>OU898283.1:104933713-105262677 GCA_918026665.1 Diabrotica balteata | reverse complement strand
TATTTCTACAAACCTGTTTTTCTCCTCTTTAGATAAGCTCCTACGAAATTTTGGTGATGATAACCACAAGAGAAAGTTATAAAATCTATCGATTTTCAATTCTCGGTAGCTAGGATCCATCACTTAAAACTCTGCCTGAATTGTCATATAATAACACGTGGTAACGGTTATTTGGTCACTAAGGAGACTCACAGGAAACTGAGGTTATTTTATTCCATTGAAGCAACTCAGAAAAGAAGTGGAGCATTCTGTATGGTCTAGAAGCTGCTCCAGTAATACAGTGCTCCACAAAATAAGTAGACTACGTTACCTTCAACTATTATTCGTTCCATGTCTTTTCTTCTAGTTATATGTCCAAAATATCTTAGTGTATTTTGATTGATAGTTTAGGTGACACTAGGTTCTATGTTAGTTTATTCTAGTATTAAATTATTTATGCGATAAGCGGTACATGGTATGATCAACACTCTACAGTAGACGTATGTCATTGTTCTTTCACTACTTTGTGAGTTTGGCTGTTGCCAATCTGGCCATTGTAACGCGTCGACGGATCTCCTTTTCGCACCCTCCACTGTTGTTGATGAAGGAGCTTAGTTAATTAAATTGTCTGACCACTTCGTACCATGCCGTGTTTGGTGATTTTTCGTCTTTCTACTGTTGCTCCACCTTGCCGTTCCTCGAAAACTTAACGCATAATGTTTTCAGTGTATATATTGAATAGAATGGGGAATATTATACATGCCTGTCAAACTACAGATTTCAATTTGAAATTTTTCGAATGTACGTTATTAGACTATTTGTATTACTACTATTAACTCTTACATTGACGGTACTATAAATCAGTTTTCGTAATAAATCGATAAGAAGTTCTGGCGTACCCATTTTTTCAGGTGCCTATATGCCACATTTTATATTATCGAAGGCCTTGGATTAGTAAGCAAAGCACAAATATGTTTCTATATTAAATTCTCGGGATTTTTTTATATTACTTATATTAGGAATGTGTTCTCTTGTGCGCTTACCTGGGACGATTCCATATTTACTTTATCCTACCTTCTTCTTCTTTACGTTACATCTCCGCGACTGAGGTTGGCAATAATCATGGCTATTCTGATCTTAGATGCTGCCGCTCTGAATAGTTCGATTGACGTGCATCCGTACGTCCGCGCTCAAGTTACACAACCATGAGATTCTTCTCTTTCCTACTCTTCTCTTGCACTGGATTTTCCCTTGTATAATTAATTGAAGTATGTTGTATCTCTTATTACGCATAACATGCCCCAGGTATTGCAGCTTTCGTGTCTTGATAGTTTCCAATATTTCCATTTTTTTGTTGACTCTTCTCATGACTTCGTTGTTTGTTACATGCTCGGTCCATGATATCTTCAGAATTCTTCCATACATCCACAGTTCAAATGCTTCGACGCGTTAAGTGTCCATGCTTCTATACCGTAAAGCAGAGTCGAGAAAATATAACATCTGGCCAGCCTAACTCTCAAGTCTAATTTCAGTTTTCTTGCACAAAATACCTTTCTCATTTTATTGAAGTCTGTTCGTGCTTTCTCTATTCGAACTTTGATTTCTTTGGAGTAATCGTTTGTGTGATTAATTATTGTGCCAAGATAATTGTAGTTTTCAACTTGTTCTACAGTTTAACCGTTAATTGTCAGACGCACTCCTCTTTTAATTTCGAACTCTTATGTGTGTTCATCAATGCATATGTGTGCCTGCTATTTATAATATAGATTTGTTATAATTCGAAGGTTGACATAGTACATAGGACAAAAAGAGACCTAATAGAGGCTTTTGAAACATTAGAAAAAGCAGCGAAGACAATGGGACTGCAGGTCAACGTATCCAAAACAAAATACATGAAGGTCACGAACAGCACACAAATAGCGGCACCATACGATCTGGTGACAGAAGCACACACAAGGGGTCTCGGAGTTTATACATCTTGGAACACAACTAAATAACAACAACCTAGTAAGCATAGAAATTAAGAGAAGAATATACCTGGCGAACAGAGCTTACTTTGGACTAAAGCAGTTCTTAACATCACACATAATTAGCAGAAAAATTAAGATACTAATATATGAAACTCTTATTAAACCTTTCCTGACATAAGCGTCAGAGACATGGACTATGGTAAAAAACAACGAAGAGCTGTTAGGCCGCTACTCATATTTTCGCACTCATTCCAGTAATTATCTATGTTTTCAACAGTACTACTCATTTATCTTCTAGTTTTTCTTTAAGTTTGTGTTCAAATTTTCTAACTATCTCAGGGTTTCGTAGTCTGTCCACCTCCAATTTATCTTCTTTGCTTCCTTTACCCTCTTTTTGCGTTAGAGATTGGTGCCCTTAGTTTAGCCTGGACAAAATACCTTTCTCATTTTATTGAAGTCTGTTCGTGCTTTCTCTATTCGAACTTTGATTTCTTTGGAGTAATCGTTTGTGTGATTAATTATTGTGCCAAGATAATTGTAGTTTTCAACTTGTTCTACAGTTTTACCGTTAATTGTCAGACGCACTCCTCTTTTAATTTCGAACTCTTATGTGTGTTCATCAATGCATATGTGTGCCTGCTATTTATAATATAGATTTGTTATAATTCGAAGGTTGACATAGTACATAGGACAAAAAGAGACCTAATAGAGGCTTTTGAAACATTAGAAAAAGCAGCGAAGACAATGGGACTGCAGGTCAACGTATCCAAAACAAAATACATGAAGGTCACGAACAGCACACAAATAGCGGCACCATACGATCTGGTGACAGAAGCACACACAAGGGGTCTCGGAGTTTATACATCTTGGAACACAACTAAATAACAACAACCTAGTAAGCATAGAAATTAAGAGAAGAATATACCTGGCGAACAGAGCTTACTTTGGACTAAAGCAGTTCTTAACATCACACATAATTAGCAGAAAAATTAAGATACTAATATATGAAACTCTTATTAAACCTGTCCTGACATAAGCGTCAGAGACATGGACTATGGTAAAAAACAACGAAGAGCTGTTAGGCCGCTACTCATATTTTCGCACTCATTCCAGTAATTATCTATGTTTTCAACAGTACTACTCATTTATCTTCTAGTTTTTCTTTAAGTTTGTGTTCAAATTTTCTAACTATCTCAGGGTTTCGTAGTCTGTCCACCTCGAATTTATCTTCTTTGCTTCCTTTACCCTCTTTTTGCGTTAGAGATTGGTGCCCTTAGTTTAGCCTGGACCAGGTAGTATCGGAGTCCACGTCTGGTACGTACATTCATAACATCGCTGTAATGTCTTGCGTCCACAACCACATGGTCAATTTGATTGATCGTGTTACCGTCTGGGCTAACCAAGTGCCTTTGTGTATATTTTTACGCTCAAAGCTTGTGGTGGCTATAGCTATATACATTAAAGCTGCAAGGTGTATCAGGCGTGTTACATTGTTGTTCGACTCGTTATGGAGTCTATATTTTACGAAATCTACTAATTTTTAACTACGCCTCTTTTCCGTTTCTGGTGTTCTTTGGTGCATACAATATTTCTTCCTTTGTAATTTCTATACTTGTTTCTCGGTCCTCTATCTCTGTTCTTTTATCGTACCTAAAATGTGTTAAATGTAAAATAAAACAACATGAACATCCAGTATATTATACTCACAACTACTGAATAGAACATCCATATATTTACGGTAACATAAAATTAGTATTGAGAAGACATCGAAGTCGAGTAGTGACCATTTAATGGAAAATACTACACAACTTGAACAAATATTATTTAAGGATTAAAACTAATATCATTAAATAAAAAATAAGCAAATTCTAAAAGTAAAAAGTTTTTTAACTGTTCTTTTTAATGAAACAGTTTTTTCAAGTATTGCACTTAATTTTCAAAACAATAATAAGGGTAAAAAGATTTCAAAAATTCTACCCAATATCCTTAATTTAACCCATAAAGGACTCGCGTTGTACAACGGCAACAGTGTTGAGTTTGGGAGAAACTGCTTCTTAATACAAAAGTTTTACTACTTAATAACAGATGGCATTAGTAGTTATGGGGAAAACTTCAAAACTATACATTATGTCATGTTTTGTGCGTTATGCAAAATAAACTTCATATTACTTAGTATAAGAATCTATTTGTTACTGTTGCATATTATCGGTATAGAGCAAAGCAATAATCAATATAATATATCATCAATATAATTATATCAATATATAATCAATCATGAATATTTAATAATTAAGAATAATAACATTATTAAAAACAAATAAAAATAAACAGAACATACAACAAGTTTAATCAAATTTCCAAAGATATACACAAGATGTGATAAATAAAAATGAATCACTAGGTTCAATTCATACATTGGTACATTTTCTGATAACTGATAACTCCTTTATTATATTGGGATATATTGAGGTATTTATATGATAATGATCATTTGCCTATCACAATAACCATTAACACTAATGATAAATCAACTTTTCCAATTCACCAGACAAGAAAAATAAAAGCTGCTGGGATTTGTATTGACCACTCATAGAAGAACAATCAAACAACTATAATTTAACCAATAGTGCAAACCAAAATCTTGAATTATTTACTAATATAATTATTTCTGTAGCAACAATCGCAGTTGGAAAAACAAAACCGAGTAAAAGACAGCCAGTTCCTTGGTGGAATAACGAAATTGCACAAGCACTCACATTGTCTAAACATGCTTTCAACGTTTACAAAACACATAAAACTAACGATATCCTTTTAATCTTTAAAAACCTCAGAGATCAAAGCAGACAATTAATCAAAAAGAAAAACGAGAAAGTTGGAAAAAGTATGTGTCTTTAATAAATCCATCCACTCCCTTAGGCAACATAATGGTTGCAACATATTAGGATACAGAAATGGATTTGCAAGGAGTAAAAATGTACCCTGGAACAGATATCGGATCTGATCACAATCCCGTAGTAGGAAAATTGAAAATTAAGCTTAGGGTCGATTGTTCGAACGCTAATCAAAACTTGATTGTAATTAAATCAGTCAACATAACCTCGAAATGTGACGCATTTGATTTTAATTAAATAAATGTCTGAAATTCACAAAAAAAATTAAATGAGGTAATAGCGGATATCACGGCAAGATCTAATAAACCGGCCAGTATAAAAGACAAATGGAATTGTATTAAAAAAGCTATCGTAACCACCACCAAGTCTCTGATCGCTTCCCAAAAGTACAAAAAGGAGAATTGGATGACTGACGAAATATTATCAATGATGGACGACCGCAGATCATTTAAAAACAAAGACCGACCAAACATCAGCAGATTAACCGGCAAATAGGAAAAAAGTGTCGCAAAGCTAAAGAAAAGTGACTGCTAGACAGGTGTGCAGAAATGGAGGAATTGGAAGAAAAACATGACCACTTTAACATAGATAAACTCGTTAAAGAAGTGACAGGTCATACAAAACCTTGCAGTTTTAACAGTATTGTGAAGGACAATAAATTAATTACTGATCCCAAGGATCTACTTCAATATTGGAGAAACTACACACAGCAATTATACTCAGACAACACTAGAAGAAACTCTGAAAGTGAATAAAAAAGTGAACCCTCCCCCAAAATATTGAAGTCAGAAGTTGTAAGGGCAATCAAACAGGGCAAATGGAGAAAAGCACTAGGCCCAGACGACATATACATAGAAGTTCTAACTATGTTGAGTGAAGACAATATAGACGCCTTGGTAGAAGTTTTTAATAACATTTATGGGTCCGGTCAAATACCACAGGATTGGCTTCAATCAACCTTTATACCAATCCCAAAAAAGTCAAACGCTAATAGTTGCGAAAAATTCCGAATGATTAGCTTATTGAGCCAGGTCCTAAAACTCTTCTTAAAGATAATTCACACAAGAATATACAACAGATGTGAAAGAGACATTAGCCCCACACAGTTCGGTTTCAGACAAGGATTTGGCACAAGAGAAGCACTTTATAGCTTAACTTTCCTACTTCAGAAATGCAGAGATCAGCAAAAAGATGCCTTCCTATGCTTTATAGATTACCAGAAAGCATTCGATTGTGTTAATCACTAGAATTAGTAAGATTGCTCCAGGAACGTTCGATAGATGAGAATGACCTTAAAATCATAAAAAAACCTTTATATGAATCAAGTGGCATCTGTGAGAGTAGGACTGGAATCACATCATATTTCTCAATCAAAAAAGGTGTACGACAGGGTTGTGTTCTCTCACCCCTCCTTTTTAATCTTTACTCTAAACGATTTTCGATAGAGCCTAAAGTGACACTAAAGAAGGAATCAAAATCAACGGACAGACTATTAGTAATCTTCGCCATGCTGATGATACAGTCTAACGACTAATAGATAGAATAAACATTGAAGGAGAACGACTGGGCTTGAAGATTAATATAGACAAGACGAAGGTAGTGGTGGTTAGTAGAACACTAAATATGCAATTAAATATAAGAGTAAACAATAAGTACATCCAAAAGGTCCCCAAGTTCAGATATCTCGGTAGTTGGATAACTCAAGATCTAGATCCAGACATAGAGATACGTAGCAGGATTGAGCAAGCCAGAACAACATTTACTAATATGAGAACCTTCCTAAGCAACAGCAGCCTTAATTAACGCGTCGATATCGCTTTGTAAAATGTTACATTTACTCCATACTGCTATATGGTGTAGAAAACTTTACCGTAAAGGCCAATGTGATGAACCGATTGGAGACCTTTAAAATGTGAGTATTTAGAAGACCATGAGCAGAGAAGTATCATATACCAAATACATTCATTCTATTAAGCCTAAAAGATTTTTTATAGAATGTCCTTTATTTTTTTTTCTGGCTATCTAAAAACTTGCATGTTTAATTCACAATGAAAGAATATCTGACAAGAACTACTGTTACCATATGGCAACATGTTTATTTGTGAGTGCACCATCATTTAATTATTGTTTAGGCAGTTCCATTTGAATTTATTAAAGCTTTTTGGTAATTAAAAACTTATTTTAAAAATATATTAAAGCGATTCCATTCTTTATGGGTTAAATCAGTGTTTGGCATATCCACATTTATTTTGATCCATTACAAGTAAAAAAAATCAATTATTGCCAAATACAATGATTAGAAAAATAGTCTACATTTGATTTATAATGCTTTCTGTTTACAAATTACTTATCAACTACAATAAGAATGGCATGTTGGGAATTTACTTTAGAACGAACACTCCTTACGTCAAACGGTTTATACTATACTAGAATTAGCACCTTTACAACAAATTTCTGCACTGGTTTAATGATATATCTAAGGATTTTTATATCTAAGCAATATAAGGTATCTTTTACGAATGATAGTATTATACGTCTTAACCTACAATACGATGAAAGTGAACAAACAGTGAAGTCTTCTAGAAAACTCTAATTAAAGTACAACTTACAAAAGATCGTCGAAGTTTCAACGTAAAATGTCATTATACAAGTGATAAAAAATAGGTAAATTGACTTTACAATCAAAATCAAAGTGTATGTTTTCCGTGATTATATGAGTGGAAGAATAAACCTCAAGCAAATCACTCGTGTTTTATTTCTCCCTAATAACTTCTAATCAAGCCAAGTTCTTACAGCAAACATACAGTCCATTAAAATCTTTCTCACCACTTACCATTTATCATAGTGTACCAATTTCAAGTCAATTCAAATAATGACTAACTACTACAATGGAATTTTTTTTACTATGAGTGTTCCGACCATTATTGTTGGCATTTCTATGTGTATACCTATTTCAACTCTAATTTAATCTCACATGAAATGAAAAATTCATAAAATGATCGAGCTGTGATCAATTTGACGATGTGTAGAAATAATATGACACATGTTAAGAAAATATTACCTTAGTTTATCTTCTTAGTTATCTTTCGATTTTTTTGTTAATAACCATGATCAAGTCAAATTGATTCTAATACTAATAAAAATAAACAGAAGAAAATATAAAGACGGTACTAGTTTTTGTGTCAGTAGCAAGTTGTTGAATAGCAACTGCAAGTTTTAGAAAGCACAATGGTAAAGATTTGAATTCTATTTCAATAGTTATTTTGATAACTATTGTCTACTAGATATAATAATAATAATAATAAAATAATATAATAATTTATGTTTAGGGTCGCTGCCTGGGGATCGCCAGGGCACGTCTGGAGCCGGCGCTGGACGTGACAGCATGCGGGACGTCGGTGGCAGGGTGTTGAGGGAGGCGGGCCCTGTCATACAATCAGCTACAGCCCAACAACAACAACAACCACAAGTGAGCCAAACAACAACAAGAGCTCCACTCGCTGAAGGTGCTGCGCTGGAACATCAGCCGGCGCTCACCCAAGCGGGACGACCGAGGCAGCGCATGAAATGGACTGCGTCCATAAATGAGAATATTTTGCGCTTCTATTACCAGGTGACCAACCTCGGTCAAGAAACGATCGGGTATCGACAAAATCTCTATGCCGAATTTTGCAGGGAGTACCCAGAAATTCAAGTAACTGAACAACGAGTTGCTGATCAATACCGGTAATTATAAGAAATAATCTTATCCCAGAGACTAGACGCAATACCATCAGAAGCGAAGTCGAACGGGAGATTAATCACCAAGAGGTAAATGTAGATCAAGTCCCTAATGAAAGACATGAGCAGATTCCTGAGCTTACCATACAAGAAAACTCAACCTGATAATACACTACAGGACAACAACGAGTTACGCGATACTCAGGTAAGCGAAATGGCACGAGCTGTACAAGAGTTTAATGGAACAAATCCACTTAGCAGACCACCGCTACCAAAAATAAACTCTTCTAAAAAACTAGGTGCTCTGTTACAAATTATAAATACTGAAGTCCTACCCAATTACGTCGTAGAAGCCCATACGCTGGAATATTTGCATATGCTTATTTACTGTGCAGCAACAGCAATAGCTAATACAATGGGAATTAAGTATAAGAACACGACGGGGTACCAATGCCGGAAGGACTGATAACAGAGCTGCACCCTGGAGAAACGGCTTCTAAACAAGATTGAATTACTGCGTAGGGACATTGGTCAAATGACAGAATATATACGAGGAACAACAAGCAGAAAAGTCATTAAAAGAGCTGATCAAATAATGCTAAGCACTGCAAGACACTCGCAATATGATCCAGTAAACATCACAGCCCATCAGTGCCTGGATACATTAAAACAAAAACTCTCCGTTTATTCAGGACGACTAAGGAGGTACAAGGTTAGTAACAGCCGAAAATGTGACAATGCGCTTTTTGAGCATGCCGAGAAGGCGTTCTATCGGAAACTTAATTCCACTGTCGAAAGTGCCAATAAATCATACCCAAGCCAAGAAGACATTCAGGAGTTTTGGGAAATCAACTTTCCACACCAGCTGCTCTTAAACACCAATGCTGGATGGATAGAAGATACGACGCACAGCTGTCAACACTACCGCACAACTGTTTATGAACCCTTCACCACAGAAGAAGTCTCTAATATCATCAAAGAGCTTCATAACTGGAAATCTCCTGGACCAGATGGTGTTCAAAACTTCTGGCTTAAGAAGTTCTGGAGTGCTCATGAGTGCCTGTCGACATTAATTAATCGTGTTATTTCTAATCCGCAGGAAATACCATCATTCCTAACTCAGGGAACAACTTATTTAATACCGAAGGATCAAAATAACACCCAAGATCCAGCCAATACCGCCCAATTACGTGTCTTCCAACTCTGTATAAATTGGTCACATCCGTGTAGCCCAGCGTATCTACCAACACTGCGCTCTAAACAATATCATAGAACCTCAACAGAAAGGATGCGCTAAGGGCTCCATGGGTTGCAAAGAACAACTTATTATCGACTCAGTCATTTCTAACCAGGCATACACCAAAAAAAGGAACCTCTTCACTGCTTTTATTGACTATAAAGAAAGCCTTTGACTCAGTGCCGCATGAATGGCTGGTAAATATATTAAGAATATATAAAGTCGATGATAATATAGTGACCTTCTTAAGACATATAATGACAGATTGGAAGACTAAAATTCACCTCCAAATACCTGGTGAAAACAATATCGCGAAACGGAAAATATCGCAATTAACCGCGGCCTCTTCCAAGGAGACTCGCTAAGTCCCTTGTGGTTCTGTCTAGCGATGAACCCACTATCCCAACTATTGAACTCCACTGACTCAGGTTTTAGCATTAAAAAACAACAACACTGTAGTGGCGAAGCTTAATCATCTGTTGTATATGGATGATTTGAAACTAATGGCTTCCACTCGAACTCACTTAGATCAAATGCTAAAAACTGTAGAAACTTTTTCAAATGATATTAGTATGCACTTTGGGTTAGACAAATGTCGTGTACTAAATATAGTCAAGGGAAAGGTTCAGCCCGGGGATTCGACATGCAAAATGGCCAAAACATCGAGGCTATGGGCGAAAATGACATGTATAAATATCTAGGAGTAAAGCAAGCGCGGAAAATTGATCATAAACAAATGAAAATCGAATTAACATCAGAGTTCATACGAAGGGTAAAACAGCTACTCCGCTCACATCTTAATAGTAAAAAATTTGTTTAAGGCATTAAACACCTACGCATTTTCCGCGCTTAGCTACTCATTTGGCATTATTAAGTGGACTAAAACGGATATAGAAAGTCTTCAGAGAAAAGTACGAACACACCTCACAAAGGCACAAAAACACCATCCTCGAAGTGCAGTAGAAAGAACGACATTACCACGGTATTTAGGAGGACGAGGACTTATTGATATAAGCGAACAATTAGATAAACAGATTAATAATTTAAGAACTTATTTTCAGGTGCAGGCGGAGACATCTACTCTTCATCGCGCGATTTGCGCAGTAGATGACACAAACACCGATCAACCTGAGGGAACAAGAAATGCGCATAAACCATCTTACTAAGAACGAAAAAATGCGCATCTGGATGGGTAAACCTTTGCACGGGCGACATCCGAAATGAAGTCAGTCAAGACTATGTCGACAATATAGCGTCGAACTATTGGCTGACATCAGGAAAGATGTTCCCTGAAACAGAAGGTTCATTACTCGCCATTCAGGATCAGGTATACCAACCAAAAATTACCTGAAATATATTGTCAAAGACCCTCAGGTCCAAAACGACAAATGCCGATATGGATGTCAAGCCCAAGAAACGATCCAACATCTTACCGGAGGCTGCCAGGCATTTGCTGCAACTGAATATAAGGAACGGCATGACTCAGTAGGGAAGATCCTCCATCAAGAGATAGCTATTAAACTGGGACTTCTACAAACAAACCATCTCCCATATTATCAATACGTTCCAGAGAGTATGCTTGAGAATAACAACTACAAGCTATACTGGGATCGTACTGTGCTCACAGACCAAACTGTAGCACATAATAGACCAGATCTCGTGCTAGTTAATAAACTAACAAACAAACAACGCTAATCGATGTGGCGATACCTAACAACAATAACCTGCGTGTTAAATACAACGAAAAGATCGCCAAGTACAGAGATCTGGAAATACAAATAAGAAGACAATGGAGAATGGAAAGTACCCAGACGATACCGATTATTCTTTCTACCACTGGAGTCATTCCGAAGAACCTCCTAGAAAACATAAAAAAGCTGGGTCTAAATGAACATCTATATAAGGTCATGCAGAAAGCTGTGCTACTTTCGACGTCTAGATGCGTGCGACAAATTTTTAGGAGATACACCGACGTAACCAAGTCACCTAGGACTCGATAACATGGAAAGAGTCCCACCAGAGCTCAATCCTTTTGATACCGTAGGTATCTGGGATGAGTGAATTTTCCCCTTAGAGGGAGTGTGAGCTGTATGGCTAAATCTGGATAATAATAACTTATTATCGACTCAGTCATTTCTAACCAGGCATACACCAAAAAAAGAAACGTTTTTACTGCCTTCATTGACTACAAGAAGGCTTTTGATTCAGTGCCGCATGAATAGCTTATAGATATATTGAAAATATATAAAGTCGATGATAATCTCGTGACCTTTTTGAAGCATATAATGGCAGAGTGGAAGACTAAAATTCACCTTCAAATACCTGGTGAAATTAATATCGAAACTGAAGATATCCCTATTAACCGGGGCTATTAAATTTCCAGGGAGACTCGTTGAGTCCACTTTGGTTCTGCCCTAGCGATGAACCCACTATCTCAACTGCTGAACTCTACTGACTCAGGATTTAACATCAAAAAAAACAACACTGTTGTAGCAAAGCTTAATCATCTGTTGTATATGAATGATTTAAAATTAATGGCTTCCACTCGAAACCACCTAGATGAGATGCTAAAAACTGTAGAAAATTTCTAAAATGATATCAGTATGCATTTTTTACTAGATAAGTGCCGTATACTAAATATAGTCAGAGGAAAGGTTCAGCCTGGAGGTTTCGATATGCAAGATGGCCAAAACATCGAGGCAATGGGTGAAAATGATATGTACAAATATCTCGGAGTAAAACAAGCGCGGAAAATTGACCATAAACAAATGAAAACGGAACTAACTTCGGAGTTCGTGCGAAGAGTAAGACAACTAAATCGGTCATATCTTAATAGTAAAAATTTGTTTAAGGCATTAAATACGTACGCCTGTTCCGCGCTGAGCTACTCATTTGGTATTATAAAGTGGTCAAAAACGGATATAGAGGGCCTTCAACGGAAAGTAAGAACACTTCTCACAAAGGCGCAAAAACATCATCCACGTAGTGCAGTAGAGAGAACAACATTACCACGGTATCAAGGGGGAAGAGGACTTATGGATATAGGTGAGCAATTAGATAAACAAATTGCTAATTTAAGATCTTATTTTCAGGTACAGGCTGAGACATCTACTTTACATCGAGCAATTTGCACAGTAGATGATACGACGCCGCTTAAATTGAGGGAACAAGAAATGCGCATAAACCACTGACTCAGCAAGAAAAAATGCGCACCTGGATGAGTAAACCTCTGCATGGGCGACATCTCAACGAGATCAACCAAGAATATGTCGACAATACAGCGTCGAACTATTGGTTGACATCAGGAAAGATGTTTCCCGAGACTGAGGGTTTCCTACTTGCCATTCAGGATCAGGTTATTCCAACTAAAAATTACCTGAAATATATTGTTAAAGATCCTCAAGTCCAAAATGACAAATGCCGATATGGATGCAAAGCCCAAGAAACCATCCAACATCTTACCGGTGGCTGCCAGGCATTTGTCGGTACTGATTATAAAGAACCTTCTTCCTTATTATCAATACGCCCCTGATAGAATTCTTGAAAATGACAACTACAAGCTATACTGGGACCGCACTGTGCTTACAGACCAACCAGTGCCCATAATAGACCGGATCTCATACTAGTTAATAAACTTACTAGACAAACAACACTTATTGATGTGGCGATACCCACCACTAATAATTTAGGTGTTAAATACAACGAAAAGATCGCCAAGTACAGAGATCTAGAAATACAAATCAGGAGATAATGGAGAATGGAAAGTACCCAGACACTACCTATTGTTCTATCTACTACTGGTGTTATTCCCAAAAACCTCCTAGCAAACATAAAACAGCTGGGTCTAAATGAACATCTTTATAGGGCCATGCAGAAAGCTGTACTCCTCGCGACGTCCAGATGTGTACGAAAATTTTTGGGAGATACTCCAACATACCAAGTCACCTAGGGCTCGATAACACGGAAAGAGTCCCAACAGAGCTCAATCCTTTTGATACCGTAGGTATCTGGGATGAGTGAATTTTCCCCTTAGAGGGAGTGTGAGCCGTATGGCTAAATCTGGATAATAATAATAATAATAATAATAATAATAATAATACTAGATTTTGTTTCGATCCAGAGGGTGGCTATACCGCTCTAAAGAGACCTAAAGAGGTCGAAATACGTATAAGCGGCTCGCCGCCGCTCTGTATTGAAACAAAAATCTAGTACCGTCGTTATATTTTATTTCTTTACCCCGTCTGGAGTACCAAAAATTGAATTCACTAAGAATTTTGACCATAATGAACGACATGTGGAATGCAATCTTAGATTCCCTTGCCGACTAATTTATCAAGCTGTTTGCTTTGCAAGTTTTAGGAAGCACAGTGGTAAAGATTTGAATTCGTTTTCGCCAGGTAGAAATAGTATGATTTCTCTTTTTGTTTAAAACAGAAGAAACTTTTGTTTAAAACGATTTATTATCACATAACTAATTTGTTCTATATCAAACACTGTGAAAGTCAGTGATGTCCAAGAACGGTCAACTAGAAGGATAGAATCTGTCCTATGCTCTAATGTAAGAAATGCGATGTGTTGACGGTGACGTAGGCGTGGGGACTCGTGGTTGACATTTTTTATTGTTTTCTATAGAATATTTGTGCTGCTGCTGATTTTTTTTATTGTACTAGAGATTTAACAGTCTTATCATCATCATCATCCAGCCTCAAGAGTCCACTGCTGAACACAGGCCTCTTCCTCGTGTTTCCAACCCCGTCTATCTTGCGCCGCTCTTATCCAGTTTTTATTGAGTCTTCTCAAATCGTCAGTCCATCTTGTAGGTGGTCAACCGACGCTTCTCTTGTCTTCCCTTGGCCTCCATTCCAATAACCTCTTTGTCCATCGCCCATCTGTCATTCTGGCTATGTGTCTCCATTTTAGTCTGGCTATCTTTTCGATGATGTCAGTCACTCCGGTTCTTCTCCTGATGTCTTCGTTGGTTATTCTGTCTCGCAGAGTTATTCCTAACATGGACCGCTCCATTCTTCTCTGCGTGACTCTCAGTTTGGTAGCTGCGGCTTTTGTTAAGGTAAGTGTTTCTGCTCCGTACGTCAAGACTGGGAGGACGCACTGATCAAATACCTTTCTCTTTAGGCATGTGGGCAGCTCACTTTTAAAAGTTTCTCAATTTTCCAAATGCTGCCCACCCAAGGCCAATTCTTCTCTTCAGTTCATTAGTCTGGTTATCCCTGCCAATCATAATTTCATGTCCCAGGTATTATAATACTATTTAATTATTGTTTGTTGTTTCTATATATTTCGATCTATTTGTCTAAAAATATGGGTGGTAATACATGTGCCATATATGGTTGTGACAATAATCTTAAGAGTGTAAAAACTAAGGGACATGTCTATTATTTTTCTCAGTTTTCTAAAAGGAAAGGATTTAGTGTCGAAAACTGTAGGAGCTGAGTGGGTTAATCGATGCAGAACAGCCAATAATTTGAATCCTGATTCTAGTAGAATATGCTCTGTTCATTTTACAAACAATGACTATGAAGGAGATCTTCAAAACTAATTGTTAGGTAAAATGCATTAAGCAATAAAATGTATATAATAATTTTTTAACCTAACTTATTGTAGGTTTACCTACTAGATGCTTTTTGAAGAAAACTGCAGTTCCAACACTTTATTTGTATAAAGATACCTTTGATACACCTTCTGTCTCTACTCGTGAAGGTAGATTGGATGTTAGAAACAAAAAGAAACTTGTAGCAGAAATTACAAAGGTTGATTCAAATATTTTGAATATTGCATCTAATCAACATACTATTACTGAATCTAAAAATATTTTTAATAAGCTGGTGACCATATAGATTCAATGTCAATTCAATTCAGAATATAACAAAGATAGTTCTTTCTCTTGGAGATGGATAGTGGAAAGGAACAGAATGGAGAGAGAGACAGGTGCGAATTTTGTTACAGTGAGAGAAATGATTGAGAGAATGATTGAAAATAAATTAGGTTGGATTAACATACACAGTTATATCCGTGCAGTGATCAAAAAAAAGGAAGAGGAAGAAAGACAGCTGGACCAACGGCAAAGGTAGAGTGAATGAATGCTGAAAGGTGAAGTGGGTCAGACTTTTGAGTTAGAATGCGTGAGTTGACTGTGGGGAAGGAGGAAATATCCTTCTGAGAATGATGCCGAACTAGGAGTGTGAATGTGTATGAATGGAGAATGAATGAATAAAGTAGTGCTTCGGAAGTGATGCCGGCCTTACAGCGGCCATTCCGCTCCGGATCGCTGGATGACAGAGGAGGGTCTGGTTTAGCAGGTAGGCGTTCGGCGTAGACTCGGCGACGAGAGGGCATTTTAAAGTACCATCGGAAACTATCGCCGGGAGTACGAAGAACGAATCCTGCACTAAGGTCAGTCAGGCGGCGTCCTAGACTGAGATGTCTTTTGAAGATTCCAGAAGATTCATTGATATTTATAATGTTTACATAAACGATCTTGTAAACATGAGCATACTATAATGCAAATTATCAAATAGAAACTGTAAGAAGCAAAACAAATTTTTTCGTGCAATTACTGGTTTAATTACTCACCTTAAAATGATTTGAAATTATAGTAAATTGATGATCGTTGTTTCACTACAAGTTTTACATTGAAATGTGACTAACGCTTACTGATAGAATTGTCAAATAAATTAATGCAGCGTCGTCTAGTAGGAAGGTGAGGCAACGCAATACCGTTCGCCAAATCGACATAAGTAGTTTCCTTTGTTGCTAAAGCAGAAAAGATTGCTATGATTCCAAATGGGATCATCTGGACTGTAAAGGGTTAATTATGTAACGTATACAATACGCATGCGAACAATAAATGTCGAATTAATAAATTAAATACACTAAATGAAGCTTCTAATAATCATTTTTATTTACATTAGCACCTAACATTAGAAATAACAAAAAGGTTAAACATCTTCGTCAACAAAAACAGAAACCTTCTGAGAAGAAACACAAAAAAAGTTTCAATAATAATAAATTTTGTAAGAGGTACGAATGTATTAACTTTAATGATCTAAAAGACTTCGCAAAAATAATACACAGTTGGAAGTCGAAGAAGTGTACATGTTACTTAACATGGTATTAAATGGAGATGAGATCAAAGTTTAAACCGACAACAGCGCTTTCTCTAGCTAAAGACCCATTATCCTTCAGCCAGGTCTTCAGTATTGTGATTAGACATTCAAGATGTTTTAAAAACAACATTTCATACTGTTCAAGTATGAATCAAACATTGTAACTTTTGTAAGTGTAGCTGTCGGACTATAGTTTGTACTGGAGATACAAATTGAATATTTTTGCAGTATTACAAGAGTTATATGTGGTATGTGCATGTCTTAGACTTCCAACCCTGTATACAAGTGACGAGAAATTATAATTTTTGTGCGATTGCAAAATGGAAATGTTTTTAGGTTATGATACCTGTCAGTTACACACATTACTATGTAAACATTTCCTAAAATGCGGGACGTTAATGGTTTACAAGTTTTCCACAAACAATTCGATCACTTGTTGGGTAATCTTGATGGTAGAAGTAGATATAATGTTCTTCGTCCCTTTGGTAACTGACAAGCATCCGTCTCGATGAAATAAAACTTTATTCAAAACAGGTACACATATTTTTACTTCTACAAAGAATTTTTAACGAACACAACTTATCAACTAAAACCTACAACTGAATATATTAACCATATGTACGATTAAAATAAAAATATACATTATAATACAGTTAATATTATCACAAATTTCTTTTAAATGTTTCATGAGCCACTAGTCTAGCTGGCAGCTACAAAAGTGTATGTAAAATATAGCGAGAAACTTGTAGCAACGAAAAATCCTAACAAGATTTACTAAAAAAGCTTATTTTTTCATTAAATTTGAACCGTATATATTTTTGGCTAGATTTATCATGGAAGGATATATGGTCCGGGAAATATACAGGGTAAACTGGTATTGACGAAGCCTACTAGCAAGGAAAATAACAAAAATAGAAATTGCTTTGACAGGACTAAGAAAACTGTTAGTAGCTATAAATAGTAATAAATGAAAATAAGCTAGAAAAATAAAGAGTGTTAATATTTGCAAAATATATTTTCCTCACGATCTGTTTGACCTTTTCTAGCGGCAGATTTCTGTATTTCTCTTAGGTGAGGATAATTGTTTTTGGAAATAATGGCTTATTAATTCCAAGCCTATATGGCGCCTCGAGCGACTACCAACACAAATGACAAGACTTTTTTTCATACAAAAATCGTTGAGTTTTAGTCTCGAAATGTAATAATGGATGACATATCTATCCACTGCTTCTTAAAGTTATCGCTTTCTTTTGCATCAGCCGTATTATTCAGATTTTACCTTTGACGACTGTTTACAAGCCTTACAAGAATGTTTCAGAGATTTTGGGAGAGAAACGAATTTTTGGGCGTAGTTTTAAGACCCAACATAAAAGTTGGCAAATAAAGCGTTGGAATTAACCCGAGAAGGCAGTATGTATGTAGACGAATAAGATCCAATTTTTGCTTAAAAGTTCTTGTTCTATTAGCTAGAACCGGAATTTATTGACAAAGGTGATATTTAAGAGAAGAAAAAAATAAAACAACTAATTTCTTTGAGCTTGTGCACCTTTGTCATTCTTTCGTCTATACATTATTACTCATTTGATTTTACTTTGCTTCAGGCGCTAGCAATATAATTAAAAATTGACGATTCTATACTTTTCATGATTAAAAAATATCAATAGATGACTGGTTTATTCATATGATGCAAATATCTATGAATATGTACTTCCCCGATGTATATTTGAAGCTCGGGAACAGCTTTAAACGATTTTATGGGAATCATATCACAAGCGTATAAAACTAAAAACTTTTTCGATACATACATTAACGCTCCTAATTTCAGTTAGCAATATGTGGTGAAGTAACACACGGAGAGGATTTTACACGAATTTTCCAGCGTCAAAGACCAGATCTATTATATATACACCACTATAAACATCTTCCGCAACATACAGTGAAGGTAATTAACAATGCACTGTATGACAAGATTAATTCGGACGTATGGATTAGTGTCATACATCACAACGAATCAAATGAAGCAGAAAAACCAACTATGTTGGCAAAAATGAAGATTTGTTAGAAACCAACCAAGTCTGGAAACAAAAACGTAGAAATAGATCCGTATGTTCCTATTTTACTGTCTAATATCACCAAAAATACCTAAAACAGGGGCTACAAGATAAAGAGCTTTTAAAGAATATTCAGAAAGAGCATTAAAAATTTTTAAAACATGCGCCATCTACTTTGCATAATTCTTCGAAACTAAAGTAGAATAAAGTATTTCAATATATACTTAAAAACTGGTAAAACACTGGTAAATATATTTTTATAGTAGTCATTACTCAGTACGTCTTGTACTGTTCCTACTAAACGTTTTGTCTAATTTTTATATTTCCCGATATACTATTCTATATTATAAACTTGGCAACAATATCATGTATATAGAATACCAAAATCTACGAAATAAAACAAATGAACTATAATTTTACATAACTTTTTCATGGCCTTTCTGCTATATATGTGTTCAAAACACTTCAAATTTATAGAGTGGCTTGTACTTGTTGCGCATCTTCGGCAGTTGGATTGACATTGGCGCTGATTGTTGTCACGTGGCTTCCAATACTAAGCGCAGCTACTTTGGCACGCTGATAAGCGCTTAGAGTATTTTGGCCCAAAAACCTGCAATAACACATATTATACACTCCAAATATTTTAAAAGAACTTTTGATTTGATAAAACAAGTCCAAGTTTTCCTTCGCCTCGTTATTTAAAACATACATAACAGACACGCGTAAGTTTAGAAAACATTTAATCTTACTTGATACAGACGTAGATTATCAATAGTGCCAGGCTGGCGCTGACCATTCTGATGTACGGATTTGCATACAACTGAATCGAGATCCAAGCTCCGGCGACGGCAAGACACATGCACGTTACAATGCAGGCTGTACTTCCCCAGTGTTGTGCAGTAAAACCTTTGTCCCATTTCACTTCGCTGCTCTTACAAATGTCGTATTCGTAATTGCAGACTTTGCATTTTAAAGGTTCGTTACTGGAGGAAGAGCTTTCCATTAACCATCTGAAAAAGAAACTCATTTTGTCTAGTTTGTTTTGTCTATGATAGTTTACCACAATTTGGCAAAAAAATAATAATACAATTTCTGTAACTGAAAAAAGTGAAGAAAAGATAATTTTTTTTTTTTGGAAAATTATTACATGAGGGCACTTCTTTTTTAAAACCCTTCCTTAATTTTATATTTCAGATTTGGACGAACAATTTTTGGCACCATCTTAAAATAGAGGAATAATGAAAAAAAAAGAAAAGAAAAATTATGTAATTTTCAAAAGTTGTATAATATAAAAAAAGTTTTATATCCATATATAATAGATAATGTAGCAAATTAAAACAAACAATTTTACAAAAATTTTACTCATAGGCGCAAAATAAATCATCAAATTTTTAATGGTTGCAATAAACAATCAAAACAATATATATGTTCAGGTAAAACTAGGTATGGCTTACCGGTAACTGAAGTCGATTACTATGCTTTAAACTATTTTACGAAACAACGAACGAAACGAATTTAATATATGTGCGTTGGTTTAATGTAGGGTTGCGTCTGTCCCTCTTATCGATGATCACGCTCTTGTAGTTCGCGAGATGCATTCCCCGAGCGGTACTATAGGGATCGGGATAAAGGGAGGACAAATGTATCGATTAATTTACACAACCCTATTTGAATTTAAAAGTCTCTCCCCTTAAAGACCATAAGGTCTTTAAAAACAAAACTAATTCTAAATGCCATCATTACTTAAACAACAACAAATGATAATTAATACAAACAATTCCTATATAAATCTTAAACAAATATTTAAAGCTTAAACTAAAATGAAAAATTAAAATTAAAATGGTGGTTTCGTCGCAGTTGTATTGATAAAAGCCGAACAAAACAAAATAATTCTAAAGTAAAAATGTTGGCCATCTAAAGCCCTTTTGCCGTAACATACAAATAGACACAGTTATCGAAAACGGTCCACCATAACCTAACTCACAAATCGAAAAAGGTTTAATGGTACCGAGACGAAATTTAGGCAAATTACTCATAGGGGGTTTTAAGGTTTTGGGAGATTGTTTCCAGCATCTAATATGTTTGTACAATATTAACAGCTTTTTTAGAAGACAGTATCCAATACCTTTGACTAACCAAAAACTGAGTACTCCTTAAATCCAGCATGTAAATACTTCTCATGATAATGACGAACTAGAAGATTACATAGTAAGGCGAGATTTTTTGGTAATAAAAACGGGTGTTTTGTTATGACGGTTTTTGTATACGATAACGAAGACTGAGATAGGTAACCACCTACTCTTAGACACTGAGTGAGTTTTTCTCCTGGTTTTTCCCTCATAATTTACTATGGAATCATTAACAGGAGAATTTATACTGCCATCGTGGCATGTGTTAATTTTTTGCAAGCTATGATTTTTTCTGACGGATAGCCTCAAGTTAAAGTTGATTTCATGTAATCGAATGAACTAATCTTACAAGTAAAGTCGTCCCAGGAACGCAACTCAACAATATTGGCAATATCATTTTAAAGTCGTCTACTTTAAAATGTATAATGTATGTATGAATTGTTAATATATATATATATAATAATATATATATATATATAATATATATATAATATAAGTCAGATAATTAGAAGAATTTTTCACCAAGTAACAAAAAAACTTTGTTTTTGTTTAATTAAAAAAAAATTGTGTTTAATTTACTAATGTTTGTCTTTTGAGAACGATTTTCAAAGTCTAAATTGAAATGTCAATAAACTTACTTAAAAGTTTACTCATTTTAAAAATTAGTTTATATAAATGTAATGTCGGATTTTTACAATTATCAGTTCCACAATAATTGTATTAAAGTGTGACAAAAAAAATAGTTATTGGTAAAACATTTTAAGTCGAACTTTCATATTTATACTTTGGATGAGATTTCTAAATCAGCACATATATATATATATATATATATATTATATAATATAATATATATATATATATATATATGTATATATATTTATATATAATATATATATATATAATATATATTATATATATAATATATATATATATGAGCAGCATAATTGATTCAGAGTCTATGTATATTTAGAGATATGCTAAATGTATTTCGACATGAAATAATGCTCTTACCTTCGAAGACATTCGTGATGAACACTCGACACGTCGCCAGTACAGTCGCACGGTTGTATCAGAGGTTCGGTTTTATCGGCGTCGTAGCATATCCAACACTCTCGTCTATCCAGAAAAGCTTCGTCGTCGGTGTCAGTCTTAACATTTTGATCGGTAACGTTTTCGTTCCTCGATTGGTCTATTTTGGCTAAAAGTTTTCTCGGATTCAGTATCCATAGCTCGGAGGGTTGCATGCAGTTCCACAATACCGCTGGAAACCATACGGCAACGCCTATTTCTACCACTCTAAAGATTATGTTGTGCAGGTTCCTGGAGTTTATTGGCACCTGTAATGGAATTATTTATTTTTTTAACCACAAGATTGCACGCCATAGTACTATCGAGTAGTAACACCCGAGAAAGTACTATTATAGTCGATTTGGAAATGCATCTTAGAACATTTTTGTTGCATAATTTCACTGAATATTGCTTTTTTATAGCTATTAGCACATCTAACAATTCAGTACATTGTGTTTAAAGGTCTTAACAGAAAAAAAGTGTAAATTTCAAACTGAAATAATTGACCACGAGAAACTATATAATGTCGACTTAAAATTTAATCTTTTGGTGTGTTAAAAACTTTTCCCCAAAAAAAAGACCCATTCTTAGAGAAATTGCTGTTCCAAAAATATTTCAAGCACGTTCCAAGTTATATTCAAAATTACTTTGACAAAGCAAGAATATTGTACTAAAAGGAACAGTCCACGAAAAGAAGAGAAATAATATGCAGCAACAACAATAAGATGAATGGTTTCAAAGTGGTGTGATCGTGGCTTTTTGTAGTTTCAGTGAAAATTTTAAGTGTAATATAAGTTCTTATATTGTGAAATGGAAGTGGGATCAAGAAAAAATCACATTTATTTTATCTGGTGAAATTTGAGTGTGATGCGCCAGAAATCAACTGTGAGTACAATTAAAATTAAAGAAAACAATGGAAATTTGAGTACTTATTAAACCATAGATAGGTTAGATCATTAATAAAGGAAAATGAATAGAAGGCAAAGGAACAGGAAGAGCAATAGATACAGTATGAAGAAACGAAACGCAAGAGAAGAGACTAGAATGAATATTTTAGAAGAAGTAAAAATGACAAAGCGTACACCTTCTAAAAGGAGAGAAAGGAGGAAAGAGAAAAAGAAGAAAAAAAATCAAGAAATGATGAATGAAATAATAAAAATAGGAAAGAGCACACTGTTCAAGAGTGGAGGAACCAAGAGATATTTTGGAGTGGGATTCATGGTGTCGGAGAAAGTAAAACAAAGCAGTTGTAAATTTTCAACCAATATCAGACAGAATATGTTACAGCTAGAGTGGGAATCAAAGGGTATTAGCATCGATGGAAAGATATTCAATCATCTCAGATATGCCGATGATATTGTTCTCATAACAGACAACTTAAAAGAAAGCCACAGTTATGCTACAACAACTACAGCAAGTAACCCAGAAAGTCGGTTTAAAAATAAACTATGGAAAAAAACAAAAATGATGACCAATCTCGTCCCCAATGAGCTAATAGAAATCGAAAAGTCGCCCATAAGAACTTGTGGAAAAATATGTGTATTTGGGTCACGAAATAAGGTTAAAGGCGATATAACCAAACATGCGAGCTACTCAGAAGAATAAGTCTGGGTTGGGCTGTATTCGGAAAAATGAGAGACGTATTTAAAACAAATATACCGATCCATTTAAAAAGAAAAGCTTTTAACCAGTGCGTTCTACCAGTCCTCACATACGGAGCAGAAACTTTAACTCTCACAAAAACATCAGCCGAAAAATTGAGGACACAACGAAAGATGGAGAGATCAATGCTTGGAATAAGCTTAAGAAATAGAATAAGAAACGAGGAAGTTCGTATAACGAACCGGAGTGTTACAAACATATTACAAGGCAAAAATGGAGATGGGCAGGACATGTTGCAAGAATAAAAGACGACAGTTGGACAAAAAAATTGCTTGAGTGGAGACCACGGACTAACAAGCGAAACCGAGGAAGACCCCCAACGCGATGGACCGACGACCTCAAAAGAATCGTGACCAATTGGATAGCAGAGGCGCAGAACAGAAGCAGATGGAAAAGTCTAGAGGAGGCCTATGTTCAACAATGGACAACTCAGGGCTGATTGATGATGATGATGATAGGAAGATAAGTATCACTAATATACATGCGCCCACTGAAGATAAAGACTTAAAAAACCAAAACAGAGTTCTGCGAATAAAGATAATCATTGGTGACATGAATGCGAAAGTCGGAAAAGAGGAAATATATAGAAGAATAACAGGGAGACGAAGTTTACATAAGGAATCAAATGAAAACGGGAAAAAGTTAATAAAATTTGTTACAGAGAACAAAATGAAGATAGCTAGCACAAGGTTTGATCACAAAGACATTCAAAGGTAACATGGATTTTTCCTGGTGAAAAAATAAAAAATCAGATAGATCAATGTCCCAATTGAAAGCAAACATTGACAAGGCAATAATCGATTGCAGGAGTTACAGATGGGCAGATACCAATAGTGACCATACACTAATAATAGCAAAACTAAAACAAGAACTACCAATAAGACCAAAACCTGTTAGAGATAGATTAAATTACCAATTAGAGCGCCTCCAAGATAAGCAGGTTGTAAACAGACTAGAGGAAGAAATAAATAAAACAACTTGAGAATACAGTCAAACAGGATATAGATGAAGAATGGCAGACCATACAGACAGCCATGTCGGACGCAGCGGAAAAGTGTATAATGAAGAAAGCATATAAAAAGATGACAAGACTGGTTTGATGAAGAACGTAGGAATGTTTTGGCAAGAAGAAACAGGGCAAAACTACAAAGAGATAAAGAAAATATCCAAAATGCGATCGAAACTATGTGGCAAGAAGAAGGAAACTGAAAATAATTTGCAGAAAAAAGAAAAGAGAACAGCTAGAAAAGCAATTGAAAAAACATAGAGAGAAGCCAACATAAACAAAGAGGTAAATAATTTCTACCAAAAAGTTAAGAAACTCCAGAGAAACTACAAAGAATAATCCAAAGTATTGCTGAAATCAAAGACGGCTTAGATCTAGGTGAAACAACAGAAAAATTAAACAGACGGGCGGAATATTTCGAAGATCTAATAAATACAGACCAAAAAAGAGAAACATGAGAGAATTGGCAAGAAGATGAAGAAGGACGTGCGAGAAACCAACTCTGAATGAAGTCAAAGAAATAATAATGATATAAAAAATAACAAAAGTGCAGGAGAAAGTGGTTATCCCAGCTGAGATTTTAAGGAAGGTGACGAAAGATTAAAGGAAAGGATATTTCACTTGACACTAATAATTTGGCAAAAGGAAGAAATGCTGAAACAATGGAATATTGCTCTTATTTGTCCTATCTATAAAAAAGGAGCCGCTATTTCTTCCCGCTATAGGATAACTATAGGACTTTTCATCACAAATTAAGCCATTTTTTCGTACTGTATGTTGTTGTAAACAAATATGTTAGGTTAGGTTAGTAATATAAATAACAAAAAAGAACTTGTGAACACAGAATTAAGATAAAAAAATATACTAAAGAAAGTATAGTTTAATTAAAGAAAATAAGAAAATAAAGAGTAAATAACGCCTAATCTCTCAATTGTTGATCAAAACAGTACGAAAAACATGGCGGCTACGCATGCGCTCATCACATGATATTATAGCCATAAATAGGCCATCTATTTGAGAGGGCGACAGAGTTGCCACATCTAATGCAACGAATTGATGATAATGACAAAGGTGCCTCCAAGAAGACTCAAAACTGTTTACTATTCCAAAAGCAGTCAACAAAATGGGGGAGGGGACAAACCAAAGATGACAGCAGCATAAAACAAGGACTGCTAAAACGAAAACCACAAACAGAAAACCCATACACAGAAGAAGCAACGATAAATAATAAGATGACAGCGAGAAATGGAGCGACAACATCACTCACCGCTATAGATTTGGAGTTACTGTATCAAAGAAATGGAAAGATTCTGTTTTTAACTTCACTCGCTTCGACCGCGTAATGTTAAAAAAAGTATCTCCGCCCCATAAGCAAGACAAAATTTATATCCTAAGCAAGGCAACATTTCTATCGTTCAATGACAATGTAGGGCAAGGTAAAGTTGGAAGGAAACTGTAACATTGGAACTCCCGGAATTTCCGAAGTGAACATCGAAAAGTCAAAATAAACTTATTTTAAATTAAAATTGTGGCGTACTCCCAGTAAAAATAATAAATTGTATTAAGATGTAATAAAAAAATGGTTTCACAACCGCACCTGAGTGTAATCTAAAATTAAAAAAACTTATTTTCTTGAATTTGATAGGAAAACTTCAAAGTTTCTTTATACAAAAAAATATAAATATATCTATAAAACAAAGTCTAACAGATCTCACCTAAATTCCACAAGCCGGTACGGTACAGAAAACGTCTGATAAAAGAATCTCACAAGTGTCGAGAATTAGATAATCGTACCTCTTAAAAAGATGATTGAATTAATGCAATTCAATTGGGTTAAAATTACCTGACAAATTGCTAAATTTAAATAAACATCTTTAAAAAACCTTTATTTTTTACAATTATTAAGAAATGAAATTATTATAAAAGATTAAATTAATTATTGTATTCAAGTTAAATTAACTACATTTAAAAATAATTACACGTTTTATCATAATACTTATATTATCATGAAAATATGGTCGAATATGTTGCAAAATGATCAAAAATGAAGTTATTCAGGGTGCAAGAGATACCAAAACAAGGTGTTTACAATAGGAGCTAGCTGTAAGCTTTACATTTTAAAATCAGTTACACATATACAGGGTCTTGCATATCACTGTCCATAAAAGACGTTTTATATGCCAAAATTTAACATGAAAATTGTAACAGCCATAACATACAGGGTGAGTCATGAGGAACTTTACATACTTCTACCATATGTAGAGTCCCTCAGGGAGCATATCATGTGGCCACTAAAAAAATGTCAACTCCTCTTCTTTATTAATTAACAGGGTATTTGTGTAATTGACCATTTATTTCATTTTACTGTAGTGTTTATACGGCTCATTTGTTTTTTTAAATTTTTGCATGATACAGTACACTACTATCAAGCATTCGACTGGTATTAGCTAAACTAAAAAATTCCAGGACTGGCTTAGGAAAAATTAATTTAGGGATTCGTATTAAATATTACACCCTGTATATATTTTTTTTAAATGCAATAAGTGATTTTCAAACTACATAAATAGCCAATGAAAACGACATATGCGACAATGTTGTCGCACTTTTATTAAATTTTTAGTGAACGATCAAATCTTACCAAAAATAGAACAACCATAATGAAGTATCAAATTATAAGGTATTAATTTAAACAAATGTTATAAATTTCAAACATTTTAATTAAAATGAGTTCCTACAACATAATCTAATACGTAGAAAATTAACATCTTTACTGTCACTTTGTATTATCTCTACGATAGAATCAATTGTTTTTCAATTTTAAATTTTTACTCATAATCATATTGGGGCATTATTTTCGATAAATAATAAATTAAATGGTAAATGATTAAAATTTTATGTCAAATAATAATACATTGCATCAACTGTACTAAATAAAAATAAATCTAAAAAAGTTTTCAAATGAAGGTTGGCGTTGACCGTTTGACGTTTCTTGATATTTTATACCCATTGTCATTATTGTCATTATCAATTGTTATTTATGTGTACAAGAATACATATTTCTTCTGTCATATCTACGTTAAGTACATTGTGTTAGTTTTGGTAGAGCTTTTGTTACTTTCGTTCAAAATGCCACATCAGTTTTCGACCACAGAATATGCAGACATAATATTTGTTTATGGATTCTGTAATGGGAATGGTAGGGCTGCTAGTAGAGAATATCGCAGGAGATTTCTAATCGTCGAACTCCCAGTCATCCAACATTTGGGTCAGTTTTTAATTATTTGCGAGAAAATGGCACTTTTCCTAGTGGAACAACAGAGCGACATGTAGATGAAGCGCAGGAAGATGACATTATGGACGCCGTTACTATGAACCCTACAATAAGCACTAGACAAGTAAGTCGAGAACTCAATGTTACTCAATCAAAAGTAAGTAGAGTCTTACAAAAAAATAATCTATACCCATATCACATTCAAATGGTTCAGCGACTACATGCTGGAGATGAGATCGATAGGTTGGAATTTTGTAGATGGATTAACAATAATCGACCAACGCTATACAGGACACTATTTACAGATGAAGCCCAATTTACCAGAGACGGGATAAATAATTCACGAAATTCACATGTGTGGGCAGAAGAAAATCCCCATGCTATTCGAGAACGTCGTTCTCAGTTAAGGTTTTCGGTTAACGTGTGGATTGGTGTCATAAATAACCAATTAGTAGGTCCTCACTTTTTTGATGGTCCTTTAACAGGGCAGGTCTATTTGAACTTTCTACAAAATATTTTGCCGAATTTGCTTGCCAATGCGAACGTTACTATCCGAGGGATGTATTTTCGGCATGATGGGACACCCCCACACTTTTTACTGGCAGTGAGACAACATCTCAATAATGTTTATGGCAACAGGTGGATAGGACGTGCAGGTCCTATTTCGTGGCCTTCAAGATCCCCTGATTTCAATCCCGTTTATTACCATATTTGGGGACGATTGAAGCAACTAGTTTACGCAGTGAATATTAATAACCGACAACAATTAATTGATAGAATTATACATTGTTGTAATACTATTAGAAACGATCCCCAGAGTATCCGTAATTCAATACGTCAATTACCAATTCGGCAACAAAAATGTGTACAGGCTGCAGGGTTCCATTTCGAAAATCTATTTTGAATTATTTTTATTTTGTTACCATTATTGTATCTTTTCCAGTTCTAATTTATGGGTTTATCATAGCTATGTACATATTTTTAGTTTTTTTTTAATTGTTCTTCGTTATTGTTAGTAGTTACTGTTTTTTGTTGTGCAGTGACTCAGTTTATCATTTCAATTAAAATGTTTGAAATTTATAACATTTGTTTAAATTAATTACCTTATAATTTGATACTTCATTATGGTTGTTCTATTTTTGGTAAGATTTGATCGTTCACTAAAAATTTAATAAAAGTGCGACAACATTGTCGCATATGTCGTTTTCATTGGCTATTTATGTAGTTTGAAAATCACTTATTGCATTTAAAAAATATATATACAGGTGTAATATTTAATACGAATCTCTAAATTAATGGCATTTTATGTGCCAAATTTATAAAGAAAATCCATAAAAGAAGATATATGTGCGAAAATTTAAAACGATAATCGGTACAAAACGTTGCACATACGTCGATTTATTGGATTTACGCGGCCAAAATTATTTTACAGCGTAGTTCTAGTCAAATTGGTACAAATTAACGAAAATATCGTTTTTTTTTAATATTGGCATCTATTTTTCTTGAAAAAAATCAAAATCAAATTTTAAAATGAACAAAAAATATATTTTTAAGTTTTGGTTTCACCTCACATATAGTGTCTGATATATCGGACTCAGTATTCGGGTCACCAGGTAAAAGCATTTGAATTGTTTCAGGGCAAAATGACCCTGGTTCGACCCTTTTCTGTATACGTTTCTTGCTGATAGAACACACAGCAGCTTGATACACCTTAGAAGAAGTCTGTTGAATATATCTAGGTTGCATTCCTCCCTCGAGAACTTTCGTGCATAGTTCTCGCGGTATAGTCGAAAATGCTTATCCTTAGCTTCTGCTGCCTCTTCTGACAGCTGTCCTATGGGTAATAAGCCATTTTCGATTATTTCCGCACCGTGAACTAATATTTTATGCATGGTTGGGGTCATAGGGTGCCATCCATACAGATCCACATACAGTTTCACTATTGCTTTGGAATAATCATCAAATTGTTGGACGTCAATTTTATGACCGCTTGAAATTGTTTCCAATATAATCTTACAATCTATACAGAGTGGCCAAGAGTCTGGAAACGGCCAATTATCTCGTAAATTGCTAGTTATCTTCTTTATGTGCCGTCTTCTACCGAAGGTTGGCGACCATCATACGATAGGTTTCTCTGTTTGTGCCGCATGAATTATGTTCGCAGCTTCTGGTATTTGAAACCATTCTCTCAAGTTTCTCAGCCAGGATTTCTTCTTTCTGCCCAAACCTCTTCTACCTTCAATCTTGCCTTCCACGATAAGCTGTAGCAGACTGTACTTATCATTACGGAACATGTAGCGTTTTTTTTTATTTAAGTGTATAGAAAAGATTTCTGTGTTACGCTCCTGTTGTTTTTACCAAAGAAAACAATCGAAATAATATTTCAAGTTTTTTTGACGAGATTTTTAAATGCGTATATTTCTACCGATTCAAAAGTAAATATAGATGTTTTTTGTCTGTGTTTAGATTCAAATATCGAACCTTTTGTTATAAGCCAGGTAAAACTCAAGTTTAAAATACGCACGTATTTTGTTAATTTGTATTATGTAAATTTATGATGCCCCCTGATAAAAAAAGGTTTTATTTGTTTTCTTCGTTAAAAACGCAATAAATATGAATTCCCCTAATATTATAGTTGTTTTTCGTTATTAGTCGAGGGTCAAAAAAAAGAATATTTGTTTGTTTAGGCAATAAAGGAATATTTAAAAGGTTTTTTGTCGATACGAGCGAGGGATATTGTTTTGGTTCTTGAGTTTGGGGGACAGGTTAGCTGCAAGACGGAAGGGAAATTTTTGGCTAGATTCTGGTAAAATGTAACGAAGCAAGGAGTCGGCATTTAAGTTTCCAAGCGGGCAGACATGTGAGAATGGAGTCAAAGATTTGAAACGAAGTCGAGATTTAAGTTCCAAGCGGGGCAGACATTTGGGAATGGAGTAAAAGATTTGAGAGGAAGTGATGAAGAATTTCTCGAAGAAAAAAGTCGACAAATTTTGTTAATTAGAGGAACAATTACCCTCTGTAATAAGACAGGTTTAGAAAGGGTAACTACTAAATATTTAAAGAAGTATGATATAGGATGTCCCCGTAGCGGCTCGATTCTTCCACCAAGTTCACTGTTCCTATCGTTTTGTCCTGGAGTGTAAGAACTAGTTCCTGATGGTTGCTGCCTTCCAGTTTGAAAGTTTTGTCCGAGTAGCTTCCCCAGAGATGCCAAGTTTCAAAGTGTTTGTATAAAAAAAACATTAAGGTAACAATTCAATATATTAATTTTTCAAAGTAAAGACAGATATTTTTTTGGCTAAAGTAATAATTGCTTTCATTCTTTGTCATCAAAATTAAATGTGATACCTGACAGCAAGTTTAATTTGTTTTTTGTTATGACAATTTTTAATTTGATAATTATGTAGAAACGATATTTCATATAAGTTTAAATTTATATGTTTTCATTAAGAAGGATCCTTAATTTTTGATAATCTAATTGGCCATAAATAGTAAACAAAGAACATGTAAGTTTTTGTTATTTGTATTATGTTATATGATATGTTTCTTTTATAATATGTATTTTTTGATCTGTTTTGTTTGAGACAAAAATAAATGTTTAAATTGTTTCTCTGATCTATTTTGAGTTTTATTGAAAAGATATTTTTTTTTTCTATATTTTTGATGTTATACAATTATTTCCCTAGTTACAACTAGTGGTTGTAATAGGTATAATTGGGCACCTCAAGTGGCGCCCTATATTAAATTTCTGAGGTGTTTCCGTTTATTTTCATTCTGTTTGTCCAAGAGATTTGTATAAGTACCCCTTTATTTTCTTTTTTTGGTAGTTGCCCAATCCAACCCCCAATATCTTCAACTTATCCACGACCCAGCTCTCCAACAACCAACTGAGTGTCGTATGCACTAATTTCGATTATTTTGTTTGCCCAATCTTGTCCCCCATATTCTTACCCTGTGGTAAGCAAAAATAGTTGTTACAATTTTGGCTCCCAACGTGCGAGGCTTTTGAATATTCCTTAATTTTTAGATTTTTGACCATTTTCCTGAAGCCACATATCTTTTTCAGTTTCCCCAGTTCCCTGTCATTTATATGAAACTTTTTTCCTTTTGAATAGTGGCCCCAAAGTGTCTCACAAACAGTAGTGTATTTGTATTACAATGTATGTATTTTGTACCAACATTATGTATTGTTGTTTTTTCAGGTAATGTACTTATAGTGACATATGTATTGGTTCTTCATATATGATAATGGTAAATGAAAGCAAATATTTGAGTTAAATATTTAAATATGAGTTTTAATTGAAGTATTGATATTGAAAAGAATTTAAAAACAGTAGCAAATTATACAGTTACTGTTACATTTATTTTTTTATTGATTCGACAAATTTTACAGAATAATCGGTTTTTGTAATTTTTTATTTGTGTGGGTCATTTTGAGTAAATGTGTGTATTCGTTTGAGTGACTTTTGAGCTATGTAGTTGAGAAGTAGTATTATGCAGTTTGTCTTCTAATTAACCGTCTCTGAAGGTGTATTTAAATGCCAAGGGTTAATTAATGTTGTTCTACGAGGGGTAGTCATTGTGAGTCGTAGAGAAGATTCGACAAGTTTAGTCTCAGTAGTAGACTGTTTATTGTGTATCCTTTCTTGTATCTGAATGACCACAGGTGTAATATTTGTGATCAGGAGATGCTGTTTTAGTTTTGACTAGGAGCAGTCTCATTTAGTTTTCGGAACAAGAGTTGGTTTATTTTGGTGTTATTTAGTGTAGCTCACTCAAAGGTCAAGTTTTCAATATTATTAGTATTTTTGTCTTTCCTTGTATGTACGGTTTATGTTGTTTGTTAGTGTCCATGTTGTCTCATGTTATTTGAAACCATTTTTTTTAGTCCTTGTTAGTGGAAGTGTGAACTTTTAGGGAGACAGGTTATAGACCTCATTTTTATTTACCAACTGATTACTAGGTCAAGAGCAGAAGTTGCAGCAAACTGATTGAGTTTTGGATTTCAGTACGCGGGAGTGCAAGTGAGACTTACTATCAGGTGATAAATGGAAACGGTTGTTTCTTAAAATTGTCATATTTTCTACTTGTTGTTGAGGTTGATTTCAGTGTATTTTGTGTGTTTGCTTTCATCCAATTTTTGAAAAATGAAGTCTACCCAGGTTAATTATTTGAAATCAGGAGAGTTATCTTATGAGCTTTTCATAAGAGGTAAAAAATGTCCCAAATAAGACAGTTGATGATAGGAGAAAGAATGTTAAGAGCTTTGTTGGCCAAGGAGGCCACTTCGTCTTCAAGTTTAGTCGATTTGGTTAATAATGTAGTAGATCCTAAGGAAGAGTTGAATGAGATCATGTTGATTATAAAAGATTTATATAGTATTGCTCAATCAATGAATGCAGAATCAAACAAAGCTGATTTTGCTAGATTTGAGACAAGGTCTACACATTTAGACACCAGATTAGAAAATTTCCCTATGAATGATGTTGAGGAAGATGTATTAAAGTTTGTTGAAGAGTGTAAAGATGATTTGTTAGTGTTGAAGGGTAATGTGTTAGAAAAAGAGGAAATGTTTGATGATATAGTAAAACCATCCCACTAGTAGCCCAGTTTCACTCCCTGTAGTTCCCAGTTGTACAGTCCCAACCCCAATAATACAGGTTTCAACTCCTGTCATTATTTCTGATTTACATATCAAGTTTTAATGGTGAGAGTAAAAGCTCTTCCCACATTTTTAGAGAAAGTTAGAGATTCTGCTAGGTCTCGGAATATTTCCGAAGACATCCTGTTTCGCTCAGCCATTGAGTTATTTGAAGGTAATGCTGCTATTTGGTATAGGAGTGTTAGAGATAAAATTAATAGTTGGGATGAGTTGGTAGCCCTACTGAAATCTGCTTTTTTGCATCCAGATTATAATGATAATCTCTTTGATGAAATTAAAAATAGAAAGCAAAAAAGGAATGAATCCATAACCATTTATTCAGCAGTAATGGAAAACCTTTTTAAACGTTTGGAAACATATCCTAGTGAAGCCCAAAAAGTGAAAATAATAAGGAAAAATATTTTAGTGGACTACATTCCACTGATAGCCCTTCAAGATTTTGCTACAGTAGAAATGTTAGTAGCAACTATAAAACGTTTAGAGCAGAATGTCCTGCCCTTGTTGCAGACTACTAAAGGTCTTGCAGGTATTGCAATTGATGATTCAGAAAAACCCAAAGAACAAGTTCATGAGGTGAATAATCAAAACAAGCAAGATAGAAGTGGAGTAGGTAACAGACAGGACAGAGAAAATTCTGTATCTAGGAAACCCAAGCCCAAATATAAGTATGAGAATAATAAACCCAGTCCACCAGAAAATACTGAAATAAGAAATCCGTCTTTTTCGTCCCCACCTCCAATGATGCAATCTTTTTCGTCCCCACCTCCATTAATGCAGTCAGTCCCTTACCAAGCACCGGGAAATCCGAAAAAGATTATTTGTTTCAATTGTAATAGACCAGGTCATATTTCCCGTGACTGTAGAAGCAAGTCAGTATCTTGTTGGCGTTGTGGTCATAAAGGTGTGATCACATCTTCTTGTCCTAAGTGTAGTATTTCGAATAGGTCTAAGTCCAATAGACCTTACAGGTCACTCAGTGAACCCAATTTTTGAAAAGAAAGATTTTGATAGTCGTCCCCATGTTAATTGTTTAGAAGTTGATGTAGATAGAATAGACCCTTGGTTCGATAATTTGAGATCAAAGATAATCCGATCCCCCCTTGATTTTCCACAGTGGAAGGTGGAGAATGATTTTGTTTATAAGTTTGCCCCTACCAAAAATTCTTTTAAGCCTAATGATGTAGAGTGGAAAATTCTTGTGCCCAAACCACAAAGGTTTGAAGTTATAAAGTCTTGTCATGAGCCACCTACGTGTGCTCACTTTGGATTTTCCAAAACTTTGTCCCGTATTCAGGAAAGATATTATTGGCCCCAGATGCGTGTTGATGTGCTTAAGTTTGTCAGGTCATGTAAAGTTTGTGGTGCTCAGAAGACACCAAATTATGCTCCATTAGGTAAAATGGGTAAGCAGAGAGAGGCCAAGTTTCCTTGGCAAAATAGTTGCAATAGATCTGATAGGTCCCTTTGTTCGTTCAAAGAAAGGTTATACGTGGTTATTAGTAGTTGCTGATTGGTTTAGTAAATATACTTTAGTCCAACCTTTGAGAAAGGCTACGGCTAAGAATATTGTTGAGTTTTTGGAAAATGATGTTTTCCTAATGTTTGGTGTTCCTCAATATGTGATTTGTGATAATGCCTCAAATCTGAACAATCCTCTCTTAATTGAGCTCTGTAATAGGTATAACGTTCAGAAAGTATGGTTTAGTCCAGTATATGCACCTCAGTGTAATTTTGTGGAGAGGAACAATAGAATCATTGGTACAGCAATACGTACATATGTTAAAGACCACGTAGATTGGGACAAGAATTTAGCAAAGATCAGACAAGCTATTAACACTGCAAAGCATGAAGTGACTGGATATACTCCAGCTTTCCTGAATATGGCCGTCATGTTCCTTTAAGTGGAAACTATTATGGTGTTGATCATAAGGATCAACAGAATCAAGATATCGAGATAATTCCAGGTGACCGTAACATGTATGCTTCAGAAGTCAAAGGTATAGATAAAGTTTTTGAAAAGGTTTAAGGCTAATCTTCGAAAAGGATATGAACGTAACGCTAGAAGTTACAACTTACGTAGAAGAGAAGTCCAATTTCAAGTGGGTGATAGAGTTTGGAAAAGAAATAAGGTTTTGTCTTGTGCTGTCAACAAGTTTATGTCCAAACTAGCACCAAAGTATATTGAAGCAACTATCAAGGAAAAAATTGTCACCAGTCGTTTATCGTTTTGTCAGATTTAAATGGTTCGGATCTTGGTAAGTGGCACATTAAAGATTTAAAGCCTTTTGTGTCAGATGAGGACAATATGTCATCTTTAAGTAATTAGTTCATCCTATCCCATGTCTGTATTTTCGAGTTTATATGTTGATTTGATTTCATCCCTTCGGAATATTGTTTCACTTTTGATAATTTTAGTTCAGGTAACCTATTTTATTTGGGAGACACATGTGAGAATCACATTTTGTGATATGTAGGTATATAGATTTAGGGTCTATATTCTAATTATTTTTTTGTAGAACCGTTGCCGAATTCCCTGTCTCGCTAGGCGTATAGTGGAGATAGTAGACGCCTACCTGCTAAGTGTAGAGCAATTTTTTTGGATTTGTGTACAGCACTTGGTTTAGGCAACGAGGTGTCATGGCTATGCCTGCCCGACAAATCACTTGTGTTACTGCTGTGAATGTCAGCGAGGTTCACTGCAGGGCATAAGGTTAGCTTCCCCCAAGGCATAGAAACTCATGTCACCTACAGTTCATTTAGAGTCAAACATTTCAGTCTACTCGACTTTAAAGAGTCTGGCGATCGATGGCACGCTAGCCCATTCTTTGTAACTAACTTTGTTTTTTGTTGTTTAATCCCATGCTAGCCATCATCTAAAAGATAATATTAAGAAGTTTCGACTCAGTTAAGAGGTCATCTTCTGATTTGGTTTTTGTTTGTTTTGCCTTTATCAAAACTGGATAAGAATTATCCGAGTTTTTTCTTTTAAGAAGGGGCATTGTAGCGTTTTTTTTATTTAAGTGTATAGAAAAGATTTCTGTGTTACGCTCCTGTTGTTTTTACCAAAGAAAACAATCGAAATAATATTTCAAGTTTTTTTGACGAGATTTTTAAATGCGTATATTTCTACCGATTCAAAAGTAAATATAGATGTTTTTTTGTCTGTGTTTAGATTCAAATATCGAACCTTTTGTTATAAGCCAGGTAAAACTCAAGTTTAAAATACGCACGTATTTTGTTAATTTGTATTATGTAAATTTATGATGCCCCCTGATAAAAAAACAGGTTTTATTTGTTTTCTTCGTTAAAAACGCAATAAATATGAATTCCCCTAATATTATAGTTGTTTTTCGTTATTAGTCGAGGGTCAAAAAAAAGAATATTTGTTTGTTTAGGCAATAAAGGAATATTTAAAAGGTTTTTTTTGTCGATACGAGCGAGGGGATATTTGTTTTGGTTCTTGAGTTTGGGGACAGGTTAGCTGCAAGACGGAAGGGAAATTTTTGGCTAGATTCTGGTAAAATGTAACGAAGCAAGGGAGTCGGCATTTAAGTTCCAAGCGGGGCAGACATGTGAGAATGGAGTCAAAGATTTGAAACGAAGTCGAGATTTAAGTTCCAAGCGGGGCAGACATTTGGGAATGGAGTAAAGATTTGAGAGGAAGTGATGAAGAATTTCTCGAAGAAAAAAGTCGACAAATTTTGTTAATTAGAGAACAATTTACCCTCTGTAATAAGACAGGTTTAGAAAAGGGTAACTACTAAAATATTTAAAGAAGTATGATATAGGATGTCCCCCGTAGTCGGCTCGATTCTTCCACCAAGTTCCTGTTCCTATCGTTTTGTCCTGGAGTGTAGAACTAGTTCCTGATGGTTGCTGCCTTCCAGTTTTGAAAAGTTTTGTCCGAGTAGCTTCCCCAGAGATGCAAAGTTTCAAAGTGTTTGTTATAAAAAAAAACATTAAGGTAACAATTCAATATATATAATTTTTCAAAGTAAAGACAGATATTTTTTGGCTAAAGTAATAATTGCTTTCATTCTTTGTCATCAAAAATTAAATGTGATACCTGACAGCAAGTTTAATTTGTTTTTTTGTTATGACAATTTTAATTTGATAATTATGTAGAAACGATATTTCATATATAAGTTTAAATTTATATGTTTTTCATTAAGAAGGATCCTTAATTTTTGATAATCTAATTGGCCATAATATAGTAAACAAAGAACATGTAAGTTTTTGTTATTTGTATTATGTTATATGATATGTTTCTTTTATAATATGTATTTTTGATCTGTTTTGTTTGAGACAAAAATAAATGTTTTAATTTGTTTCTCTGATCTATTTTGAGTTTTATTGAAAAAGATATTTTTTTTCTATATTTTTGATGTTATACAATTATTTCCCTAGTTACAACTAGTGGTTGTAATAGGTATAATTGGGACACCTCAAGTGGCGCCCTAATATTAAATTTCTTGAGGTGTTTCCGTTTATTTTCATTCTGTTTGTCCCAAGAGATTTGTATAAGTACCCCCCTTTATTTCTTTTTTTTGTAGTTGCCCAATCCAACCCCCAATATCTTCAACTTATCCACGACCCAGCTCTCCAACAAACCAACTGAGTGTCGTATGCACTAATTTCGATTATTTTGTTTGCCCAATCTTGTCCCCATATTCTTACCCTGTGGTAAGCAAAATAGTCGTTACAAACACATGGCCCAGGTATGACGCTTTCCTCCTTTTAACAGTTGTTAACAATTCCACCCTCTTTACCCATTCGTCTTAATACCTCTGTGTTGGTCACATCTGTCTGTCCAAGGTATTCTCAGTATGCGTCGATACAGCCACATTTTCTAAAGCCGCTAACTTCTTTATAGTTGCTGCTGTTAACGTCCACCCTTCTACGCCGTAAAGTAGCGTAGAGACTACGTAGCATTTCGTAGCAACACCGCTTAGGTTGCGGTTGCTTAAGAGCTTTCTCATTTTGATGAATTTGGATCTTGCTATTTCAATTCGGATCTTAATCTCTACTTCTGGGTCCCACTTGTCATTTACTGTATATCCCAGATATTTAAATCGGTGTACTCTTTCAATACGTTCGTCTTCAATATGCAGGTCGATATGTTGAATTTTTTTTTACTGATCACACCATAAATTTAGTTTTCTTTCTATCGATCTTCAGTCCAAATCGGCTGCCAGTTGTATTAACTCTATGTAACATCATCTGTAAATCTTCGATGTTATCGGCCAGTATAATAGTATCATCTGCATATAGAAAATTACTTATTGGTACGCCATTAATCTTGATGCCCTCATTGTACTCTTCTAGTGCCTCTAGAAATATTTGTTCCGTGTACAGGTTGAAAAGCAGTGGCGAAAGATGGTTATGTTTTCACTCACCATATGTCCATTCTTCATGTGGGCTGTTTGATTCCAATATAGATTTTTTATAATCTGGATGTCCTTAGTGTCAAGTCCTGAAAGACGTAATAGTTCTATGAGTTTGTCATGTTTGATAGTATCGAATGCTTTCTCATAGTCGATAAAACAGACGTAAACATATTTCTGTTGATCCAGGCATTGCTAGTTATAATTGTACAAAATTGAGGTACACCTATTTTGGGATACGGAGATTCCATATTTGATATTGCAATGTTGCCAGATTTTCCGTTTCTCTTTATATTATTAGTAACTTTGGTTTTTTAAATGCATCACCCTGTATATTTAGTCATTATTGCAATCTCCTATTCAGTACGAGTTCAACCACATGTAACATGTATGATTTTATGTAGTCTGAAAGGTCTTAAATACATAAAACACAATGTGCTCAATTTATGAGTTGACAGTACCCTAATCGATGGTAGAATGCGTCTATCACATTTCCTTATGATGGTCTAGAAACAATTCGAGATTCATCGATAATTCGTTGCCTTAGCTCTGCAAGACTTGCTGGTTACGTTTTGTAAACTGAATTTTTCAAGTATTCTAATAAAAAATAATCTTTATGATTGAAATCGGGTGAACGTGAAGGCCATTCAATTTTACCTTATCTACCAATTTATCGTAAGGGAAATATCTCATCTAGATAACGCCGAACATTTACACCATCTATCTGACGTTAAATTTTTTTCGATAAAAAATGTCCCAATTGACTGAGTACCTACTATACCTGACGATACATTTAAATTTTGTGGTCTTTGAGTATGGTTTTCACGCCTTCAGTGTGAATTTGCGTCACTCCAGTACCTTAAATTGTGTCGATTTACACTTCCACACAGTGTAAAGATTGCTTCATCGGAAAACATATTCTGTTAACAAAATTTTAATAATTTTCAATTTTATCCATCATTACCCCAGTAAACTCTAATCTAAGATCGAAGTCATTTTCACTTAATTCTTGCAATAAGTTTATTTTGTATGGTTTAAACTTATTTTTACGTAATATACGTAAAACTGAAGAACGACCGACATCATGTACTTGCGCAACCCTGCCTGAGGATGTATGTGGATCTTCAACAAAACTTTTTCTTTCCATCTGACTTTTACCTTCTTCAGATTTCTCAAATCGCTTTACAGTTTTTTGTACCGTCGCCTTATGAATAGGAGAACGGTTTAGAGAACGGCATTTTAGAGAAGCAATTTAAATTGCAGAACTTTTCGAAACACAACTACTGTCAGTTTTAGTTTATAATGTAAATCGTAAACAAATGTCCATATCACAGCATTCTACATTTAAATATTTTAATTTATTAAAATCTACATATCTTGCACTGTTTTATGTATTTAAGACATTCCAGACTACATACAGTCATAAGTGTTACATAGAGTTTGAACTCGCATTGAATAGAAGATTCTAATAATGACTGAATATACAGGGTGATGCATTTGAAAAACCAAAGTTACTAATAATATCAGAGAAACGGCAAATCTGGCAACATTCTTCTTCTTCAAGTGCCGTCTTCGTTCCGAAATTTGGCTATCATCAAAGCTATGCGTATTTTTGATGCTGCAGATCTAAACAGTTGGTAATTGGTGCAATTGTACCATTCTCTCAAGTTTTTCAACCATGAATGCCTTCTTCTTCCTATAGATCTCTTTCCCATTATCTTTCCCTGTATAATCAATTGCAGCAACTGGTATTTATCTCCCCTCATAACATGTCCCAAATATTGTAGTTTGCGCTTTTTAACAGTAAGTATCAGCTCTTTCTCTTTCCGCACTCTCCGCAAAACCTCCACATTTGTTACTTTCTCTGTCCAGGGTATTCTTAATATTCTACGATACATCCACAACTCAAATGCTTCTATCTTTTTGGTATCGATCTTTTTCAATGTCCATGTTTCCATCCCGTAGAGGAGAACTGACATAACGTAACATCTCAAAAGGCGAATTTTAAGTTTTAGACTTAGATCTCTTCCGCAGAACACCTTTTTCAATTTAGTAAATGTGGCTCTAGCTTTCTCTATTCTGGTTCTGATTTCTTCAGAGCAATCATTATTTTCGTTGATAACAGTTCCCAGGTAATTATATCTTATTAAACGTTCGATTCTTTGATCATGCACGGTTATGTCAGGGAAGTTTTGTGGTGATTTAGATATTAGCATTATTTTTGTTTTGCTTATGTTAAGTGATAATCCGTGTTCTTCACTGCATTCTACTATTTTGTTAATTAGTATTTGAAGATCTTCCCAAGTTTCTGCGATTAGTACCGTGTCATCGGCATAACTCAAGTTGTTTATTCGGATGCCATTTATCTTAATACCTATATTTTGATCCGAAAGTGCTGTGTTTATAATGTCTTCGGAGTATAGATTGAATAAGGTCGGTGAGAGTATACAACCCTGTCTTACGCCTTTCTTGATCTCGATTTCCTCCGTTGTCTCTTGCTCTATTCGGATATTTGCTTTCTGGTTATAGTAAATCTTAGAGATAATTCTAATGTCCCTTTTATCCAAGTTTTTTTCTACTAGAAGTTTCATTAAGTGATCGTGACGAACTTTATCAAACGCTTTGTTGTAATCAATAAAGCACACACACACACACACATATATATATATATATATATATATATATATATATATATATATATATTATATATATATATATATCTTGGTTTATATCTAGACATCTTTGGCATATGACGTTAAGTGCAAATAGTGCTTCTCTTGTTCCAAGCCCGTTCCGAAATCCGAATTGAGTATTACTAATATCTGCATCTAGTTTTCTGTTAATTCTTGAGTGGATTACTTTGATGAATACTTTTAATGTATGCCCCATTAAGCTTATAGTGCGGTAGTCAGTGCACTGTTTTGCATTTGCCTTTTTTGGTAAGGTTACAAAAGTTGAAAGTAGCCATTCCTTTGGTATTTCTCCTCTTTTGTAGATGCAGTTAAAAAGGTCGAGTAGAATATTCACTGATTCGCCTTCCACAAGCTTAAGAAGTTCTGATGTGAGCCCGTCTGGACCCGGTGATTTACCATTTTTCATTATTTTTATAGTGTATAATAGTTCTTCTTTAGATATTTCTGGTCCTTCGTCGCCTTGCAAGTTATCTATATTAGGTTCTTGTCTTTCATCGTCGAACAATTCTTCTACATAGTTCTTCCAGGTCCTAAGCTTTTCTTGTAGATCGGCTATTATTTCACCATTTGCGTTGCATAGGAGATTTAGATGTTTTCGTTTTTGTGTACCTTTCAGTTCCTTTATCTTTTTATGTAAGTTAAAAGTGTCATGTTTGAGATGTAGTTCTTCGATTTCCTCGCATTTTCTTGTATAAAAATTTTCCTTTGCAGTTCTTATTTCTTTTCTGATTTGTTTGTTTACTTCATTATGTTTTTGGCTGCATTTTCCCTTTAACTGTCTTCGCTCTTCCATGAGACCTAAAATTTTAAATCTTGCCACTTGTCTTCTACATGCGTGTTCTCTGTCTTTGTAGAAAGCATTCGTAAGTTATCATTGATATGTTGTTTTAAATCTTCTTTAATTGTTGGATCTTGTAAGCGGCTGGTATCTATGTGATCTATTTTTGTTTTATTTGAAGGTCTTTTGAGTCTAATGTGTACCCGCGCTATCAGGGGGTTATGACCTGAACAAACATCTGCGCCTGGATAAGCCTTAACTGATCTTATACAGTTTCTGTATCGCTCATTTATTAAAATATAATCTATCTGATTCCTAATTGTTTTTTCCCTAGTCATTGTGTACAGTCTTCGTTTGGGTAGCTTAAAGAATGTATTTGAAATTATCATATCATTCTCTTGACAGAACTCTAAAAGTTTGTCTCCTCTGTCGTTTCTTGCCCCTAAACCACATTCTCCCACATTTTTCCGCTTTTTCCTTTGCCAATTTTGGAGTTGAAGTCTCCAAGGATAAGTGTAACATCTTTTGGCTTTGTAGACTTTAGAACTTGATTTATTTGTTCATAAAACTGCTCAATCTCTTCATCTGATTTATCTGCAGTAGGGGCATATACCTGTATAATATTAAGTTTTGTAGTTTTTGTATGCAGTTGTAGGAGCAGGATCCTGTCTGGACACTGGCGAAAAATTCGTAACAGACTGTGTCATTCTTCTTGAAACGACAATTGCTACACCATATCTGTGATGTGGGTATTCATTTCCTGAGAAATAGATCATACCGTTGCTTGTCGAGACGTTGCCTGCACCCGACCATCTTGTATCGCTGATGCCTAGAATATCGATGTTTAATCTTTGCATCTCTTGTATAACGTTGTGAATTTTCCCAGGCTCGTACATGCTTCTGACGTTCCATGTACCAATATTTATTGTATTTTTAACACAGGGATTTCGCAGAATTACGACCTGAGAGGCCCTGTTGTCATGAAGTATACCTCTCCTGCCGGATCTTGGTATCCATGATCAGTACTAGAAATCATTTCGCTTCGCACAGCCATGATAATTTTACTAGAGATATCCCTTAGGATCTTTAATGCAGTGGTTTCTCCTTGCCTTCTGCATCCTTATGCCGTTGACCATTTCTTAGTTCCTCCGCCTTTGAGATCGATTTCTCAGTCTCGGGACAACAAGAGTGCCCTTCCATTTACCAGTTCATCCGCCCGAAGCCGTTGGCCAGTAATTGATGGACTGCTTATACCGGCAATCATTCGGTGACTTGATTCTATATCAACCCTAAAATCGAGGGTTGCCACTTCCGCCATCCGCACCGTACCGAAGCTCCGCTTCCTCCGCCGTGGCCGCCGTTGTGGACTTCATCCGTAACCCTGGACAAGGGACCCTAAACAGGTACTAGTTTCCCGGGTCAGGAAACCTCCAGAATCTGCGGAGCGCAGGGATTGATTCATTTTCCCTGATAGGACTCTCTTCAAGAATTTAAAGAGTTCCTACCCGTTACCTGTTACCTGGCAACATTGCAAATATTAAATATGAAATCTCCGTATCCCAAAATAGGTGTACCTCAAATTTTGTACAATTATAACTAACAATTTACGAGATAATTGGCCGTTTCCAGACTTTTGGGCCACTCTGTATACTCACCAATTCAAAATTAATTTTTGTTGTATAGGCAACTAGTTAAGGATTTTCAAAAAATCTTCGGCTAGTGTTCCCGAAATTTTCTTTTGGCATGTCGATTGACAATCAAGTTTCTTTTTTAAATCTTCCCTGAATATATTTTTTTGTGAGCACTTCTATCTTCTTTTCTCTTTTTTTACACAACCAGTTTGTTGTGCCAAATTTAATAAAAAAATCTATGAAAACGTTTTATGTGCCAAAATTTAAACTGAAAATCGACACATGTCCCAACATTAAACATGAAAATCAACACAACACGTTTTATGTGTCAAATATACAAAGAAAATCCATAAAAACGTTTTATTTGCCAAAATTTCAAATGAAAGTCGGTACACAGCGTTGTATATGCCAAAATTTAACATGAAAATCCATAAAAGAAGTTTTATGTGTCAAAATTAAACACGAAAATCAACAGAACACGTTTAATGTACCACATTTAAACAGAAAATCCTGAAAAGCGTTTTATGCACCAAAATTTAGAGTGAAAATTGAAATTGAAACAAAAGAAAATCTATAAAAGGCCGAAAATCTAATGTGCCAAATTTTAGAATTTAAATCAATACAATACGTATTAAAATTGAAAATGAAAATCGGTACAACGCGTATTCATAAAAAGCGTTTTATGTGCCAAAATTTAAAATGAAAATTACCACGAGTTTCATGTGCCACATTTAGAAAAAAAATTCATAAAAGTCGTTTTATAATACCAAAATTTAAAATAAAAATCCATACAACGCGTTTTATGTGTCCAAATTTAAAATAAAGATCCATAAACCAATTCCATATCACTAAACTAATCAATAAATACAGTACTTACCTTAGTTTTCCAAAATTCTGAGAGAGTTTCCGAAAACAAGAATCCGGATATCACAATCAACATCAGAGCTTGACTTAAAAGTCCTATTCTGGATTGATGCAACTGAGACGAATTAATCTGCGTCTTTAAGAGAGCCTCATCTTTCAAAGGCTCCGTTTCGAAAGAGTTGCCAGCCAGTTGTAGGGGTCTTGCGATGAATCCTCCTCTGACCTGAAAATATACAATACGAGGATGTATTAGAAAATACTTAGCCTACTATAGAAGCGAACAAAACTTGAAATTCAAAGTTTTTGTTATTCAGCATGCCACATTTATTATGAAGAACCTACACCGTATCTAGACATTCCAAAAAAATTTTATCGTGATCTGCAATCCACGACTCCACAGCTTTGACAACCGTTTAAAACATTTTTTAGTTGACGAAAGGCATGATAGTCGCAGAGATGTAGTTCTGGCAAATATATCTATCTATCTAATTAGCCTTCTTCGGTCCATCTTTGGACATAGGTCTCTCCCCAATCCTTTTCCATTCTTCTCTGTCTATCGCTACAGTCACCTAGAGCCCACGTGCTTCTTGATATCATCTGCCCATCTCATTTGGGGCCTTCCTATGCTTCGTTTATATTCCCACGATAAGAATTTTGTTCCATCGGTCTTCTTTTTGTCTTATATTGTGTCCGGCAAATCTCCATTTCAATTTTGCAACTTCTTGTCTAACATCCCTCACCTTTGTTTTCTCTCTTATCCACTCGTTTCTCTTTTTATCCATTTCGCTCTTTGGGTTTTTATGATTTAATCCATGTTTGCTTTTGTAAATGTCCACGTTTGGGAACCATAAGTGAGAAGAGGGAGTACGCACTGATTGTATACTTTGGTCTTAAGATGCTGTGAATATCTTTTGTTTTTAAGAATGTAGTCAAATTTCATGTTTGCCAAATGCCGCCCATGACAGTCTAACTCGTCTTTTTATCTCTGCTGTTTGGTTTTCTTTGTTAAGTTTTATAGTTTGACCCAGATATATATATATATAGTATATATATTATATATATATATATATATAATATATATATATATATATATAATTTCCAGAATTTCCCACTCAGAAGGGAGTCCGACAAGGAGACACCATATCCCCTAAGCTCTTCACTACAACCTTAGAAAATATCTTCCGGAAATTAGACTGGAACAACCGAGGTCTATGTATAGATGGAGAATACCTAAACCATCTTAGATTCGCTGATGACATCATTCTAATTGCTAGAAGTCCTGAAGAATTACAACTACAAATTAATGACCTTAATACAGCCAGCAATGAGATAGCCTAAAAATGAACCTAGCAATGACTAAAATAATGTGCAATGATCTGATCGCCAACGTGGAAATAAAAATTAATGAAACCTCGCTAGAAGTAGTAAACGAATACATATACCTGGGACAGCTCATACATAAATCGGGATCACTACTTCCGGAAATCAACAGACGAATAAAACAAGCGTGGTCAGCATTCGGACGAAACTCCATAGTCTTCAAGTCCAAAATGCCACTATACCTCAAGAAGAGAGTATTTGATCAATGCATATTACCCGTATTGACGTATGGATGTGAAACTTAGATATTAAAGAGAGAAATAACGCCGAAACTCCAAGTAACTCAAAGAGCAATGGAAAGATGTATGCTAGGGATAACAAAGAGGGATCGTAAAAGAATTGAATGGATACGGAGGCAAACCCAGGTGACTGATGTAATCCAAAGAATAAAATCCCTGAAATGACAATGGGCAGGACATATAGCAAGACAAACAGACAACAGATGGACCACTAGAACAACTATGTGGTATCCCAGGAACGCTAAGAGACCAAAGAGGCGCCCGAATCTCAGATGGGAATTATGATATAAGAAAATTAACAGGAACAACGTGGTCTCGAATAGCACAAGATAGAAAAATATGGACGCAAATGAGCGCAAATTACAAGAACAACGAATAACTAAGACATCGTCGAATACTAATAAGAACATAGAATAACATTGAAATAAGGGAGGCTGCACCGTAATTGGAAACGGTCGATAAAGCTGCACATATATATATATATATATATAAATATATATTATATATATATATATATATATATATATAATATATATATATATAATCCTTAACTTGTTCTATTTCATCTTGTCCGATTCTCATTGTGATGTCTTCATCTGTATTTGTTATGATTTTGGTCTTGCTGTAATTTATATTAAGGCCTATCTTTCCAGCTTCTATGTCCAATTCTTTCATCATTTCAAACAATTCTTCTTTTTTATCGGTTATCGATACGATGTCATCATCGTACCTTAGATGGTTCAAGCGTTGTCCACAAATTTTTATACCTTTTTCTTCTCACTCTAATCTTTTAAAAATATCTTCCAGAGCTTGATTGAAAAGTTTCGGTGAAATCGTGTCACCCTGTCTCACGCCTCTGTTTATTTGTATTGATTTTGTTTCTTCATATACTTTAATTGTTGTTTTGGCTTCCTTATGTATATTGGCTATTAGTGCCGTATATCTGTGGTCAATTCCGCTGTTAATCAAAGAACTTTTCACTGACCAATGTTCGACACTCTCGAAAGCCTTTTCGAAATCTATGCACTGATCTTTTCGAATCTATTGGTTAAAATTTTTGTTAGGAGTTTATACATACATTGAGGAGTGTTATAGGACGGTAGTTTTTTATAACTGCTTTATTCCCTTTCTTGTGTAGCATAATGGTTACGGATTCCTTCCAGTTGTTTGGGATTATTTTTTCTTTTAATATCTTGTTAAAAAGGAAATGTAGAGTATTAATTACCACTTTTCCACCATACTTCAGCATCTCTGCAGTTATTCCATCTTTTCCAGGCGATTTGTTGTTTTTCATTTCTTTCAATGCCTTCTTTATTTCTGATTTGCTTATTTCTGGCTGTAGCTCTGAGTTGACATTTTTTATTTTAGCCTTAAATTGGTTTTTAATTTCTTCTGGTGGTTCCTTTTTTTGTCTACCCAGTTTGGCATTGAAATCTCCAATTACTAGTGTAAGACGATTTTTATGTTATTCCATAGCGTTTGATATATCTTCATAAAATAGTTCGATATCTTCGTCATCACAAGCTGTCTGGGGGTATATACCTGGATAATTTTAATTGATGTTCTTCTTATTTTAAATATGACAGGCGACACATTATTATAAATCCTCCAAATTTACTATTCTTTTCATTTCCTTTATAATACAGTTGATTTCCGGATTTTAGCTAGAGACCTTTGGTACTATACCAAAGATACCGTGGGTACAGACCTTTGAGGTGTGGGATTTAGAAATTTTCTTACCCACCTGGGGACCATTTCCTTTTGTTTTATTATTCCCCATCATAAAAGTAGGGAGGGAGGTAGTGGTAGTTAAAACACCACGCTTGTCAGGCGGGTTGGTGAGTTAGTTATCAGCCGCCCATTCTGGGTCAGACGCTGTTTGTAGCCGTCCATTCTAGATTAGACGCTACATTTAATTTTATACTAACCCTAAAATCGGGGGTGCCACCTTTAGGAAAGGAGAGTAAAGGAAATCGACGACCCATAGGCATTCGCTTATTATTACAAAAATAATCAGGATTTTAGAACGAATTGATTGTCAAAAATTATTTTCTTATTTTATAGGTGCCTTAGATAAAGAATAAACGAATCCTTTTGCTAATGAATTTTGACAGGAGCTATGACCTTGTAAATAACAGGTAAACTTGTGTACTAAATCGGCATGACTCATAGCTCTTGTCAAAATCCATTACCTTTAAAATATATTTTTTTGGGAAAAACCCTTTATCCGTTTAAATTAATAAACTTATGAGTGATTCAAGGATTTAATTCCTATTTTCAAATGAGATTTAATGACATGGGATTAGAAAAGGGTCGTCTGGTAACTTTTAGCACAGGTAAAACTGAATTACTTAAACAATTCTTAGTACGAAACAGTACTAGTAAATAAAGGATTTACCTTAACTGAATAATTATTTCCATAACATATAAAAAAATATAAGTCCAAATAAAAACTTACATTTATATAATCTAATCTGAGTCATCTGTCATCTTCAGATTCATCATTAGTATCTTCGTTTAGATCCACAACTGGTTTCATAGTAATTTACATGAAGTTATAAAGATTCTATATATTCTGTTCTTCTTTCACTACATGCTCGATACATTTTATCCACTACTGTTAGCTCACATTTCTAACGGCACTATTAAGCAGATTTTTACATCATTTACTTTGAAAGTAACCTTACTACTTCATGTTTATTTGAGCCCATATAAGTTCTATCGGATTTAATTCACAATGGTATGGCGGCATTCGAACTACAATTGGACGACATTCTGACGAAAAGAACCAACCCACAAAATACATTTTTTTGCTTTATTCGTGGTACCGCTTTGAATAGTGGTTAAAAATTATATGCAGAATTGAACCAAGCCACAGCAAGTGCATGCTGCCATCTATCAGGTAGTGAACCAACACACATTACTTCAGTACTCACTGAAGTAATCTGCAGAAAAGATGGGTGGGTTCCATTCTGCACAACTTGGGAATAGTATAGCATAAAATACTTCAGGATTTGGTTCCTTTCTTCAATGACTAATACTTTTGTTTGTCACGCGCTAAAGCTAAGACTGCATGTTTGTGTTATAAAGTAGTGAAAATATTACAAATTATTAATTATTAACAATTATTGGGTAGTAAAACATTTCTTAAACAATGAGATCCTCCAGAGGATAACATATACTAAATTTGGTCACGACTATTTATATTAGCATTTAACTAACTTTTTTCTTTTTAAATTATAAGGAATCTTCAAACAATGATCAAGATAATGAGTATGACGGCTATGATTCCGACGTAGATCCAGAATTCAGATTAGAGGATGAATATCAAACTGAAGACAAGACACAATGAAGAAGATTATCAGGAAGGTGATGTAACTTCGGAAATAGAACAAGTTCTAGAACAGATAATAAACTCTACTTCAGTCAATACAGGTAGACCAATAAAGGGACGAAAACGAAAATATCTTGGTTTAACAAGAGAAGAAAATAAGCACCAGGTAAATTTAAAAAATGTTCATTAGAACTATAAAGGGAAAACTGTTGAGAAAAAAAATTTCAAAGATTTTAATTGCTCTTGTAAGATGGGTTGTAACACTACAAATTAGTTGTGACACTACAAACAATTCTGTTCTCTGCTTCATGAAACCCCTGTCAGTGTACTTAGGAAACGGACTTACTGATAGCATGCAATAAAAGAACTACCCGAACAATGGCGTTGTTACCAGTTACATCGAATTAATCTGGAACGAAATTGTTGATCTCAGACATTATCTACCGATAGAGAAAGATATAAACTACAACATTGCACATAACTTTAAGTTGTATCTTACACGCTGACAACGTTACATTTTCTCTAGAACCTAAATTTTTGCCAAAACATTTGAACAGTTTAAAAATAGACCAGTCAAATTATTGATATGTATTTCATATAAAATGAGATCTGTTATATCTTAACGTTGAACAGTCAGAAGAAGAAAGTTTTTTTTTTAATTTTCAAAGATTAAACAGATTCTGCAATAATCTACTAATTTGTTTATTAAATAATAATTAAATTTTCTCCTGTTGTCGGAACAAAAATATTGTTTTCTAAAGGGTGAACGTCAAATTTTACTGGCCTTAAAACATGAGTCACTCGCTACAATTGTGGTACTTTACTGTAAATCACTAATTCTTTGTATGACACATATTCTTCTCGTAGAATGGTCAGTAATGTTGAAGAGGTACTAAATCGGCAATCTAGGTGGCTGGTACTATTTCATTCATGTTAAATATTCTTATATATTGTTATTCTTAAACCTGAGAAACATTAATGTTTGGTATTACCTTAAAGTAGACTTCCACTCCGTAGATCAAGAAGAAAATAACAACGATGAACATCAATACAGCATAGCAACCGTTGAACAGATGATGGTAGAAACCGGGATCATCTGAGGGTGGTTCAGCAAGTTGAGTGGTCAAAAATTCGGCTAAAAGAAGACTGTAACTGAAAGAAAACAAATATATATTAATAAACTAAAGCACTAATGCGTTATGAGAGTAGTAACTAACTGGTTAACGTCGAAGCTCGATAGCTATCAACCGGTAGAGCAGGCAGGATTCCGAAAGGGTTACAGTACAGCGAATCATCCTCTTACAGTCAGAACTCTAATAGAGAAAGCCAATGAATATCACTTGAACCTATACATTGGCTTCGTTGATTATAAAAGGCACTCGACTCCATAGAACTTTTGGCAATAGAGAGAGCTATGAACAACTGCAGGATAGACTCCAGATACAGAATGTTCATATATAATATTTACAAGAAAGCTACAATGAAAATACAAATAGATGCGAAAACTAAAGCTATACCAATCAACAGAGAAGTTCGCCAGGGAGATGTTATCTCACCAAAGCTATTCACACTTGGATGAAGTTAACTGGGCAGATAAAGGAATAAATGTTAATGGAAGAAAACTAAGTCATATAAGATAGGCTGATGACATTGTAATATTCGCTACAAGTCTCGAAGAACTACAGACCATGATGATGCAACTATTTCAAGCTTCGGAAAAAGTAGGTCTTAAGATGAACTTAGAAAAAAACAAAAATAATGACAAATACACCGAACATTAGAGAAATAACGTTGAACGACATAAATTTAGAAACAGTAAGCGAATACATCTACCGGGACAGATAATGAAAGTTAACAACGAAAATCAAAACTGCCGAAATTAGCAGAGGAATAAGATTAGCGTGGCAGAATTTGGAAAACTGAGTTGGATCTTGAAAAGCACTAAAATAGAAAAATATTTGAAAACCATAATTTCCGATCAGTGTACCCTCCCTATACTCACGTATGGTTCACAGACGTGGACACTCGCCAAGTCTAATATGAATAAAATAGTAAAAGCACAAAGAGCGATGGAAAGATCAATACTCGGGGTGAGACTTATTGACAAAAAAAAACAAACAAATGGATTAGAAGCAAAACCAAAGTAAAAGACGCAGGAGAACATGCTGCCAAATTAAAATGGAACTTCGCAGGACACAATGCCCGATAAAGGATAAGAGATGGAACCACGAAATACAACAATGGAGACATGGTTAGAAAAGAGAAGCAGAGGAAGACCACAAATGAGATGGGCTGATGACATTAATAAGATCAGAGGATAGAACTGGAAGCAAGTGGCGCAAATAGAAAACAATGGATTGATTTGAGGGAGGCCTATGTCCAAAGTTGGATTATTTAAGGCTGAAGAAGAAGAAACTAAAGCACAATAAAAACTATGTGCTAATAACACTTGTATTGTATATTTCAAGGCTCAATAAAAAACAGCCGTTTCTTCTATTTGGTTATAGCAAGTCAAGTGTTTAGTTATATGCGAAAATTAAAATTAGGCTATGGAAAAAACACGTTTTTGAGGAATTTGATGAGATTAAATGAAAGGAATCGTATTGGAAACAAAACTTAAAGTGGGCTAAAGGTATTGAAACAAACTTATTACACTATGCGTCATTAAAAAGAGACTACCTAGAATGTTATAAGATTTTTTTAACAATTTTAAGTTTATGCAATGTATTATATTGTAACTAAACTCCCAAAATGCAGAAACACTTTTTTCTACTCTCTTACTATGGTCTGTTTTTTAACCAGGAGGAGTAATTCAAATTTTCCGAGCCGTAATGCTTGTTTGCAATTGGTCCAACCGCAGGCAAGTTTACTCCACTAAATTATGACATATTGACACTAATGACATTTTGTGAAATTTATTTATTATTATTATTTTCCTCTAATATATAAATCGATTTCTGACTCTTTGTTTGTAATAACTTGGACTTGGTGATATGCGAATAGTATTTAATGTGATATTTTTCTAGATGATATTTATACTAAATATAGTTTAAAGTGTTTATAAATTTATAAATGTATGTTATTTATATCTAATTATCATAAGAAAAACAGCAACTATCTTTTAAATTTAGTGTATACTTGTTAAGAAGCATTTCCATTTTGTTTTCATCACAATAAAAGAACATTAGTAAAGTAATGTTGTGTTTTAGTTTGATTGTATGATACAGTTGGTTTAGTTCTTCCTGGTTGTAGATCATCACAAGAAAACTGCAAAATTATGCAAGAATGTAATATAATAGATTGGATTTGTTGATTATCTCACAAAAATCCAGTATTTTTTAGTAAATTTTATTTATTGATAACAAATGGGACAAACTCACTGTCAACATTAAACAAGAATCCAGCATTGAAGAAATTGTAAGTACACATATTTATACAAAGTTTCTGGTAAGAAAAAAAAACTAGATTCAAGAAATTGATCATACCAGAATAAGAATTTGGTCTACTATTAAAAGACAAATTTCTGAGAAAAACCATACTTAGATCTGTAACATTATTGTAATATATATTGGAAGTAAATTGAAAAAAAATTATGTTATTATTCAAACATAAATAAACGAAGTTAGGTTAAAATTGGACGTGTGAGGTTGTCCAATATTGATTACTCGATTACCGCAAGGCCGAGATAATCAACAAAAAAAGCAAATGTATTTGGTGACTTTTCTAGTAACTTTCTTGAGTGTGAATCTGTCTTTTTGGTTTACTCCTCCTGGTTAAAAAACAGAGTATAGTAAATTGTATATTACCTACTATTTGGATACTAAGTAAATACATCAAAACGGATACTGACACGTAATGACTGGCACGTAATAAAAAAAATTACGCTTCAGTTCTATAAAAATGTGCATATCATATAAGCCTTGTAGTCAGTTGGTCGAGTTACCATGGAAACGGATTAACAGACGTTACTTTGACAGATTAAAAAATTATTAATCTGTCAGTGTAAATATAGTGGTAATTTAAATACAGATAAATAAAATGAGTTCATCGAATAGTGAAGATAAATTTAGTAGCACACCACCCAATATTATGCAGTTAGCTGCGAACACTACCGAGAACCTATTACCAGAAAAATCTAGAGGAAGATATAAAAAGTTATATCAGCAATTTATGGATTGGCGTACAACAAATAATGTAACTTAATTTTCTGAAAAGCTACTCTTGTCCTATTTTGGAGAAATCGCTAAGAAATTTAAACCATCCTCATTATGGGCAATATATTCTATGCTAAGAAGTGTTATAACTTTGAAAAATAACGTTAATATTGAAAATTACAGACCTTTACATACACTGAAAAATACCAATATTCAAAAAAGAACACACCGTACAGTTTACGTCATCAATTATTATTAAATTATTCCCGAATTTTGTTAAATAAATAAAAGTTGTTATACTTGTTATACTTTTTATTTTTATAAATAAAAATATTCGTAGAAAAAGTATAGTACACAACTTGAGTTGTAAGCTTATTACATGCTTGTAAAATTACTGCGCTCGCCGCTACGCGGCTCGCGCGCAACTTTTTTACTCGCATATAATAAACTTCTTACAACTCTCGTTATGTAATATACTATTACGCACCACCACTGGATGCCAACAGGCCAATTAAGGGTAAAAAATTCGCAGAATTTATATTAGTTTTACGACTTCGGAGAATGCATGTTTTATTTTCCGCTCTTTTTCTTGAAATATGGCTGGTCTGTTTTTTAAAGGTCCAATGAGAACGCTGTATTGTGATTACATGACTGAGAAATCAACAATGGCCGCCATTGCTTTCAATGTCTGATGTTATGGTTTTATTTCTGTTTATCACTACTTTAAATTGTTTTTTTTTCGAACATTCTTAGTTTACAAAGTAAATTCATGTCAAATATATCTGTCAATCCAGGGACGACGCGTAAGAGAAAGAGTGATCCCGAAAAATGGAAAAAAAAACATCCAGACACGACAAAGGTAAGCTAATTATTGAACTCATTCATGTACTTAGCATTTGATTGCTGTAACAAATTAACAATAGGTGGTGGAAGTTTGATATGTTAGAAGTTAGTTACTGTATATGTTCCTCTTAGTGATGAATAGTTTTTAAGTGACACGTTAATGTATGATTTTAAAATATAAATAAAAATTTGAAATACTGTCGGGCTGGACCACCCACCCACCCTCAAAACAAAGAAGCTTGAGCCTATAAAGGGAAAAACCACAATCTTCCAATATTCGGTTGTAAACCACGATGGCAACAATCTCAACTTTTGCAGGGATGCTTTTTTCAAGGTGTTGGAGCCTATTACTAAGCATATAATTATAGAAGTGTTCCAAAAATTCAAGAACGGTGTATCTCTATCCCAGTAGAAATCCGAGGCGGAAACCACAAGGAAGTTAAGTTTACTCCGAAAAAAGAAGAAGTAAAAAAGTTCATCTGTAGTTTTCAAGCTATTGAATCGTATTATTCCCGACATCTCTCATCACGTGTCTACCTACCATCAGACCTGAATATTGCCAAAATGTGGAAAATATTCAATTATGGTAAAGAATAATCTGAGAAGGTTACTCAGGGATTTTCAAGAAAATATTAAGTGGAATCTTTTAAGATAAACCTTATCCAAGTGAAAAAAAAAAAACGGAGGAATAAAAAAGGTGTCTAAAAATGAAAATGGAGTTACACAAGAAACAGGCACAAGTCTTCTTCCAATACCTGCGAGAAAACCCACAAGGATGTTTTATTTTGAGTTTTGATTGTCAGCAGAACCTTATTTTGCCAAAAGTAACTGATATATCATACATACTATTCACGACTGTTTTACTGTTGTAACCTTTCAGTAGTTAAAGGATTGCCAAATGAATCCCTGAATCCCAGTACTGTCTCAATTTATACCTGGACGGAAGACGAAGCAAAAAAATCATCCAACGAGGTTTCTTCCATTGTCTTCAATGAGTTGAGATCAGCTAATCTCTCAGGATGTGACTCCATTCGTTTGGTGTCTGATGAATAAAATAAGAATATAAATATTTTAACTATGTGCTGCAAGTTTCTGGATAGCTGTGCTCCAACAAGCATACGAAAAATTGAAACAATCTTTCCTGTAACAGGACACTTATTCCTTCGTGCCGAACAGAGTATTTGGGATGATAGAGAAAACATTTAAAAAAATCAACAATTTGTGACAAAAGAAGAATATCATGAAATTTTTAAGAATAATGGTACGATTAAGTTGATTGGAAGGGATTAGGTCCGTTGGACTGGAAACAAGAAGCGAAAAGTTTGATGAAAACAGCTGTTCAACTTCATTTCAAAATTTCCACCTGCCGACGAATAGTTCTTCGGAAAACTAAATTGGGAAACATCGTTGTGAAAGGAGAGATGGCTTGCAACCTTGACACTAGTGCAGACAGGAAAATTTGTAAGACCAACTGCACCATTGGACAGATCAACCCAAAAGAAAGTCGTATTGGTGTGGCCCTAAAAAACAGAAAAGGTTAAGGACCTAACAAAATTGTTTGAAAAACATTTTGGAGTAAATTGGAGGGAGAATGGTACTTTGCAGTGGTACAAAAACATAATGCAAGCAGAACCTGAAATATCGGCTGAATGTGATGATAAATGTGAATGTGAAAATAATAATGCTGATTTTGATGGTGATCTTGTATTAATTTCAATTTGAATGTTACTAAAGTTTAAATATTTTATAAGTTCGAATATTTTACTTTATATATTTTAGTTAAATTGTTTTGTAGGTAGAATGCAACTGAAATAAAAGATAAAACTGGTTAGGTCCAAACCGAGGGTTCACTCTTTCAAATACAACTTTTTTTGACATAAAAACGGACACCTACCATTACATTTGGATCAAACATGGACATTTACCCATTTTTGTTCCAAAAGCGGACATCTGTATTTTCAAATAATAATTTTATATATTTCTGATATCAGAATGTGCACAAGATAACTTTTGAAGCCTTCACTAAAATTACAGGAAGTGAGATTTTTATAAAAAGAATAATAGCAGCTGTGTACAAAAAAAAACAATTTATTTCAATTTTTCTTGCATGACACATATCCGTCTGATATGAAGCCACTATCATCGACAATCAATTTCGTGTAGGGTTCGTAAAAATTAAAAAATGCCAAACATTTTAGGTGGCTTCTTTTAATGACGCGCAGTGTTTTTCTCACTAAATGATACTGGACTTACCTGATCAAATTAAAAGTAACAAAGGCCAGAAAAGATTTGGAGAGAAACTGCGGTCGGTCCCATCGAATTCCCGGTAAATGGAATACCTGCAAGTAATATTAATCACATAAAACTCGCTGTCATTATGACAATAATGTCAAAACAATTTTTACAGTAGTAAATCAGATTTATTAGTAGATTCACATCTCTTATGATTTTATTGTCCAAATTATTTGTCCAGCAGTGTATAATTTATCGTGAAATCATTATCGGAAAAAATTGTAATCGATATGTAAGATAACTACTGATTATGTCATTTAATAAAGAACTAAAACGTACAAGTAATTTTACTGTTTCATATGGTCACTTTTCGGTTCTTTAGCTGTACATTACCCAAGAAATTCGCAAATTACAGGACAGAAATGTAATTTTTTCTACCTAGATCAAAATTTATAAAAAATAATGGCGAAGCAATCGTATAAATTTGCCTATTTATCATTTATATTAATACCAATTGGCATCAGGAGAGAGAATAATCATTCTCTCCTGATGCCAACCAACATGTAGCTTCGCCGTTTTTTAAAATTTTAAACTGTTGTTCTTTTCAAAAAAAAAAAAAAGAATAGAAGTAGTAGAAATGGATTTTCTAAGGAGAGCGTGTGGTATATCCAAAAAGATCACATCAGGAATGAAGATATTAGAAGGAGGACAAATACTGTATATTCCAGTGTAGATAGAATTGAAACGAGACAACTAGTGTGGTATGGTCACGTGAAACGAATGAATGAAGATAGATAGGCCAAAGAAAGCTTCAAATTACATACCACAACAAAGAAGAAGAAGGGGAAGGCCTTCAGTTGCCTGGGAAGAAAATGTACGGCACATAATGAGAGATAGAGCCATCAGAGAAAACGAATGGATGGACAGAAAACGATGGCGGTCGAAATGCGAGAAACGGCAGAGAACCTCGCTTATATATAATATATATATATATAATATATATATATATATATATATATATATAATATAATATATATATATATATATATTATATATATATATATATGTATATATAATATATATATATATATATATATATATATATATAACTGTTTGTCCTTGTGTCGTGTAGTGTTATATTAATTTAGGTAATTACTTTATTTAGGCAATTAGTTAATTAATAAACTGTTCTCGATATCTGCATTTCATTTGATAAAAGTTTATTAGCATAAGCCTCAGGATATTTATATCTCATCTTCATGAGATATAACCTTAAGGTAATAGAATATATCATAACAAACAGAAAAGAAATAATCAAAGATAACGAAGTACTTTACAAATTTTCAATAAGAAGTGACCACGGATTAATCCGAGCTAAGATGCGATTAAATGGCAAATTGGAAAGAACAAAGATGATCCTAAAAACAAGAAAAAGGAAATTTATTCCCCAGAAAATAACGACTTGTATAAAGATACACTAACCAGATATACAGGGTGGTCCTTAGGTAATTGTACAAAAAGAAACCGTAGATTCTACACATTAAAATATTAGGATTTAAGCCAAATTGCTTTAATAAAATGTTGATATTAAGAAAGTTACATACGAGGTCTTGCTATTAAATAACGAGACTGCGCGCGCAGAAGGCGTCCTAGAGGGGTAGGGTGGGAAACGAATGCAGCGTTGGATAGCTGGAAGTGTCTACTCTTTCAGTACGAAAACACGTTTTTGTCACTGTAGTAGTATTTTTTCTGTAGAGGTTAAAAACGAACGTGTTTTTTTTTCGTGCCGATAACAATGTGTGGCGAAAAACACGAGCAACGGATCAATGTGAAATTTCTCGTTAAATTAAAAAAAAACTCCGACTGAGTGCTATAAGTTGTTGAAAGAGGCCTATGGTGAGAATTCTCTATCTCGTGCGCGTGTTTTCGAATGGTAAAAAAGGTTTTCTGAAGGTCGAGAGAGCACCGAGGATGACCAACGTCCAGGTCGACCTGTCGCTGTTTCAACTCCGCAAATAGTGACCAAAATAAATGAAATTGTGCGCGTAGATCGTCGTATGAGTATTCGGATGATTGCTGAGACTGTAAACGCCAATAAAGAAACTGTCAGAAAAATTTAGATGACGAATTGAACATGAAGAAAGTCTATGCGAAATTGGTCCCAAAAAATTTGACCCCTGGCCAAAAGCTCGTCCGTCAACAGATCTGCTCAGATTTTCTTCAGCGGTTAGATGAAGAGCCTATTGATGGAAAACATCATCACTTGCGACGAAACCTGGATATTCCAATATGAAGTTGAAACTAACGCGGCAATCCATGCACTGGAAAACTCCTGCATCGCCGAGAATGAAAAAAGCAAGGATGTCGAAATCAAAATTTAAAGCCATGCTAATCGTTTTTTTTTTTTTTCGACATCAACGGCATCGTGATGACTGAATGGGTTCCAGAGGGTGAAACTGTAAACCAAACTTACTATTTGAAAGTTTTGGCAACGCTCCGAGAGCGAGTTCGTAAGAAACGGCCGGAGTGTTGGGAAAAACAAATCGTGGATCTTGCACCAGGACAATGCACCTGCCCATAACGCGATGTCTGTGAAGCGTTATTTAGCCGCTAGAAAAGGTGGCCACATCGAGCTAAAGTGAGTGGATTCTGAAATTTTGATTGTTTTCGCACATTTTTGTCATTTAATTTAATAAAAAATAATTTCATACAAAAAAATAGGTTGTTTAAATAGGTAACAGTTCAATTGCGTAACCCTGTAACTGTATGCAAGCCGCACAAGACAGAGACGGATGGAGATAACTGAAGGAGACCTATGTCCAGCAGTGGACGCATACAGGTTGACGATGATGAATTCTTGAAGACTGATATGATGTTCTAATTTTTAATTTAATTGAAATTTGTTTAGTAACAAAGAGAATAAATCAAACTATTACAAAAATTGTGGACTATTTTTTGTGCTACGTAAATAAACAAAACACGTCAATAATAATAAGTAAATAATGTTGAAAAAACTACAAACAATAGATTATTTTATTGACATTTAGACAAAATGTAGCCAGAGGACTACTATTATGACCGGTGTAGTGGACCGTGATACACAAAATTAAACTGCGTCTACAGTTAGGTTAATAAAAAAATTAATTTTGAAAATAGAAAATGCAATATTTTTGTGTGTGGGTGTATTACTAATCGTTTTAATTATACCTTAAAATTTAATGTTTTTGAAAAGCTGAACTCAATAAAACTTGACATACCTAATTTCTAACAACAATGCACTACAAAAAACTTTTACCACCATCCAATTCACCAGCAAACTTCGAAATGTTTAGTCCACAACCGCAGATAACCTTAAAATAGGCTAATTTACATTTTATATGTCGTTATCCCCTTACAGGTATGTTTATAGCCTTCGTATTTTATAATACATGGTATCAACGTCCATTAAGAACTTTTTCGGCATTTATTGTTTATTGATGCAAATCACTATTTGTGTTAATAAAACGAAAAAATATTATAACTTACCTCTGCCCAAAAACAAACAATCAGCGAAGCACTCGACATTAGAAGCGGATAGTAGGAGGAGAGTAGACTGTTTGACCAGCCGTATTCAAACAATTCCTGCAACGAGACTTTAGGTAAACATTCATATAAGTGAATAGTAAATATTAAAATGTTGTATTATAGTTATATAATTGTATTTTCCTGAAAGTGATCAAGGCATATCATTAAATTAAAGCGTCCAAACGACTGCAAAGGACGTATGTTGCGCCTAGAAACAACTACTACATTTGATCACGAACTAGAAATCCGAATATTTTTAATTGACAAACCAAAATCCAGATCTTTGCTTTAATCTGTGCCTTCTAAGAATTGAAAGGCAAACAGACATTGATAAAAGTGTAATTAGAAAAAATGGGGAATCAAAAATTTCTCTAATTACACCTTTATCAACGTGTAATTCTTAGAAGGCACAGATTAAAACAAAAATCTGAATTTTGGCAATTTTCTTCGTCAATTAGAAATCTTCAGATTTCTAGTTCGTGATTTAATATCAGATATCGCTATTGCATCCATAGTGAAGTCATTTGATCGTTGCTTCCTTTTCGATAGGAAAGATTCTTTTCACGTTCAGGGCTTCTGAGAATAGTCGCTCTGAAGATTCCTTTTAGGATGAAATATGTATAAGCGAATATGCAGAGGCACTATACGTGAAATCCAATCTTAACCGTCTTTCTTTTTAATTCGATATACTCCGTATGAGTACTAGAATCCAATTCGCGAAAGATTTTGCTTAGTTGAGGAGATATATTGTGGAATGCAATTTTAGATTCTCCAGTTTCTCTAATTACACCTTTATCGACGTCTGTTTGCTTGCAATTCTTAGAAGGCACATATTAAAGCAAAAATCTGAATTTTGGTTTCGTCAATTAGAAATCATCGGATTTCTAGTTTGTGATTTAATATCAGATGTCGCTATTGTGTCCATAGTGAAGCCATTTTATCGTTGCTTCCTTTTCGACAGGAAAGATTATTTTCACGTTCAGGGCTTCTGTGAATTGTCGCTCTGAAGATTCCTTTTAGGATACAGTATGTATAAGCGAATATGCAGAGGTACTATACGTGAAATCAAATCTTAACTGCCTTTCTGACTATGTTTGAATTGGAATGTTGGACATTAACATGGCTATTCTGACTTTGTTTGGAAAACTCCTACAGAAAACTAATCAATTTGAAAGACTCCGATCTCGAATATGCAATATATGCCATCGATAAGTTGTATCACAAAATTTAGATCTTCATTTTGAATACTTTCAATTTTCTTAATATTAATAAACAATAGAAGTATGATACAAAAATGAGACATTTGAGATGCTATGTTTTCTCTGTGTTGTTGTACGGGGCGGATGGCATGGACGCTTACAGACGCCACTATTAAAAAACTTGAAGCATTTGAGATGTGGCTTTATAGAAGAATGCTGAGAATATCATGGACAGCAAGGATCACGAACAAGGAAGTTCTAGGAAAAAAATGAAGAAGGAACCAGAGATTGTGTTTACGATCAAACGCATAAAAACTGCAATATCTGGGACACGTTATGAGAAATCAGCACCGTTACTCCCTGCTACAGTCTATATTGCAAGGTAAAGTCAAAGGTAAGCGAGGACCGGTAGAAGGAGAAATATCATGGCTGCGGAATTTAAGAACATGGTTTAAGAAAACCTCAACGGAGCTGTTTCGAGCCGCAGCGAGCAAGGTTATGATTGCCAATATGATTTCCAACATCCGAAACGGATAGGAACCAGAAGAAGAAGAAGAAGTATGATTTTAAAGAATAAAATACGATCTTAGTTCCTATTGGTCATAGAAAATTCTGTTTTTTTAGTGTTTTTTCACCAGCTTTTGATTGAACCTACATATAAGCGTGTGGCGTAAACAGTATCAAAGTTATTATAAATGTTTATAAGCTAAAAACGTCTGCCCTTTTTCAAACTGTATTTAATAAAAAATTTAATAAAATGTTGGAAGTTTTTTTAATATACCCTAAAACTGAAGCTTCAAAGAATCAATCGTAATTTACAAAATACTTAATAATCAAGTCACTGTTTGGACAAATACAGTTGTTTAAATAATCGCTCTCCGGGATAAATAAATTGAATAAACTACTTGCTTTATGTGGGTAATATTTATAGCACAATTTAATAACTTATTAATTGCCATAATTTGAAGTAGCTATATTACATGTCCTACTCGGTCGATCTATTTGAAAGTTAGCCCACTTTAATAACTCAGTAACTGCTACAATTTTAAGTAGCTATATTATATGTCGTTATGCAAAAATCAAAATTATTAACATTTATAAATTATTGCAAAAATAATAGTTTTTTGCAATTATCTCGGTCAATAGTTTATTTAAATTTGGATACTCTCAAAATTACATAACACACACACACACACACCACACACATATTCGTCGGCTTAGTGACACAAAAATGTAACTACATTTTTTCCCTGTTTTGAGATATCTAGGACCATTGAACTACACTTAAGTGCAAAAAACAACTCAAAATTATTTTGCGAAAGTACGTCTCCTGTTTCAATCAAAAAAGGTGTAAATTTAAAAAAATTTAGTGTAAAATTATTAACCTCATTATTGAGTTTGAAAAAAAATTTTGATTTTTGGTAAATCGGGTGACGTATTACAAATAAATAATGCAACACGTAGAGAGGGGGTCATAATTTGACCATTGAAATCGACACAGCACCACGTAACACATTCAATTAACACCGTAAGCATCAATTTCCATAGCAATCCACTAATACATCAGTCAATTAAGTTCGTAACTTCATAACAAATGGATACCACATTCGTCAAAGCAGCTCAAGCAGTAGCATTATTGAGAGAAGACCTGAGCCAGAGAGCCGTGGCAAATCGACTAAATTTAAGCCAATCTGCTGTTTCCCGAGTGTATTGTCGGTACCAAGATGCTGGTGATTATGTCCGCCCGACAAGAAGGAGGTCCTAAACGAATGACAACAGAGAGAGATGATCGATTTCTTGTATCTAAATCTCTGAGAAATCGACATTTGACTGGAGCTAATCTCAAAGAAGAGCTTAGAGAGGTCCGAGGTGTGGTTACCAGCGTTTGGACAGTCAAAGGAGACTGAAAGCAGCCAACCTGACACCAAAAAGGGCAGCTACTGGTCCCAAGCTAACTGCAGTCCAGAAGCAAAGACGACTAGAATTTTCTCGCGAACATCTGGATTGGGTTGACTATCAATGGAGTCAAGTATTATTCTCCGACGAAAGTAGGATCTGCCTACATGGCAACGACAAGAGGCGTCGAGTCTATGTAAGGCCAGGGGAACGATTTGCTCAATGTTGTATACGAGAAATTGTGTCATATGGAGGCGGTTCTTGTATGTTTTGGGCACGCATTTCCATGGATGGGAAAACCGAGCTGGATTTCGTGCCTGGTGGGTGATGTGGAGGAGGTTTAACGGCGGATCGTTACATCAGAGATATTTTGTTGCATGATAATGCACGATGTCATATTGCACGAGTCACCACCACCTATCTGACTGAGATCGGTATACCTACAATAAATTGGCATGCGTTGAGCAAGGACATAAATCCAATAGAGCATGTTTGGGATGAGCTTAAACGAAGGGTCCGGAGCAGAAATCATGCATCAAGGAGCATAATGGAATTGAGAGCTGCGCTTAATGATGAATGGGAACCAATGCCTCAAGAATTGTATTAGAAAAGTCATCCGATCCATGCGAAATCGATTGAAAAGTGTAATTAGGAATAGGAGTGGTAGTATCAGATACTGAAAAACAAAAAAATTCATTTGTAATTGATGATTTCTCTGTTCATTACGTTTTTTTTGGGATGGTTCCAATGATGAATATTTGAGAAACTTTGTTCATATTGCATATTGTTTTTATAATGTGTCTTCCAAATAATGAAATAGCAGTTTTTGTAAGTTCAATAATAAAGTTACTGTTTGCACATTACATCTTGTTATTTTCATACTTCATGCATTAAAACAGAAGGTGTAATCTCAAATATAGCTTTGGGTCGATTGTTTTGCACTCAAGTGTACCTTTAGTGAGTTCAATTGAGTGACACAAAACTTATCTCTCCGAACACCTAAATACCCAGTAAGGAGTTTTCGTATTAATTACTCTTTTAGTGTCACAGAAATGTAAGTGCTGTTACATTTCTGTGATACTATGTTTTCGTAGTATAAATAAACTGATATTAAGTTACATTTTTGTGGCATTAATTTTATTGCACTGTATGTTGATTGCAGGTAGCAACTGTGGATTTGATAATTTGTTTATTATGTTTAGCAGAGTGGTCCGTTGTATTTGCAGTTTTGTTACAGTTGTGAAACACGTGAATCAATTGATAATTTGTTTATTATATTTAGCAGGGTGGTCCGTTGCATTTTCAGTTCTGTTACAACTTCTTCTTAAAGTGCCCTCTTCTCAATGGAGGTTGGCTACTACAATTTTAAACTCTTCTCTATCTTCAGCTGTTCTTATTAGCTGTTCAAAATTTAGCCCTGTCCATTGTCGGATGTTTCTGAGCCACGATAGTCTTTTCCTTCCTAGGCCTCTCTTTCCCTCGATTTTTCCTTTCACTATAAGTTGGGCATATTGGTACTTATTATTTCTCAGTATGTATATATTCTGTTACAACTGTGAAGACGTAAATACGTGAATCAGTTTTAAGTTAATTGTTATAGAGATTGTTATGATAATCGTTATAATATTGTTTTATAATTTTATTATTACATAATTATGGATTCAAGAGGGAAGAAGTTTGGTTTGTTAGCTCTTAACAAATCGATACGAGATGATGAAACGCATAGTCATATTTACCGCTCTCATCACAACAAGTGACATATTCAGATAGTGCCTCCCATGTTTCTACCAGTGAACCTAATTTATCAGGATATGAATAATGTGAGGATATATGTTGGTGACGATTAAGAATAAGTGACACGTGTGGTGACCAAAAACCGCAACGTAAATGTATGTGCTATGTTGCATTACGCTGTTTAGACATTAGAGATTCCAAAAATTGACCATTGCTTTTTTGAATCTGGCCATTCAATGATGAGTGTGACTCGGTCCATGGTCATATTGAGAAAGCATAAAAAATGTGCACATATTGGACCCCACTAGATGGTACTCCATTGTAAGAATGTCTCCAAAGAAATCAAAATACACTGTTCACGAGATTGGACAGGCAGAAATTTATGACTTCAAAGCTTTTGCCACAATTCTAATAAAAAACAAAAACGTGACATATATGGTAGTAGTATAAATTGGCTAAAAATAACATGGCTGCAGTAAAGAAAAGACGATAACAAACATATAATTTTTAAATAAAACCAAGGAACATGAAAAAAAATATGATTTTAAATAAAGTTAAAAACGTCTTGATGGTAATAACCACAATATATTTATTAAAAAAAAAACAAACTTTATTGACGTTTCGACTTCTAATTCAGAAATCGTTGTCTAAACATTTTATAAAGCTTCTTTTTTAATAAATATATTGTGGTTGTTCCCATCAAGATGTTTAAATAGTATTTAATACCACAAGAAAATAGCTTCAGAACAACATAAAGTTATAAAATGAATTATAATTATTATTATTAGTAAATTGGGTAACACTCAATTGTGAAATTAGATTATAATGCTACAGCAACAAAGAACCGACGGACGCGATCCAGATTTTGCGAGGCGTTAGACAAGGATGTATACTTTCACCTATATTATTCAACCTATATTCAGAGGAAATATTTAGTGAAGCCTTGAAAATTGGGAACATGGAATCCTTTTAAATGGAGAACAACTAAACAACGTCCGCTATGCAGATGACACCGTTATTTTTGCAGGCAGTTTACAGCAATAAACAAAGGAAATGAAGTAAGTAAGTGAAACATTTGGACTACAAGTAAAGATATCAAAAACTATATTTATGGTCATCAGCAAAAATAAAATTAGAGTCGTCCAACTGCTTATGAAGAATACACCAGTGGAGCGAGTAAAACAGTTTAAACTGTCTTGGAACAATAGTAAACGAACAATGGGATCACTCACAAGAAGTAAAATGTAGAATAGAGAAGGCTATGAATGCATTCAACAACATGGCCAAACTCTTTAAAAGCCACAACCTTAATCTGGAGATAAAAGTAAGACTCCTACGAAGTTATATCTTCTCGATATTATATTACGGAGTTGAATCCTGGACACTCACTGAAGCGATGAAGAAAAAATTTGAAGCCTTCGAAATGTGGCTATACAGAAGAATCCTAAGGATATCATGGACGGACAAGATAACCAACAAGACTGTACTACGACGAATGGGGAAAGAAAGAGAAGTGATGTATATGATTAAGAGGAGAAAGTTAGATTATCCCGGACACATAAAAAGATACGGCACTAAATACAGATTACAGAAAATAATCCTTCAAGGCAAAATATTCGGAAAGCGAGGAATGGGGAGAAGAAGAATATCATGGTTAAAAAACCTGAGGAAATGGTTCTACACAACAACTGATCTATTTAAGGCACCAGTTAATAAAATAATTATAGCCAGAATGATCGGCAATATTCGAAACGAATAGCACCAAAAGAAGAAGAAACAGTTCATAAAAACTATGAACAAAATTATCCACTTGAATAGTTTTTTTAAACATAACACGGTCGTACAAAGAGAGGATTTTATTACAGCTGGAGACCTGAAGAAGCATTGATTAAAAATTTTAGCAATAAATTGGAAACAATGGCATCCATAAAAAATATGTCGGTATCAACAAAAGGAATTGTCCAAAATCTTGAAAATATTTTGCATGGAAACATTCTTCTTCTTCTTCTTCAACCTGTGTTCGTCCACTGCTGGACATAGGCCTCTTCCATTTGCTTCCATCGATTTCTACTTTTGGCAATTCTCATCCACTGCTTGCCCGCGACTTGTTTGATATCGTCTGTCCACCTCTTCTGCGGTCTGCCTACTCCTCGCCTGTTCTCTCTTGGTCTCCAGTTTGTTAATCTTTGCGTCCATTTTTTCGGGATTATCTCGGGCAACGTGTCCGACCCATTGCCACTTGAGCCTTGCAATACGTTCTGAGACATCAGTAATTTCTGTTCTTTCACGAATGACGTTATTTCGAATCCTGTCTCTCAAACTAATCCCTAGCATGGCCCTCTTCATTGCTCTTTGGGTTGTACTGAGTCTGCTCTAAGGTTTTCTTTGTGAAGGCCATGGTCTCCAGTCCATATGTAGTTACAGGCAAGATACATTTGTCATAAACTCTACGTTTTAGACACATTGGTATATCTTTATTCTTCAAAATAAAGCTTAATTTGCCGAAAGCTCCCCAAGACAGTTGTATGCGTCTTTTTATTTCGGCTATTTGATTTTCTTTGCCGATTTTAATGGTATGTCCAAGATATATATAGTGGTCTACATTTTCAAGACTGACGTTGTCAATAACAAGATTAGTTTGTAAATTACTCATTATTTTTGTTTTCTGAAGGTTCATTTTGAGACCTATTTTATTTGACTGCTGGTTTAATTCCTTCAACATTTGCTCCAGTTCCTTGATATCTGTACTAAATAATACTATGTCATCCGCAAACCTCAAATGACTCAAACGTACACCATCAATGTTTAGACCTTTTTCCTCCCAGTCAAGCTGTTTGAATACATTTTCCAATGCTAAGGTAAAAGCTTTGGTGAAATAGTATCACCTTGTCTAATACCTTTATCAAGGCGCATTTTTTCAGTTTTTTCGTCTTCATTGATTTTGATGTGGAATGTGGCCTGTTCATGTTTTTAATGAGTGTAGTGTACCGTGAGTCTATTCGAGCATCCTTCAGGGCTGACAAAAAGGACCAAGTCTCAATACTATCGAAAGCCTTGTGAAAGTTGATAAATGCCATATGTAAAGGTACATTATATTCTGTGGTTTTTTCTACTAGTGTTCTGATGGTTTGTAAGTGATCATTAGCGCCAAACCCTTTTCTAAATCCCGCCTGTTCAACCGGTTGATATAAATCAAGTTTTTGTGTTTATGCGGTTGGTTATTATTCTTGTTAACAATTTGTTATAAGTGTGACAACAAACTTATAGGTCTGTAGTTTTCAATATTATGTAGTGTCTCCTTTCTTGTGTAAAAGTATTATTATCGGCGTTTTCCCATAGGCTGGGTATTCTTTTTTCTGTTAGACACTTATTCAGTAAGACTTCCACAACTTCTACAACGATGTTGCCGCCCATTTTTAACATTTCAGACGTTATACGATCCTCGCCGGGAGCTTTTTTGTTTTTCATTTGCTGTAAGGCATGTCTAATTTCCGAAGAGGTTATTTTAGGGAGGGTTTTCCGAGCCGACGTTTAGAATTGTTCTGTGGTCTGTTTCGGGTTCTGTATAGTAGATGTATAAAGATTCTTATAGAACGTTTGTATTTCCTTGATTATTTGAGTTTTTTTCGGTCACCGTATTCCCTGTTGATTTTTGATTTTAGTTATATTTGATTTTCCTTTAGTTAAATTTGATTTCAATACTCTCATGTTTCTATTGTTTTCGATGGTTTGCAATATTTGTTTTGTTTTATAAGCCCGCAAGTCTCACCTTATGCTCTTTTTAACTTTATTGTTGATAGCTTTATACTCCGGTAATTCTTTCGATGTTCTTCTTCTTTCTTCCATTAAATTAAGTGTTGTTTGTTTCAGTTTCGTTTTTCTGGGATTTTTATTTTTATCACAGATCTTTTTTGCAGTTGATGTTATGTCGTTCGTTAATTTTTGTGTTATTTCATTTATATCTTTCGTGTTGAATACTGGTAGAGGTCCTAGTTTCTTTTTTAGTTCACTTGGAAACATTAATAAATGTGTATTATGACTATCTTTTGATGAATTTATGGACTATATCTAGTGACTGCATTTCCTTAAAAATTATGTATATAAATCTAAGACTGAACAAGAGATACAATATGAAATTATTAGAGGTAAATGAGGAAAATAAAAGAGCAAAAAATGTATGAACCGGTCCATTAAAATCTGATAATGGGAGCTTTTATTAGTAAAGTGGAAGGGAAAAAGGAAGATCAATTCTTTATCAAAATGAAAATTTTAATAAAAAAACTAACATCTACAGTTGATTTCTATTAATCCAACGAACAGCAAGGATATAGCACAAATGAGTACATATTTGCATACCATAAAGATAATTAAAATATTCATCATGTACAACATACAATTGGTCTTTGCATTTATCGATTACAAAAAGGCGTTTGATTATGTAGAATTTGAAACAGTACTACTGTTAGCACCAAAACAAGTAGATATGGCCCCTAGAGATAAAAATTTAGTCACATCTGGTAAAAACTAATAAAAACGTGATGTATTACAAATTATTACATTAATTCACACAATAAAATATTCTTTTAATTCCTCAACACATAACTTCCATGCAAAGACGGAATAGCAGTGACTTTTTGAAAGGATGATATATTATTTCAAAGCTCAATACTTACAGGAAAGATGAAATATGCACCCCGTATCAAGCTGGCCAAGCAAATGACGAAATAGATCAACTTCTGTGTAGTTACTTTGCACGCCCTAAACAATGTTGGTGATTTCAATCTTCTATATTCAGACATAATGCATGTTATTAGTTGAATAGCACACACTAGACTGATGAAGAAGAAGACTCCTCCAATACCTGTAAAAAAGACAAAATTTAAGTTCTTTTTAGACACCTACTAGGTTTATCTTACTAAAAAGGATGCATAAACAAAAACAGACAATTTTTATGAAGTGTGCTTTATTATAATTAAAGCCCACGGCGCATCTGTTTTAAAACAAACTTGAAAACTAGTCTTATCTGCAATGAGTTTGTAACATTTTTTTATAATTAAAATATTAAACAATTTTTAATCCCTTTACTCCTGTTGCTGATACGCCCATGGTGATATTCGCAAATAGCTCGTTAAATTTCATTGGAATCTACCGACTTATTAAAGACGTCGGGTTGGTTAATCTTTGGATAATGCTTTTCCCGGTTTCGCGCGGGTTCGTTTTGATAAATTTGTTAAATATCGTCGAAAAACACGTTTATAATAATTTTCTGAGAGAACCTAATCCAAAAGGTTGAATATCTCCTCACGTTCCTAGCTAGAAGGGTACCGTTATTTTCGATGTCGTTATAACCCTTTTACCTTCTTAGAAATTACATATAGGCTGGACTGTCATTTTCTCCACCTTTTTTTTGGGTAGTTACATAATTTTAAAGATGCTAGCCTTATATTACCGTCTCTGTGATTTTTTTTTTCTCTAAGTGGACTTAAATATTTGAGTTTTTAATCTAATACCATATTAGATTAAATATTGGTATAAACTACGTTTAATTTAATTAACTTCAGTGCTTAATACAAGTAAAGTATTATAGTAGAAGCAGTGAAATAGTGAAGCAGTCATCGAGAATTACTGTAAGTTTTCGTAATAAATAAACATAAAGTAATAAATAAAGAATAGACAAAGATATACATTATAATTATAAAAAAATAAACTTAAAAAATAGACAAAGATATACAGGCTAAAGTAGGGAATGTAGGAATTAAAAAAGTGTAGAAGACTTGCTTTTCCTACTTAAACCCTTTCTGTAATATTTGATACAGTACAAAGTAAATACATGTATAATTAGTGATTCTGTATGTGTATGGAAGGAGCTTGAAAACAAGTTCAGAAATATTGGAAATGAGGAGTGTATAAGAAAATTCGCAAGTTAGTATGAAATGGCAATGACAGAAGCACATTTTTTGTCATATCTGCTTGACCCAAAGCAAAAATCTCCTAACTTAGATTTAACACAGGAAGAGACCTCAAAAGCACTGGACTTCGCAAAAGAAGAGTATCTTGAAATTGACGTTTTACCAATAATTGTAAAGTTCCAGGCAAAAAGTGTACCTTTTCAAAAACATTTTTTTGAAAACAATGTCACTTCAAAAGTGACACCAATTGAGTGGTGGAAAATCACACAAAATTTGACACTAACATCATTAATGTTATTGAACAACTTCACACATCCCAAGCATCTTCAGATGGCAATGAAAGAATTTTTTCTTCCTTTGGGCTAGTCCAGTCGAAACAACATGTTGGGTACAGAAAAAGTCTCCAAATTGATTTTTATTTAAAGTGTTTTATACATCTGCTTAAAATGAAGATAAATTAGATTTTTCTATTTTTCAATCTTAATTATTTTGAATATTTTTACGTTTAATGTTTTTTTTTTTGTTATATTAATTTTTTATGTAATCATTGTTTTCATTGTTTTTTACTACAGTGAAACTTGGATAATTCAAATTTCAGGGGACCGTGAAAAAAATTCGACTTATCCAAAAATTCGAATTAAAACTATATCTACAAAAAACAGTGATACCTATAAAAGCATCTGCAACCGATAAAAATCAACACTTTTGCAGATGTTTTTGTTCCTATTCATGCCCTAATTTTGTCAACCGAAAAAAATGGGCTAACAAAATTCGGCCAAGCTTACCAAACTTACAAGCTATAAAAATGGTCAATTATTGTCATTATGGTAGGTGTTCTCATTGGTATTTTCGGCTAAATCTTGACCGATAAAAATTGCCCAAGAACGCGTCATTAAAACAATAAAAAACATTTTGTCTAAATAAATTTATTAAAATAAGAACGGCATGACTTCTAAGGTGAACTAAAAATAGAGTGACTTACGTCATTTTTACTAAAGTATAGTCCAAGTTGTGTAATATGGTTCGTTGCTTTGGTTGCACTGCAACATCTTCATCCACGTTGACAAAATCTTCATAAGAGATGGCAGGATCAGAAATGACGTCCTCCCAGCCTTCAACTGAAAGCAGCTCTTCTGTTAAAGTGTCGTTACCGTTTTGTGCGTTCTAACTTCTTTTTTACGAAACCAGCTTTTTTAAAACATTGTTCGATCGTTTTGGCTGTTACTTTCTCCCAAGCTTTCTTATATATTCGAGAGGCTTGAAGAATGCTAACTTTATTTTAAAGAAGTTGCAATCTTCCGGCAATACGTTTTTAACAAAAAACGTCCGTTAAAATGTTTAAGATTTTTTATGATGCCTGGTCCATAGGCTGGAGAACTGAAGTCATGTTGGCAGGAAAAAAATAACTTTTACATTTTCCATTACTGGGATAGTGTTGTAGGCCGTACAGTTGACAATAAACAAACCAACTTTTCTTTTTTCTTTTATAAACTTTTTGTCTAATTTCATCAGCCCTTTCTTGAAAAGATCCCTAGCCATCCAAGCTCTTGCGCTGCTCACATATTCCACTGGTTTTGACTTGACATTCTTAAAACAATGTGGATTAGCGATTTACAAATCATCAGTAGAGGCAGCACTTCTGATCCGTCCATGTTTGCACCAATTAGGAGAGTGACTATTTCTTTGCTTAGTTTTCCTCCGTGCCATTTTTCATTTTTAAATGCCAGTGTTTTGACAGGAGAGCATTTAAAAAAAGACCTGTCTTGTCAACATTAAAGATATCTCTTTCATCTATATCCTGAATCATCTCCTCCAATTTTTTTCCATTTGTTGGCTTCTTGCTGATTAATGGCCCCAGTTTATTCACAAATAAATTTGAATGAAATTTTTTGCGTTCTTTGAAGCCGTCTAGCCATCCAGTACTCGCCTTAAAGTTGTTTTTCTCCATTTCAACAACAAATTGTGTAGATTTGCTTCTTATAGGACCATTCACGGGAATTTCCTTTTCCCTGGCTGGTTCGAACCATTTTAAATCACATTTGGATTTTCTGGCTCCCTTAACCTTTTCATTCTTCTTCTTCTTTTTTACCGCATCCACTTTCACTATTGAGATTTTTTTCTTTATTCTTCAAATAGGTACTTATATCCACCTACTTGAAGAAGTAGGTGTGAATTATCATGTGTTAGGAGGAATTCCACATTCCTTGGCAGTCTCAGATTTTTTGTTCATCTCATTTTCTACTTCTTTAATTGCCGCTATTTTTACGATAATGTCAAAGTTTTGTATGTTCAAAGTTTACTGAAGGGGCGTGTCAGGTGGGGGAGAATTTAGGTGCCAGATACGGGTACAATGTACAATGGTCTTGAATGTCTTGAAACAAGTAGCATGTAATGATAGGAAAAATACTACCTCTTTTCGCGGAAATGTCTAATATTAAATTGGCATTTTAACTTGTAGAGAAGTTCAAATGATCCAAAATATAACTCAAATTATTCACAACTTTTTACCATTACTTATATAGGAAATGCTAGTGACCAGAATAAAAATTCGAATTAAAGAACATTTCGAATTAGAGAAGTTTGAATTAAGCAGGTTCCACTGTATTATTTTATAAATATTTCATTCATTTAGTCAAGTATTTAGCCTTATCATACTTTCTATCAATAAACCTAGTTTAAAACACCTGGTTTTTGCCAACCCTGCCTGTGGCCCTTTAGGACTAGCTGCCACTGATATAAAAAATGCACTACTATTAAATCATAGTAGTGTATGTGGTCCATAGGCATTACAAAGGAATCAACTGCTTTAGACCAACATATAAAAATAGTGAGGAGGAAATTTCATTGTGTGACATGATAAATAAAATCAATAAATTAGAAAAGATTTGAGAAAAAAAAAACAAAATAATTTGTGTCTTCCTTTATTCACGTTTTATCTGGCAAGACATGGCCATAGGGCCTAATAGAGAACTTCTGTCAAAATGTAAATAAAACTATTTGCCACTTTGATAGCCATCTTCCAAAGTTACAATTTTATTTCACTATGTGTACTGAAAAAACTTTTATTTATCATAAAGACCTTCACTTCTAATCACTTAGATAAAAACTATACACCATATAATAAATAAATATTATTTTGTACTACAGCATGACACTTTTGGAATAATTAATCACCATCAAGGAATTACAGTAGAATTGGCAACATGGGAGGCCTCCCTTCAGTTCAGTGCAAGTGTACTGAACTGAAGATTGAATAACAATTAACAATGATCATATTTACATTTGAGTGGCATTACATATGGTTCTAATAAAATTCAAAACAATTGTAAATTAAGACAAATTATCCATGTTAATGACACAAAAAGATTAGTCCTTGTATTTTTAAATGTCAATTTGTTGGAGCAAAACAATTATGATATATTGTCTGTGTATCTGCTGAATAAATATTGATGTTGGTTTATCACTAAGCATTCTATCAGCTTCTGTCTGTGTGATATAGAGACAATTGCAATAACAAACTAATTTTTCTACTTATATTCTAGAGAATATGAAGCAGTTTTCTATTTCATATTCTGTAAGAAAAAAGACAGAAAAGCATATTGTTTAACAATGGAAAAAAAAATAAAAATATCAGTAACCTGACCTCAATTCTAACTTCCTCTAACAAAAGGATAAAAATAGTTTGTTTAGCATATTTGTTCAACTCAATCAGGACTATATCTATTGTTATTTAAATAGATATGCAAAACATTAGCAAATGCAAATACAAACCTGTATGGTAAGGTAAATTGGGGCCATCGCAGAGATCTCCTGTAAACCTGATATCGCACATGCAAGTACCATTGTAACATTCTCCTCTTCCCGAACAATCCCTTGTGCAACTGGAGGATAGTCCTGACATAATTAGAAGGTGTCGAAACATTCTTATATACAGTCCTACAATTTAAAAATAGAGAAATAACAGAAAAACACAAATATTTAGTTTGTACCTTATGGACGTCTGTAATTTTCTTTGTCTATAAAATGACCACAGATGCCCGAACAATCAGTCTATACCACAATTATTATGTTCTTGAGCACACACATTATTATGAACACAACTTCCATACAAAACAATAAAATCCTTCTCAGTTCTCCATTTTACTGAAGTTCGTTCGTTAATAAAAATACATAAAGAGCAATCAGTTAAGCATAACTCTTTTACTTTTAGTTACTTAAGTTATCTCTATCTCTGTTTAATACATGGAGAGTTATAGTAGAATAGCGACGAAGGAATACGAAAAATAGTGAACATATGTTCAGTTGAAGGCTAAATGACATATGAAGGAAAATCGAATTTTGCAACTTTTAATAGGTTTGTCTCGTATAAAGGATTGCATAGTTGTAAGTGTAATTGGAATTACAAATTTTAATTTTAGTAATAAAAATGAAAATTAATAATTAACGGGGTATTTCTCTAGGATAGACATAGAGGCATTAATTCTTAAGACAATTCAAAATTTGTAAATTATAACAGTGCTTGCGATTTCATGTTTTCGAAATAATAAACACTTAGTCCTCAATACATTTTAAAGCAAAAGATATTTTTATCATTTTTATAATAATATGTACATGCATTGTATGTATATGAAATTAGACACGGACACAATGCTAAAAACATAAGAGCGATACAACAACTGTGCTGGAATTGGAATCAAAAAGCAGAACTATATAACGCCAACGTTCTATCAAAGAACATAGACACATAAATATGCGTCTATATTCTTTGGTTCTATTATTATATATAAAACAAATGTAAATAGCAAAGACATAAGACAGGATTTATCCTCTCCTCACTTTTGTTCATCTTTCATGTCCGTGTAGAAACGAATATAAATTTCAACTTGCATAGGAGAACAAACAGTTTATCCAAATAACTGAAACTCATATTAATGATTTCAGATACGGCTCAAACAACGGACAATACCAATACCGGGGAAATGCAAGAGATAAAGAATATCCTTAATCGTTAATAGAGTATGAGACCTCTTTACATCGATCAGCTCTGATATCCTTTCATGAAATATACTCTATATGTATAATTTAAAAGGTAAAGGCCACAAAAGCCACCCACACCAACAGGAAAAAAAATTGTTTATTTCCCATCCCATAGCCACAGTATTCGCTAATGGCTAAAGCCATATTTCTCTATGGCTAAAGCTTAAAGCTAATTGCTATATAACCATTGCAAATATTCACTAATTTGACCAATGACGTATAATATATATGTCATTGAATTTGACATATAAACATATAAACATAACCCTAAATAATTCCTGTTTTTGTTTATAAATTTCATAAGGGAAAAAATAGTATCCTAAATTTTAATTCCTCGCATCTTTGAATAAATAAGTATATACACCAATGAAAAATCTTGATGAAATTGTTTGGAAGATTATTATTTGAAAATGGATTGGATCTCTTCTCTATGTAGAGTATGTGTGGCTAAAACAAGTCAAATGATTTCTTTAGACAGCAGTTTTAAAGAAGCACTCTCTGAAGAAAACGAAACTAATGAGCAGATTTATCCAGATACTTCAGTCCAGGAAATTCTTCACAAAGTGCTGAATTTTATGGTAATGTTCACATAGATAAAAAACTTCTGAAAAGTTGAATATCTTTAAAACAGTTTGTCCACTATCTAGATTTTTATCCAATTAATGAAAATACTGAGTTTCTTCTTCTTATTCGCGTGCCATATCAGAATTATCCGACGTTGGCGATCACCATTGCGAAGGCTTCTTGATCTTCTTCAGTATGAAATAATTATCCTGCATTTGGTATCTGAGTCCATTCACGAATATTTTTTAACCAAGAAACGTGTTTTCTTCCTACACCTCTACGGCCTTCTATTTTGCTTTTAAGGATCAGTTGTAATATTTTATATTGACTTCCCCTTACTATATGTCCCAGATGACATTTTTTTATGTTTAACAGTCTTTAGCAGTTCTCTATCTTTGTTGACGCTCCTTAGTACTTCTTCATTAGTTTTCCTTGCTGTCCAAGGTATCTTTAGCATTCATCTATGAACCCACATTTCCAATGCTTCAATTTTGTTCATGATCAATACTTTCAGCGTTCACACTTCTGCACCATACAAAAGTATGGACCAAACATAGCACTTAACCATTCTTTGCCTAGTTCTAAACTGAGATGGTTATTGCAAAGAAATGATTTCATTTTCATAACAGTAGTTTTAGTCATTGCTATTCTACGTTTTATTTCTTTATCTGGATCTAGTTGGTCCGTTATCACAGTTCCCAAATATGTTATTTTGTGAACTTTCTCAACTTGGACTCTGTTTAATTGAAGCTTTGCATCGGGATGTGGGTCACGACTAAACACTAAAAATTTGTTTTTTTTTTAATGCGTTTTTCCTCTCCTACCTCGTGAATATGATCAAGCAGAATTTGAAGACCTTCAATATTATCTCATAGAATTACTGTATCATCTGTATATCTAATCACATTAAGTAGTTCCTGTAATGAAATGCAAAACCTTTATAAACTAGGTTTTAATATACAAGAAATTAGCATTGTTTTGTTTGAATGAATAACATGACAATTACATATGACATTAACTAAAACTAAGATGACAAATGACAAACACAGTTCACAGACCACAGGACATTCACCCCAACTTTATTTTTGAACAAAGTCTTTAAGGTAAGCAGGAGTGTTTCTTTCCCTGGTACCTCTTCTAATAAGACTGTGTTTATTTTCTTCCTCTAAAACACTTTCAATATGACCTTGATCTTCCAGAATGTTAACAGGAGAAATATTTGGATTTTCCTCACATATACTCAATCTAGGGCTTGGTGGATCTTTGATAAACTGTTCATTAGAAACCGCAGATTCCGATCCACTAACACAGTCCAGAGATGCATCTCCTCGTGGTGCAAGTTGTCTTAAGGCTACTGTTGTTTCTTTACCATCTTCACGTCTAACAACAGCATAGTTTGGATTTGCTTCAATTAGCTGTACTTCTTCAACGAGGGGTTCATATTTGGACTGCCTCACATTTTTTTTTCATAAATACTTTTCCGGGGGTTATCAACCATGAAGGAAGTGCAGCTCCATTTATAGCTTTTCTGGAATGATGAAACATTCGCTCATGAGGGGTACTGTTTGTAGATGTACACAAAGAGAACGAATTGAATGAAGAGCTATCTCAACTACTTCTTCCCACTGTTCAGTTTTTAAATGTTTAGATTTTAATGCAAGAGAAATAGTTTTCCATATAATTCCATTATATCTTTCTGTCTGGCCATTTCCTTCAGGATTGTAAGATGTTGTTCGGCTTGTTGGTATTCCTTGTGAATGGAGAAATGTTTTGACTTCTTGAGACATAAATGCCCCCCCTTGGTCTGAATGGATATAACTAGGCATTCCAAATAAAGAGAATAAGTTTGTAAGACACTTCACAACAGTTTTCGCTGAAACATCTTGACATGGATATACAAAGGGGAATCGAGAATATTCATCAACAATTGTTAGGATATATTTGTTATGAGATCTAGATGGAAGCGGTCCTTTAAAATCCAGAGACAATCTTTCAAAAGGCGAGGTAGCTTTAATTAATCTCCCTGAGTTTTCAAAAACTTTGGTTTTATTTCTGCACAGATAGGACAGCGATTGGTCATTTCACGGACTTCATCATAGTATATGGTAAGTTGCGTGTCTTTATCCAATGGACCATTCTGGTGATTCCTGGATGACACAAGGATTGATGTAGTTCAAATAGACTTGGTCGAGGATTTATTGAACAGCTCACTCGTGAGAAAGTATCTGGCACTACATTCTCAACTCCTGGTCGGTACTGAATATCGAAACTGTAGCATGATAATTCAAGGCGCCATCTGATAATCTTCTCATTTTTTATCTTACTAGTGTGGCGCATATTGAACATAAAAGAGACAGACTTTTGATCAGTTATAAGTCGAAAATGTTTACCTATCAAGAAATGTCTCCATTTTCTAAGAGCTTCCACTATTGCATAAGCCTCTTTTTCCACTGATGAATGATTTCTTTCACTTTTTGATAAGGTTCTTGAAAAGAAAGCAACAGGTCTTCCTCCTTGGCTAAGAGAAGCAGCAATACAAAAATCTGAAGCATCAGATTCAACGATAAAAGGAATCTTGTCATCAATTGTAGTAACAGCTGAAGAAATAATTTCAGATTTAAGAATTTGGAAAGCTTCAGCTGCTTGTTCTGTTAAAGGAAAAGTATTGCATGTGACTAGTTTTTGTATCTTTTCTGAAAATTGTGGGATAAAATTTGGAATAATGTGCAAACATTCCGACAGCTCTCTTTAGTGATTGTGAATCGTTTGGTAAGGGTAACTTCTTTAATGGTTCAAGTCTTTCAGGATCAGGTTTTAAGGTCTGATTTTCTATTTGATAACCCAAAAGTTTGATTGAATTTAGTGTATAAGAACTTTTATTTTGATTTATTGTTAGATTGTATTTCTTCGCTACTTCCATAAATTTATTAAGATTTTCATTATGTTGTTGTTGATTTAATCCACAAACCGTAATGTCATCAAGATATGCATACACACCTTTTAAATGTTCGGATTTAATAATACCATCGATAACCCTTTGAAAACAAGCCACTCCGTTGGTTACCCCAAAAGGAATCCGGCAAAATTGGTATAGTTGGCCGTTGGCTTCAAAAGCAGTGTATATTTTCTCTTCATTTTTAATTGGAATTTTGATGGTATGCATTTTTAAGATCAATAGTACTGAAGACAGAATATCTTGCTACTTTTCTAACAATATCTTCAACATCTGGGAGAGGATAGGCATCTAAGTAAGTAAATTTATTAATTGTTTGTGAATAATCTACCACCATTCGCTTTTTGTGTGTTTCACTTTTTGTAATAAGTACTTGTGCACGCCAAGGAGAGTTGCTTTCTTCTATGATTCCATTCGATAGCAGATACTGTATCTCGTCAGATATGAATTTTCTATCTTCAGTTGAAAATTTTCTTGATTTAGTTGCCCTCGGTTTGCAATCATTTGATAGATTGGAGAATAATTTGGGTGGCTCTATATTTAAGTATGCCAAACTACAAATGTTATCTATATGATCAATAACTAAAGGCATTTTTGAGCCAGCAAAAGTGATTTCTAGAGAAGAATGTTGTTTAAGCAAGTCATGACCTATAACTACATCAGCACATAAATCTTGAATTATTGATAATTTGACATTTTTATATGAATGTTCGTTTATTTCTAAATTAAACAAAGCAGTGTCCTGAGATAGTCGTTCTGAGTGCTGTTGAAGCCATTATTATGCTTGCATGACTTCTAAATGTTTTCACGTTTATAGACAATGCATAATTCTTACTGATATATGACTCAGAACTACCTGTGTCTATTAAACTTTCAGCTGTATTTCCATTCACCTTTATCTCAGTAACACTTTTAGATAAGCATTGAGGGGCAGCAGCAAGATTTCTAACATTCGAACTAGATGTAGTAGTAGCTAAAACAGCAGCTGATACTGAATTGGGCATCTGAAGCCTACATACCTTGGAAAAATGTCCAACTTTCGAGCATTTCTTACAAACTTTGTCTCTAGCAGGGCATAGGCTACGAGGATGCCTTTCAGTTGATCCACAAAAGTAACATTTCCAACTTTTCACAGCAGCAGAAGTATAATTAGTGTGCTCTCTGGTTTCAGAAGAAATTGCATTAATAATTTGTACAGGAGTTGTATAAGCCTCAGAGTGTTTTGAAGCTGACTCCAGAGACTGGGCTTTTACTATGGCATCTTGCAGAGTAATAGTGTTGTTTTCTAGTAAACGTTGTCTTATGTCATTAGAAAGAATGCCATTAATAAAAGAGTCTCTTATATAATCTTCTCTATTTTGGTCTGCAGAAACGGCTAGAAAATTACAGTCTTTGGAAAGCACTTTAAGATGTTGAACGTATTGACCTATATTTTCACCAGTTTGTTGTTTTTTTGTCATTAGGATATGTCTGGCAAAAATTTCATTTTTGGGTTTAACAAAAGCTGCTTCAAGAATACTTTTGGCTTCAGAATACTTTCTACAATCAGAGATGAGTTCATAGATATTGTTGCTCACGTAATTTACCAGTAGTTTGAATTTCTCCTCCTCTGAAACATCAATCACAGAGGAAATAAAGTTTTCAAAGGTAGCTTTCCAATGCATCCATTCTTGAGACGATCTAGGAGAGTTAGGATCAGCATCGAATCTGTCTGGTCGTAGTAGCTTATCCATATTTGATATTTCTTGTATATTAAATTGTAATGAAATGCAAAACCTTTATAAACTAGGTTTTAATATACAAGAAATTAGCATTGTTTTGTTTGAATGAATAACATGACAATTACATATGACATTAACTAAAACTAAGATGACAAATGACAAACACAGTTCACAGACCACAGGACAGTTCCCATTGATTTTTATTCAATCTGGTTGGCTCTCAAGTGCCTTTTTAAATTACTGGTCGGAGTAAACATTGAACAATGTTGGCAACAAAATGCAACCTTGTCTGACTCCTCGTTATATAGATTTCATCAGTATATAGTTATCTACAATTTTTACAATAGCAGTTTGATTCTAATACAAATTTTTAATGACATGAATATCCTTGATATGATATCCTTGATTGATATCTAACTTACTTATATGCTTTAGTCATTCTTTTTCTTTAAAAACAGTACACATAGTACCACATTCATTAAGTGCCTCTTTTACAAACCCTTATTTTGAAAAAGGTTTCTACATAAAAATAAAAATGAGTTTTCTGGATCAAAACAGTTTTGGGACACTTGTTTTTGTGAATTTTTCTTTCTTTTGTAAAACATCTTTTTCTGTCTCCATTTGTCAAAAGTGTATTAGAAACCATTGTAGTTGATAATATCTGGAACCTGTATCTTTGTTTTAATTATTTAAATAAACTATACTGATGTAGTCTACTTAAAGTTAGGTAAATTTGTTCTATGATATAATAAAAATGTGCCATAAGGTATGGCTTTTAATAATTATGAATATTTTTAAATGATTTTGATTGTCTCTTTTCTCTTTTAAGATATAAAAATTAAGTTCATTGATTCATTGTGAGTGATGGGCTGCCATCATTACCATATATGTTTGCATAACCTAATAAAGTTCTTACCTTATTTTTATTTACTATTCTTTTCAATATTGTTACCAACTTCTGGCACATTTTAAAGAAGAATTTGCAATACTATTTGTTTTATTTTATTTTGTATAATGAGTGAACCTTTTTTAGTTCTATTTTTTTTGCTGTCCAGATATTTTATGCAATTGCTGTATCATTTCATTGCACTAAATGTTAATTGTTCTTTGCACAATAATATGTTTTCTCAGTTTATGGGTCTTCATGTAATCGGTATTAAAATTTTCTTGCTTCCATACCTGATTTTAATTTAGAGTTTGATTGTAAAAGCATTGTTTCATTCTGATAAAGTAAATGCATGAATTGTGATGCATCAACCATTGGCACTGTAATAAACACTTAATTTTACTTTCCAGCTTATTAATTTCACAATATAAAGATTTAATTTATGTAAACATTAATAAACCAAGAGCAGCAGGCGTTGGTTTTATGAGTTCTACATTAATAATGGTTTTACAAAGTTTAAATAAAATATTATTAGTTACAAAATTTTATTAAGTAATCTATGTTAATACAGAAAGGTTTTTTCACATTTAAATTTTCCTAGTTGTCTTTCTTTCATATTATTGGGCATGCTCCTTTGTGCAAAAGAAGTTCGCATTATTTCTGTATGAAAAGTACCCCTTTCTCTAGTATGGTAGTCATGTACATCTTCAGTCAGTGTTGGGGCAATATTTGTAAGTACTTGAGAAAGCTTACATTTATTAATTAATACACAAACTTGCATTCAATCTTGATTATTCGTCTTGGGCAGTACACATTTTATGTTGGATGAAGGAGTAACAGTTGAAAAACCATATTTAATAGTCTGTAATATTGTAAGAGGATGAAGCTGTTTGTGATTGATATTACCCCATATGATGGTTAAATAAGACAGATGTGAGTTTATTAAGAATAATACACCATTTACGATGAGAGAGACTTATAAATTTAGCAATTCTCTCTAGCATGCTCACTTTTGGAGCTATTTTATGACATACCTCTAATATGTGTTGTTCCCAAGTAAGACGTTTATCTATGTACCATTAAAGATACTTGATCATCTCATTTTTATTAAATTTGAATTTTCCAAAGTTCATCTGCATCTCGCTATGTGCATCTATATTTGAAATTATGCTATAACTGTGAGAGTTTGTGATACTTGAGCCACACAGAAGACCAGTGTCATCAGCATACAGATACAATTGACGCAGTAAATTGGATATTGAATTCACATAAATGAGGAAAAGTGTTGGTCCCAATAGAGACCCTTGAGGATCTCCACATGAAATATCTTCTGCTGCACTTTGTTACATTGCACATTGTTACATACCACTTTTTGTAGTCTACCACTCAAACACTCCAACTAAAGCCATTCCAGGCTTTTTTTATTATTTTTGTATTAAGGTTATTTAAGTAAATTCTTATGAGTTTGTCACACGAAATTGGGTTCGCTTCACATTTGATTTTCCAGAGTGTTTATTTGATTTCTAAACTGCTCTCTTTATTTTTGTTACTGTACATTTCTCTTTAGACTAATATGAAGAGTCTATAGAGTGAAGATTTTTGTGGTAAACCGTCTTAGATCAGGTCTATATATTAAAGTCGGCAAATATCCAGATTATTGTTGTTTGGTTCATAAATATATTTAAGGACATATTAGTTACCCCCAAAAGATCATTGTGATGGAAATCATGTGGTCTATACAGTCCCCCCACTATCAAATGCCTATCAATGTGTAAGAAATTTATTCAAGATTTTGTGTTATATCTATAGACTTCAGAATAATGAAAACAGTTTCCTTGTCTCTACGCGCATACACTGCACTATATCCATCCACACTAAAGTATGATTCTTCACCAGCTCTCAACCAATGTTAAGCCACTACAATTGCATCTGGCATCCTCAACTTAACTACCAATCCTTTCAGTTCTAAAATTTTATTTTTTTATTGATTGAGCATTTAAGTATAGTAGGTATACTAAACACAATACTATTACTACATTGAACTTTATCTCACCTAAATGGAATTTGTAGTTTACATTCATTATCCATTTCCGTTTAAAAACTTTACAATAATTGTCACTGACCTATATTAGTTTCTTTATTATGAACATACATTGGCTCCGAATCCTCAGATTTTTCAAATAGACTACCATTTTTTGCCCAACAATATCTAAACTGTTTTTCCTTTCTTAATTTATAAGCCATGTTGAATAAGCTTGTGTTTAAAAAAGTTAGTTGCTCATTCCTGCAATCTCCAGATTACAGGAATATTCTTTAATTTCTAATTTGCAGATTCTTTTCTCTAGCTGTAAACTCGATGATTTCATTAGGTTTCAATAGGGAAATTTCAATTTCTGCTGACCTAACCTCACTTTTTGATCACATATTACTGTATTTCCTTTCATTGCGCCAGATTTCCTAGCACAACTATCGTGATAGTAATTTCTCATGCAGATGTTACAAATCACAGCATCTACAACTTTTTTTGCAATAAAAACATTTTTTTGTAGAGCACATTTTTGCAATGTCTACTTTAACTTAATCTAAAAACGTCCTTGTTGAAATTATATTCTTCTTCTTCATGTACCATGTCCTTTCAAAACGTTGGTTACCATCATAGCTATCTTAATTTTATTCACTGCCATCCTAAATAGCATGCTTGTATCAACACCATACCAATCTCGCAAGTTCTTCAACCATGAGGTTCTTCTTCGTCCCGGACTGCGTTTGTTTGCAATTTTTCCTTGCATGATATTTTATAGCAACCTATATTTGGGACCTCTCATTACATGTCCGAAATACTCCACCTTTCTCTTGAGGCTTTTTATGATCTCAGCAGTCTTGCTGAGACGTTCTAGTATTGTGGAGTTTCGAATTTTCTCCACCCAGGAAACTTTTAAAATTCCTCTATAGCACCACATTTCGAAAGCCTCAAGGCGATTTAGATCGATTTTATTTACAGTCCAGGACTCGACACCATAGAGTAAGACCGAGAACACGTAGCAGCGAAGTTTCAAAGCATTTCTCATCATAAATGGTGCTCTAACTTAAAAACAGTTTTCTGCACTACAGTGATCTGCAGTAAGTAAGTATAAATCTGCAAAGAATTGTGACTCCCATAGTTATCCAATATTAGAAACACTGGATCTTCTTTCGAGGCCTTTATATGCTGACAAAATTGTTTTATCAATTCGAAAAATAACCTTCAACCGTTTTTTTGAGCATCTGTATATTACTCAAACTGAACCTCCTCCCGTTAATTGTGGATTCATACGTATTTGAGGGAATATGAACATAGGAGGAACAAACTGTCCTGAAGCATTTACAGCGCATACTATGGTAACATTTTCCCTTCTTTCCGAAGATATTACGGATCCCACTTGTTTTTGACATTTTGGTGCTAAAATTTTTTATGGTTTCTAGACCGTAGAAATACCCGTTTCATCTATATTAAAAATTCGACTTTCAGGCAATTTGAACTCTTCCATAACTGTGAGGAGTTTATTAAAAGATCGTTCAACCTCATCTTTATTGAATGTAGAAATGCGGTTTTGGTATGCTAAACACCTTAGGTCTGCTTGTGTGATTCCAACAAACATACTCGCCAATTTTTTAACATGATTGGCTATAGTGGAACACTGTCTATCATTAAAAATTAGTTTCCTGTCAAGTTTAATTTTTTTGTGGTTCTTGGACTTTAGTTTGTCACGTAGATTGAACATCATTGTAATGATCGTGTTTTTCGCTCAGATCGTATAGCAGTGATAACAGCTTTTAGTTCATCTCCTGTCCATTTTGATCTTTCGGTTTTTCGAACATAAGCACGGGGCTTTTTGGAATCTAAAAAGCGATACAAACACTATATCAGCAAAAATTCTCACACGGGTTAATACCACGCAGCGCGAAATTACCCCGAGGCAGCTGCGCGTTATTCCGCTAGGTGAGTAACCTAACTTATCTTATCAGTGTTCGTCAATGACTAAATACAATGCATTGTTTTTGTTCGTGAAATTATCTGTACATATAATGCAAAATAATTATGAAATAGTTTTAATGAAAATTAATAACAAAAGATATTCGATAAAAGATAAATAAAAAACAATCGGCGACCCTAGCTAAACCAACATTACGGATTTAGTCATATTACAAAACATGTGATCGGTTAGCAAATACGAGACTGTGTGCTGTGTTGATTGTTAAAATGCTTATGCCGTGTTGCCAAGATACTGATGCACAGAATTCCTCCGTGCGCGAAATTTTCCGGTTTCCCCTACTTTTTGATATATGTCTCTCACAATATTTTGTTTATTTTACATGTGGTCTTGCTAAAATTTAAAACACTTATAATTTTTTTTAGGAACCTGTACCTGAAAACTATCCACAATACATATGCTCAATGTGTCTAGGTATACTAAAAGTGGCATACGACTTTAAAACACTATTTGAAGAATCTCATCAAGTACTTGTTGAACTTACAGGAGGCAAGGAAACAAACAAGAGTAATTTACCAGTATGTGTGGAAATAATCGCTGGTTCAACAAGGTATAATTTAAACGACTTGGTAATTGTAGAAGAACAAAAATGTGATCAGCTTAATTTTAACGGGTTTTTACGAAATCTCGGAACAGTGATATCGGCGAGTTTTGGTCCTAAATATGAACGTCCAACAGTCGGTCCTCCAGTGTTGGAGATTCTAGAACGTCCGAAGGAAGTATCCGAACCAGATGTTTTATCACCCGAAAATGAGCAGGATAAAGAATGTGACGTTGATTCTTATATTATTTTATGCAGTAGCGGCACAATGGCAGAAGATACAATAAAGGCATCGGCAGATATGGAAGATGAGGATGATTTAATACAGTCAGCTGCAAAGTTACAGTATGAGTGTAGTATTTGCAAAAGAATGTATGGTTCGAAAACTAGATATCAAAAACATGTCGATATTTGTGGCAAAGGATACAGATTAGGTAAAGACGACAAAGGAAAAACGTCGTTAGTGTCTTTATTGCAATGTAAATTTTGTCCAAGAATTTTCAAAGAAAGAAAATTTCTTAACTACCACGTTAAAACACATTTGATGCCGTTTTTCAAGTGTGATATTTGCAATCAAAAGTTCAAAAGCAGAAATGCTAGAAACTATCATAGGTCTACAAGACATAGTCAGTCGAGCTATGTTTGTCAGATTTGTGGAAAAGAGTGTAAAACTGCAGCGACGCTAAGTGGACACGAGCAAACCCACAACAAAAATTCAACGATGTGCATTTGCCCAGTGTGCGGAAAATCTTTTCATTACAAAGGAGGGTTGTACTACCACATGAAACAACACACCAAAGAACGCAAGTACAAATGCCATTTTTGTGACAGAGATTTCTATACTTTGACAGCCAAGAAACGCCACATATTAACTCATACCGGCCATCGGCCTTTCAACTGTCAATCTTGTGGGAAAGCATTTTTTTCCAAAGGAGAGCTGAAGAAGCATGAATACACACATACCGGACATCACCCCTATAAGTGTGAATACTGCAACAAAGCATTTACTTCTGCGTTTAATATGAAAATACACTGGTTTAATCACGCTGGTAGCTTCAATTGCGAGCATTGCCCAAGAACATTCATTAGTAGTAAGGTTCTAGAGTTCCATTATAAAGTAAAACATAAAAAACTTGTCGAAAAACCTGATGGTGGTAACTAATTGTTGTATTTTGTAAAAATAAGACTGTATTTTTTTAGTTAGTTAAAATAAAGTTAAATGTAAAAGTGTACTATTTGTTTTAATCTTTCTGGATCAAATCTCTACTCTATGAGTAATCAGAAAGCATAACCACCAGTGTTTCTCAAACCTTTTTCCTTATAGACCACTTACCGATGTTTTTGGTTGCCATAGACCTCTAATGTAGAATTTTTCGAAATTTATTCGACGCTCAAGTCTTCTAAGAAAAAAAAAATTAACTATCTTGGAATGTATTTTTGTTAGCTGATACATTGCTTCCCAATTTGATGTTTCTTTTATTTTATATGTGTGCTTCTTCTTCTTATGGTGCCCTATCCAATTAGGCGATATTTGGCATACTCCTCTCGATCTTTTGTGGCTCTAAAAAGTGCATGGGCATCGAGATTTGTCCAATCCCTTATGTTTTTAAGCCATGAGTATTTCTTCCTCCCGATGTTTTGTTTTCCTTCTATCTTCCCTTCCATAATAAGCTTTAAGAACTGGTACTTGGAATTTAGAAATACATGACCCAGATAAGCAGTTTTTCTTCTTTTTATTATTGGCAGCAATTCTCTTTCTCCGCCCATTCCATTTAATACTTCAACATTTGTTGTGTGATCTGTCCAGGGAATTTTAAGTAGTCTTCTAAATACCCACATTTCAAAGGCCTCTAATCGGTTCATCACATTGGCCTTTACGGTCCAGGTTTCTACACTATATAGCAGTATGGAGTAAATGTAACATTTTACAAAGCGATATCGAAGCGTTAAGTTGAGTCTGCTGTTGCTTAGCAAGGTTCTCATATTAGTAAATACTGTTTTGGCTTGCTCAATCCTGCTACATATCTCTGTCTGGATCTAGATCTTGGGGAGATATCTGAACTTAGGGACCTTCTGGATGTTCTTGTTGTTTACTCTTATATTTAATTGCATATTTCGTGTTCTACTAACCACCATTACCTTTGCCTTGTCTATATTAATCTTTAAGCCCAGTCGTTCTCCTTAAGTGTTTATTTGATCTATTAGTCGTTGTAGCGCTTCTTGGCTATCAGCTATTATGACTGTATCATCAGCATAGCGAAGATTACTAATAGTCTATCCGTTGATTTTGATTCCATCTTCAGTGCCACTTAAGGCTCTATCGAAAATCGTTTCAGAGTAAAGATTAAAAAGGAGGGGTGACACAACACAACTCTGTCGTACACCTTTTTCGATTGAGAAATATGATGTAGATTCCAGTCCTACTCTCACAGATGCCACTTGATTAATATAAAAGTTTTTTATGATTTTAAGGTCATTCTCATCTATCGAACGTTTCTTAAGCAATCGTAATGAATGATTAACACAAATCGAACGCTTTCTGGTAATCTATAAAGCATAGGAAGACATCTTTTTGGTGATCTCTGCATTTCTGAAGTAGGGCAGTTACGCTATAAAGTGCTTCTCTTGTGCCAAATCCTTGTCTGAAACCGAACTGTGTGGGGCTAATGTCTCTTTTACATCTGTTGTATATTCTCGTGTGAATTATCTTTAAGAAGAGTTTGGAACGTAAGAAGTTGATACCAGTCTGGCAAACTAGGTAACACTGTGTCGGAAATGAGCAGAATGAAGATTAACATACTGGGGCTTAGCGATATACGATGGCTTTAATCGGTAAAATGGAACAATGTATTATTCCAGTAACAACAACTTCAATCACAGGCAGAGAGTTGGTATTATAGTTGATAAGAATTCTCAAAAAACTGTTTTTAACTTTGTTCCCTACCCTGATCAAGTATTGATGCTGTCTCTTAACTCTCGTTTAAGAAGTAAAATAAATATAATCCAAGTATATGCACCAATTACTTCTGTGAACAAATTGGCAATGTCTTAAAGCTGACTAAAAGACATGATATAAATATTATATTAGAAGATTTAAACGCTAAAGTGGGCCAAGGAGAAGTGGAGAATTGTGTGGGGCGATATGGACTCAGAGAGAGGAATGAACGTGGAGATCTGTTGGTTGATTTTTGTGTCATAATTGCAAATACTTTGTTTAAACTTCCTAAACGTAGATTATCGTCATGAAGGTTACCAGCTGACAATAACAACAAGTAGTCAGAAATCAAATAAATTATATTATCTTCAACAGAAGATATAGAAATTCTATTATATCATCCAAAACTTATCCAGGAGCGGTTGTTTTGTCGATAAGAGTGAAACTAAAGAATGTAAAGCACCCTAGCTGTTAGAAAATCATGGATACAAGGCGGATCAAATAAGACAACACATATGTGGAAACGAAATTTAAAATACACGAACACTTAAGGAAAGTCAAAGAAGATATTGAAAAAACTCTTAACTATTGACCAAAAATGGGAAAAAATCTAACATGCACTTGTGTCAGTTGTAAAAGAAACCATTTTGAAAAAAAAGCTTGGATGTCCAAGTCAAAGCAAAGACCTGAATAAATACAAAGAAAATTCGAGAAGCAAAAGACAGGTGGCTTTCTGATAGGTGTAAGGAAACAGAAGATCTGGATAAAAAGTATGATAGCTTTAATTTACAAAAAACTATCATTAGAAACCACAGAGGATACGGACCACCAATATTACGGGAAGAAGTCATCTATGCCATCAAAAACACAAAAAAGGACAAAATACCGGATCAGATGATGTGCCCATCGAACTATTAAAACTCATTGATGAAGATATTATTGATGTGATGGTTAAACTCTTTAATTCAATATATTAGACTGCTAAAATCCCCAGACAATGGCTGAAATCGACTGCCTTTATGGCAATACCCAAAACGTCAAATGCAATATCCTGCTCTGATCATAGAACAATAGCTTTAATCAGTCACACACTTTTGAAAATAATACACAGCAGGTTAAAACTCTTGAATATGAAATTAGTGAGACACAATTTGGCTTTAGAAATCTTATAGGCACAAGAGATGCTTCGTTCGGATTGAATGGCCCAGAGATGCATGGATATGAATCAGGAATCAAAAATATTTTAGAAAAATATTTTTTTTAACGTTGATAGGTGTGTCTAAAAACTGGTTTTATACCGTTATCGACTGAATTTAAAAATATTTACATAAATTACGTATAGGTACACAGAAAGTTTACCATTTATAAATACAATTCAAAAAGTACTTACATTAAAAAAAATACATGGACAAGTCAGTTTCACTATCACTGTCGTTATCTAGATCATAATAATTGATTCTTTGAGTAACCTATCTCTATATAACATTTTTTCATCTTTAGAATATGGGCAACACTATGTTTCCAGCTGTCATTGGTTATTTTCTCCATTTCTAATTCAATTAGACGAATCACAGATGAATTTAGGGTAAGCGAAACATTACTTCTCCTTACCGATGCTTTTAGCTCATGCCATATGTGTTCAATAGGATTGAACATGTAATAGTAAGGAGGAAGTCTCAATACTGTATGACCCGTTTCATAAGGAAGACAAGTTGTGTATAAAACAATATTTAAAAATGTGCCGTCCGTGGGAAGAGCCTAGTACTTCTTGTAAAGTAATTGATAATAATAATGCCGAAAGAATAGACGTCAGTGTTAACAAACCCGTAAAGTACAGTGTTTTGCCAGTTGACACAAAAAAAGTGATATATGATGTTAACACAACCCTCCTTGAATGAGGACTTTACAAATTTAATGCAGTGAAATAAGCGGAAGCCTTAGACACAAAGACCAATGAACACAGTGTGGTACATAACAAAACAACCGATAGTAAGTATAAGAAAAAGAAAAGACGCTGGTATGTTTAGGAATCTAGACCGGAACGATGTGGAGATCATTAGAAGAAAGATTAATAACATGTATGAAGAATAGATGGTCCTTACATTAAAAATCATCATGTACAAGTTGCAGAAAGATGAAACAGGCATCAAGTACTGCAGTGAGACTGTAAGGGAATCTCTTCCAAAAAACGGCTTTAAAATAAAAACGATCGATAAACGCCAAATGATTATGGAATCTGCTTGTCTATAAATATGGAGGACGAAATTCAAATTCATAGAAACAGATAAAGTGGAAGAGAAATTGTTTATCTGGATGAGACGTAGTTTGACACCCATAACTTTCCAAAATATGGTTGGACAGATTCTTCTGGTCGCTGTACAACAAAACCTCCATCAAATTAAGGAAAACGTATTACAATAATCCATGCAGAAACAAAAAATGGTTTTATACCTAATGCTTTAACCTTGTCATGCAAAAACATTAAGGACTCCTGTGTCGACTATCATGATGACACTACGTCAGAATTATTTAAAAACTGGTTTTCAACGAAGCTATTGCCAAATATACCACCAAACAGTGTTATTGTGATGGGCAATGCCAGCTACCACAGTCGTAGGCTAAATAAAGTTCGATTTTCTAATGACACCAAACTTAGAATCGAGGAATATATGCTGGAAAATTGACATATATTATGAAGATACTTATTCTAAAAAACAATTACTTGAAACTTTCAAATCATTTTCCATCAGAAAACAATGTTATTGTGACAGTTCAGGGGAAGAAATGGGTCATCCAGAATTAAGAATTTCTCCATACTAGTACAGATATGTTGCTCAAAGAAACAATTATTAGAGATCTAGATAACGACAGCGATAGTGAAACTGACTTGTCCATGTATTTTCGAAAATCAAAATAAATCGAAAATAAAAGTACGATCCTGTCCAGAGGCGATCCCCCGCTGAATTGCGGTAGACTTTTATCGATAATAAATATTAATGACCATTAGATCTCCTGTAGGACTATAAGTAATACGTAGTAAAAGAGTTTATCACGCATGCGCAGAAAAGCAAAGAGGATAGAAGACATGTTTGATCATCGGGTGGTTGTTTTTCCTTAAAGTAGGTGATAAAAGGTAAGAAAAGAATACAAGACAAATATCAGTAATATATTTTATTATTATAATCTCAAACAACTACTGTTATCACTATAATAATGCACAAGTTATTAGAACATAAATATAATACCATATTATAGTCATTTTATGACACTAAACCTAAGTACAAGCATTTCTAATGTCTACTAAAATGTGAATTTATTTCATTATTTATATCTATTATACTTTAGTATATTTTGAGATGCAAACAGCCTCCATTTTCTTAAGTAATTTAATATCACCTGACTCTTATCAATACTATTTTATAGTCAAGGCTCTAAACACTGTACATAAAATTAAAAAGGAAGTTATTAGTCGTAGCAAAGTTTGACCAATAGTTCAAAACGGTTCTTTATTTAGATTACTATTTAGGTTACTATTCTATTTAATATATACTCCAAAAATGTTTTGGAAAGCAGCACTAAAAAACTACGACGAATTTGATATAAGGACATAAAAACCACATAAAACTAATCATTGCATAGACGTTTTCATCTTTCTTGGTGTGTGCGTGTAAAAACACTTGCAATAAGTTGTTTCATCTGTCTTTCCTTGTCTAAGCTCGATTCGTTTACCTCCTCCTCAGTGGCAGCTATCTGTATTCGTAAAGAGGCCGAACTTATCACCGACACCGTATCGGCCAAACGCATCGGTGTTATTGCTACAATACTGGGAGACGTGAGTGGTCTCTTCATTCCCTTCTCATCGCACTTTACCATGACCGTAATAAAATATTAAAAATTCCGTAGTAGCTTATTTCAGGCACACGCCAAGAACAATGAAACCGAGTTTAGCTGAATTACCGTGTGGTTTTATGATCCAAAAAGAATATCCAGAGATTTAATTGTTTTGAATCATTTGAGCTATAGAAGGGAATAAGTGAAGTCACTGAACTCTTGTGATAGTTTATAAAAACAAGAAAGAAAAGAGATTATCGTACTACAATAGTACTTCAGCCAAATACATTGCATCTTTTGCTGTATGTTCTTAAATTATGAATAACATCAAATACAGATGTATCAAAAAATTTTATTTCAAAGTTACAGTGCTATTCTTTGTTTCAAGTTAAGAAAATAACATTACGCTTATGGAGATCAGTGTTGCCAAAACTCTCAGACACTCTCTTTTGCACGGATGTCCAAGATATTCCCTTTGCTTAATTTTTGAATTTTCATTTTCAATTAACACTCAACTGTAAAGTCAGAATAACTACTAAATAAAAGCCATATTATCATTATGTAGTCAGAGAACGACATAAAATAGCTGACATTACGCACATCGTATTATTTTAAGTTGCAATTAGTAATTAGATATACGCATTCCAAGCGGTCAATATTTTCTACTGATTTCTATGATTCATGGCATATCGTATTCTCACCGAAAAACAAATAAACTGTCGTTACTATAATTAAAATAAGATAAAATAAAATTATCTTTTGTAAATACTATTTATCTAATTAAAATCATTTTTACTTTTCATCTCTTGTTTCGAATACAAATTTGTCTTTATACAACCCTAAATTGTGCTTGTGTGTGTCGTGGCAACGCCGCGTTGCTATCGTCCATAAGAAATACATGGCCCTATCTCCGCAATGTTATTTTCTAAACGTGGAACGTAGTATAGTAAAAATATAAATTCGAATGTGAAAGGAAAACAAATTAATTGAAGTTTGATAGATTTGAAACAAACTATAAATCCAGAAAGGGAGACATCTGGGGAGAAATCCAGACATATATAGAGATATCCATACGCAAATACATCTCAAGTCAACAATTATGTCTCCCTGCCAAATTTCTGATCTCATTTTAAAGTACTTCCGCCAAAACTTCATCGTTTCAGCTCATGTTAACCAAGAATATAAAAAGATACACTGAAACATTAACACCAAGTAGAAAACGTTGCAAAACACTTCATTTTAATACAATTTTACTTAAGTACCGAAAACTACTTGATCGAACCTTGGCACAAGTATTAACTTCCAATTAACCCCTTAACTCACAATGGAAGAAAGTCACACCAAAAGGCGTGAGCTTAAATTTGGATATGACTAATCACAGTAAATATATTATTAATATTACCATAACAGAAATGATTTGTTCGGTTCTTCACTGCCTCGAATAAATAATGTTTCCGGGTTTAACCAAGACAAGACAAATTTCTATTAAGAGAACCTTTAAACATTTTCAAATGTATATTTAGAAAATGTAAATTTAATTAACAAAATTTAATTTAAATTTATAAACTTCAATAAAACTTAAAATTTTATTTATGAAATTTAAATTTAATTTATAAAATTAAATTTAATTCATAAAATTTAAATTTAATTTTAATTTAGTAATAAACATTTATAAATTTTAATAAAATTCAGTTCTCAATCACTGCTTATATTTATATCCATTTATATCTGTCTCTTTGATTAATTTGTACAAGTACTAAGTTATTGTTGTCCAGAGCCAACAGTGTTTGGTTATCAGGTCTCTCCATAGTACGTGGAGAGGTCATAGCCAAAGATCCTTATCCATATCTTGTATTATATATACAAGACAAATGGTCAGTAGTAAATATCCCAATTCTTAATCATTCGTGTTCTTCAAGAAATTTATATTGGGTTTCAGTAATTTTCTATATTTAATTCAACTTCTCTTACAGTTGCATGTCCTCATTTCCCGACAATTTTGTTTATTGTTAGTTATGTAAAGTGGGGAATGGAAAGAATGGTAAGTGGAGAAAAATATCTAGCATTGTCTTGTTTTTGAAATAGGTTTAAGGGTTCTCTAATAAAGGTTAATGATGTAACATAATCATAGAAATATTTTTAAGATTGTTATAAGAATAATACCATATCCACAAAATAAACTTAAGGTCGATTCAGACACATCAGTCCCGTCATAGTCTCGGCGCCGAACCGGTCCTGTTTGGTCACAGAACTATCAACTATCTGACAGCTGGGAAACTGTTTGTCAACTGATGAGTGTGAATGCCGACAACATATTTGTATTAAAGAATATTTTGTATGACGGATTGTTCGATTCGGCGCAATCACTGTGACGAGACGTGACTGATGTGTCTGAATCGACCTTAATAGAACAATCTTTGATTCAATCTAACCTAAAAATTGGCGGGTTTCATTTTTAGGTTTCTAAATTTCATTGAATGAATTTTTTGGAACGACGATTGTTTGTTGGAAGAAAGCCCATTTTTATTGGCAAATTTGTAGTAAAAGTGAAAAAACTTTTACAGCTAGATACTAGCTCTTATTTACCTTCATCAATCATAGACAATAGAAACAAATGAGTAGCTTAAAGTAAACATTTGTGGGAAACTCTTAGCTAATATGGTTTTTCAGTCAATAGAACCTCAAAAATTATAAAACTATTTATATAACAGTTTTAAAAAGTATTAAGATTCTTTTGAACGTTCGAACACTCAAAACAATGCCATTATAAGGTTCATTCATTCTCACAAATTGTTTTAATAGCTCATATTTTAGTTAAAAACTTAAGCTACCAAGTAAGATTAAAGTATTATTCTTATTCAACCATGAAAATATACTTAATATATATCAGAAATATACTGATCGATGATTTGTGCCAAAATATGGGAAAAAACAAATCATTACCCCCACTTGAAATAAGTAATTTGGTGTGGACGCTTCAAATGGCGGTATTAACCACGTACAATCATCAGGAATTCATTTCAAGACGATTGTAATGTTACTAGTACACTATCGTATATATATACACTTACTTACAATTCATCTTATTTACACAAATGTAAACGAACAAACTTTTAACGGACTTTATCAACAAATTTTTATTATTTCTTAACGTCAATATTTTTTTAAACAATGTGACACATAAACTATGTCTACATTCAACTCTTCTGCCAAAAACGTGAACTAGTAACATCAATAATATTGAAGAATAACGTTCAAGACAACTGACATCTTTTGTGCCTCTTCTGTTGGGCAAAAATACCTAAACGACTCAAAATGTATTATTGCTTAAGTGAATATTTCTTGTTTAAACAAATTCTACTAAAAAACGATTAAATTAGTATTTCCGCCCCTAAGGTGTGCTATAGTTGGTGTCAGGGGAAGGTTTATGAAGCAAGGAGGCTATTGATGTCCTAGTTAGCTTATGGAAAAGCAACGCTGCTTCAGTTTCTACATTTTAACATGGCCCTCTATAGGACAATAGCTGCTAGAGCTAAATTAATTGTTAGATCATCATTTAATTTTGCTTCTCCCAATGTTTTGACACTTCTGAATGTAAATTGATGATCAATTTAATAATTCGATTACTATGAAAGGTATATGATGGATTTTGCTTTGTTTCCGACAATACATTCCTAGAACAAAACTTACGAGCCGGAGCACCAGCTACAGACGATAAATTCATATATCAATGACGAGAGAGCCAGGATATAAAGATCTTACAAGTTTATGTGTAAATTTTCCTATAAAATTTATTATAAAGGGTGATTCCTTTAGAGGTACTTTTTTGGTGGGGATTTGATTGGAGATCGTGCATGAATACTGTCAAACTACGATTTCGTTTTTATTCAGTATTTTTTGACATTTCATGATGGAAAGACTTAGCCGGGTGCACAGCGTCTAGAACATTCCTAAGTTGTATTTTGAAAATGGGAGTTCTGCTTAGAGCAATTCCAGTTTTCATTATTGGATAACACGCGACCAAATAGACCACATTCAGTACATATTGAAGAAAATATAGCGGCGGTAACGGATAGTCGACTTGAAAATGATGAAGAAACGATTAGCCGCCGTTCTCAACAGTTTGGCTTGTCATATGCAACAACTTGGCGTATTTTACATAAGGATCTTGCTCTAAAAGCATACAAAATTCAATTATTGCAAGAGCTGAAGGCCCATTTTTGGCTTAATGGGTAGGTTAATAAACAAAATATCCATATTTGGGGTGATAAACAACCGAAAAAGGTTCTCGAGTTGCCAGTACAACCTGAAAAATTAACTGTTTAGTGTGGTTTGTAGGCTGCTGGAATCGTTGGTCCATATTAAAACAGAGGCCGACCAGAATGTTACTGTGAATGGAGACCATTATTATTCCATGATAACGGACTATTTGGTACCTGAAATTGAAGCTCGTGGTCTCGGCGACATTTGGTTCCAACAAGATGGCGCCACTTGCCATAGAGCCCGTGAAAGCATGGTTTTGTGACATCTTACCTCTAGAATCTTTCTTTTGGGGCTACCTAAAGTCCAAAGTCTACATGAATAAACCAGATAAGATTGAGGCATTGGAGGCCAATATTACTCGAGTCATTAGTGAAATACCAATCGAAATACTGGAACGAGTCATCGAGAATTGGAACTTCAGAATGAACCAACTTAAGCGTAGTCATGGCCAACATTTAAAAGAAATTATCTTTAAGAAGTAATTGTACAGAATGGTACTTTTGTATGACAATAAATATTTTTAAATAAAATTTATTAATTCATTGTTTTTTCTTGCTGAAAAAGTACCTCTAAATGAATCACCCTTTATATAAATTCATTTACTTTTGTTAGGTTCACCTTCGACCAATATTTTAATTGTTGTATATTTTGTAGGTTAAGTAAGGTTAGGTTTCGTAGTATTTGATACATAATGTATTGTCAACACTTGATGAATTTATCTTTCATATCTTTTTCTGCTAATTTTCCATCACCAAACACCAAGAAACTCCACTTTTAAAGCCATATCCGCCGACACTTAATTTGACACTCCCCTAAGTAAGCGGAAATATTAAATTTGAACCAAAAATACAACTGCTCAACTATTCTTATACTAAAAATTGTATTCGCTTTAAATTTAATTTCTCATATTTTTGCCCCACAACAAAAATTTTAAAAACGTTTAAAATTATAACGGATTAGCTAACTATCTAAGCCATTTTACTACAAGGTACCAGCTCTTAAAAATTTACATTAAGATTTTTTTAGCTTCTTCATAATGATTATGGTTTTTTGTTAATTTAATGCAACCATCGTGATATTATGAACTTACCTTTCTGTTGTCTCTCCATTTTTCTTAGTCCTCTTGTACGGCTTGAAATTTTTCTATTTTTTCGTTGTTTTTGTTTGTAGTATACGTTTTAAAATTTAGATTCAGTTTGTAGATCAGTTTTGCATGCTCTTAGGAATTTTTTCCTGATTATCGTCTTGTTATTTTCATCCTTTATTTCTAAATACAATATTTTTCATCTAACTCGCTTCTAATTCATTTATTTCAACTGTTTTTTCGACTTTTTCACTTAGCTTTTAGACTTTTTCACTTTTTCTATTAGAATCATCATCATCATTGGCTATTCTTCGCCTTGTCTTTCCAGTTTCGTACTCCAAACATTCTCAAGTCTTCCTCCACCTGAACCTTAAATCGTGCTCTGGATCTGCCTCTCCTTGTCACTCCATCTATTCTTTGGTTATAAATATGTTTTGGCGGCTCCATCTCATTCATTCTCTATGTTACCTAACCACCGCAGCCGGTTTATTTTGATGGACCTAATAATATCAGGCTTGTCATACAGGCAATAAAGTTCGAAATTATAGCGTCTACGCCATAATCCGTCCCTCCTGTACTCCTTCATAGATATGCCGGAGGATTTTACGTTCAAAGCATCTTAAACGTTCTTCATCGCTCTTTGTCATCGTCCATGTTTCCGACGCGTAGGGGAGGATGGGCTTGTTAAGAGTTCTGTATACCACTAGTTTCGTTCTTTTTGTAACTAGGCTTGTTAAAAATTTTTTTAATCCATAATAGGCTCTATTTGCCAAATATATTCTGTTAATTCCTGCACTTACTGCATTATTCTGATTAATTTGTGAGCCTAGGTATATAAACTCTCTTACTCCTTCGAAAGTATATGTTCCGATCGTTGGATCTTCGGGTTGTGCTGCTTGAATATAATTTGATACTCCCATATACTTCATCTTACTAGTGTTAACCTCTAGTCCCATTCATTTTGTTGCTGCTTCAAGCGCCTTGAATGATTCGACCACGTCCGCCTGTTTTTTTGCAATAATGTCGATGTCATCGGCGTACAATAGTGCGATTAATAATAGTTCCTCTGGTTGTTATTCCAAATTCTCTTATCGCTTTATCTAGTGCAATATTGAATAGAAGACATGATAGCCTGTCTCCTTATCTAAGTCCTATCTGAGACTGGAAAGTTCTGGAAACTCTGTTCTGCACACTCGACTCTTGAGAGAGTGGCCTTCACCAATTTTACTAAGTGTACTGGAATGCTGAATTCTATCATGGCCTTGTACAATGCGTTTCTTTCAACACTACTATAGGCACATCTAAAATCAACAAACAGGTGATGAGTATCAATGCCATACTCATATGTTTTTTCCAAAGCTTGCCTTGGAAGGAATATTTGATCAGTCGTTGATCTTTCTTTATAAAATCCACACTTACCTATTATGTCTTCACAATATCCCGATAGTCGATCGTATATGCCAATATTTTGTATGTTACGTTTAGCAGGGTTATTCCTCTGTAGTTGTCACATATTGTTTGATCTCCTTTCTTATGGATAGGTATTTTTATATATATTTATTTATATAAATATATTTATTTGCTTTCAGATCAGTTCTACCTATACATATACAGTATGTCAGTTTTTTTTGCCATGCTTTAAAAGTTCTAAAGGAATGCTACCTGCCCCAGGTTCTTTGTTTTCTTTCAATTTCTGTATAGCTTGGATGACTTCTACCTCTGTTGGGATGTTATCTTTCTTTCATCGTCACCTCTTATATTTAGCCTTTCCTCGAAGTTTTCTGCCCATCTTTTTAGTATCTGGTCCTGATCACCAAGAATCTCCCCTGTTCTTTTTCTAACGATTGATGATCTAGGTTTGAATTCTTTCCTGTTCTGGTTAATCCTCTTGTAGAACTTTCGCGTTTCTGCTTGTGTCTTATAGTTGTCTAGTTCTTTTCGTTGGCTCTCTATATGCTCTTTCTTCTTTTTTTTAAGTGTTTGTTTTTCTTCTCGTCTCAGCTGCCTATACTCTTGCTCTGTTTGTCTTGTTCTTCACCCTTGGAGTCTTCTATAAGCCTGATTTTTTCTTTGCGTTGCTTGTGCGCATTCCTCATCGTACCAGTCCGACCTTAATTTTTTACGTTTTTGCTTTCCGATAACTTCAGTTGCCACTTCTTCCTATATGGCTCTACACTGCTTCCAATAGTTGTTAATAACTTCAACTATAACATCCGTGCAGCCTTCCAGCTTGCTTTCGAGACTTTCCTCGAATCTCTTAGTTATTTCAGGGTTCTTTAACGCTTCTACTTTCAACCTTTCCTCTTTAACTTCATTTTCTTTCTTTGGAATGGAGATTCTAGCTCTTAGTTTAGCTTGTAGTAGGTACTGGTCCGAGGCTACGTTCGACCCGCGTTTTGCACGTACGTCTATCACGCAGCTGAAGTGTCTTGCGTCAGTCACAACATTCCACTCTATCTACTTTTATTCTTCTAAATATTTTTCACTGTCATAAATCATTTTTATCTCCCGCTATTTGGTTTTCTGTTCATTAATAATATTTCCATTGCTTTCTTCTTGTTAGATGGTTAGCGTACCTTGCAAATGCTTCGAATATTGTCAACAATTATTTTATCTTTCGTGTTATGAAGACTTGTTCGGTGTTTTACTTCAATTTGGGCTTTATCAGTCTCCTATCTCAACGGAGAGGTTTGCTGAGGGAGATCAGGTGATTTTGCTGTACATCCATAAGATGGATGGATGGGATATTCAAAAGCTGGTCTAGAGTCACTAGACATAAAATACACACAACTGCAATAATTGGCGTCCAATGTGCAATACGCAGGAAAGAGGAAATATAAAAAAATCGAGACAAAAAGAAAGGTAATTTCATAATAAGCTTAAATAAACCTTGTACATTTTTCAAATTTCTTTTTCGAAAAGTTTTCGAAAAATCTACAAATCTGACGTCTGTAGTTTTCATCAACTAATACTTCTACACGTCTGTATAAAAATTCCAGCTTGTTTCCATTTCATGGGACTAGTTTGGACAGCTATTGGTATATTTTCTATCACAAAACGTCTGTCACAATGTAAATTTTTAAGAAGGTAAGTTTTAACAATAGCAAATAGATACTGACGTGGTTTATCGTAATATACTTTATAATGAGCTGGTGATTACTATTTTTGTAATATTTTATCTCACAAAATATAATTTATCATTAAATATTAGAGCTAATAGTAATGCCTTCACTGTAAAAGTAATTATAATTTCAAGCATAATATTGGGTAGCTGTTTCATCATTTGTGTAGTCACAATACTCAAACCAGTAACAGTTGTTCATACTTGATTTGTTAATTCTTTTATTTACGTTTTTTTTAGTGACTGGACTTTTAAGTACCTCCAAAGCTTGACGTCTTCCATTTTCGTGTTATTAATTAACTTAATAGTATTCTACGTTCTTAGTAATTACAAGAATAAAATTTTAGATATCTCATTAACTTTATCTACCCGTATTTTCCGGTCGACTTTTTAAAGACGTCTATAAGTGTCAAACAAGTTGATGTCATTTTTGCTCCCTCGCTCGGAATGTGGCATTTCACGTCAACTGTCATGTTCTACGTGAAATTTCACGTACTAGGTCAAATGACACGTTCCACGAATTCTGGATTATTATTTTCGTTATATTTGTCAAATAATTGTTGTGTTTGAGCAACGTACGTTTAGTCATATAACTTTTTCTTAACACAATCCGTTTTCAGCCATCTGTTGGTTAGCACCTTTAATGTTATGAGCTAATTTTTAATATGACTTAAGTATTTGTTAATAGAATCCTTTTTATTATAATATCTATCATACTGTATCATACTAATTGAAAATAACGCATACAATACTAGAAAGTTAGCCACGTCAATCACATTTTTGATTTAGTTGGCTGCAACCCCAGCATTTGAGACATTTGACGTGGAATGTGGCATTCCATGTCAACTGTCATGTTGTACGCGAAATTTCAAATACTTAGTATTGTTTTTTTATACTTGTAAACATATTGCTGTGTTTGACTAATGTACGTTTGTCATCGCTTTTATTACATGCTACAAAGAACGAGAGAATAGTGAACAGTATAAAATATAACTAATTAATACTTTTTTAATATCCTGAATATTATGGTTACATTTACAGCGAAGTGAAATCTATGAAAAAGTTAAACAAGGATCAGCTAAGTAAAAAAGCCTGGCTAATAATCGTATCAAAAACATTTTTAATATAAAGCCGCTACTCATCCTTGAATAAATTTTCGCAAAACCTGGACATAACATGCAACGTTTGAAACATCTAACAAATATTTGAAACGGTCTCGATCGTGTGTTTAAAGAAATGTGGTAAAAGCAACATTTTGTGCAAAGAAGTATAAAAATTGTATTGGTAGTAAGAAAAATTACCAGGAAGACACTGGTCTTAAAGTTGTTGTACTCGTACTGGGATCTCAGGTACACATTTTTCGTAAAATCGATGAAGAGTCATTATATTAAAAAGAAGAACCACAAATACCTTTATACTTGCTATTTAAAAATACTTATTTATACAGTAATAAACCATCAGTCTTGTGACTAAAATTTTATTTTATCTGAGAAAGAAATTTTGTTTTTGCCAATATTTACGCAAGTATATACATATTTATGCAAATATTCGTTTCTTCTTTTAGTTGATACACTTAACATAAGTAAAAATGAATGGAAGAAGTATATATCACAGTAAAAATGAGGTGTTCAATGAATATGAATTAGATACGAAAGAATCAACAGTTCTTTTAGATAAATTGTGCTGTAGGTCTAAACTGTTTTATTTTTAATTCATTAAACATTTAATTATATTTTAGCAACCGGGATAAGGCTCAGTGTATAATAACTCACGGATTTAAGTTTCAATTCTGGTTCCGACAGGTATTTGAGTTATTACGCATAAATCTAATAACTGGCTGTAAGATTTCGCCTTTGGACATCCATATTATATAAACTTATGCAGCTTTATGACGGAATAAAGGGCTTAACTATATCGATGCTTCTCGATTGTCAAATATCGATTATCAATTATACCATCGATAATTTCGTATCTATAAAATGAAACTATATGACATATGACAATAGCTAACACTATTAAGGAAATATATTAGGTTTGTTCTAGCATCAGTTTCAAAATGGTTTGAAACCATCAGCGAATAGTGGACCAGTGCGAGTAGAGGGGATATAGCACTGGTGACTGTATTATTTTCTCTCGCTGACCAACTGTTTGCTGACGGTTTTCTGACTAGTTTTGTCTGTTTGCTAGAACAAACCTATTGGGAATTTTTTATTTGATTATAACATGACTTTATTTATGTAAGTTTTGTGTTTTCAAAATTGTAATAAAGAAATACTTTCTAGAAGGTAAATGCACCTTGAATATATAATATGTTGGCCTCCCGCCATTAGAGACCATGTCAATGGGTCATAAATATGTGGCGTCATGACTACATTTTTGAGGTTATCTCGATTATCAGAAAATTCGGTTTTAAACTAGTCCTATTTTGTTATAAAACAAAAGTTATACTTGGGAGACTGGAACAAGTTTCTAGATAATTGATTTATATCCATTATCTAGAATCTATTTATATCCATATATGACATTATATATATATATATATATATATATATATATATAATATATATATATATATATATATATATATATATATATAATATATATAATGTCAAGCATCCAGATTATTAGAACAAATCCTTTTAGCCTATGGATAAAAAAATTGAATTAATTGAAAAAACAATTAAATTTCATTTACTATAACGTCAATTTTGATCAAATTTGACACTTCATTACGTCAATTTGCTGAAACTAATTTGATCAAATATTTAACGTCTGCTTTGACCGATGTTAAAATTGTCAAATTCAAAATGACAGATCCAATATGGCGACCATGTATATAAAGTTTTAGGGGTCGCTGATTACAAATCTGATGTCAAACTTGCAAAATTCAAAATGGCGGATCCAATATGGCGACCATATATAAAATTTTAATGAATCTAATGGGAAATACAGTATTATAAGGTTTTAGGGTCGCTGACGACAAATCTGATGTCAAAATTGTAAAATTGAAAATGGCGGATCCAATATGGCGACCATATATATAAAGTTTTAATAAATTTTATGAGAAAAACAGTATTATAAGGTTTTTAAGGTCGCAAAAGTTGAATTGCTGAGTTGAAAACGAATGACAAATTTTATTTCAAGTTGTGCCTTTTGGGAACTTTACTACGGTTTGTATATACTATATTATAATCAAATGTTTTCAGCAACCCAGTATATTTTTAATGGTGTATATACATGTATACAATGATATTGAAGAGTTTAAGTTACATTAGCATCTTTAAGTCTATCTCTCGCTCATCAGTCCCGATACAGTACAACAAATTCTAGATCCAGCGGTGTATTTTCATTTTACCACACATCTTGCGCCATATCTCACATATCGATATAATACTAGATGAAATATAAGTGCAAACTATTATTTGATCAAGCCGAATAACACCTAGAATTGAGAAAGAAGTATAAAAGACGACTTGTATCATCCCCCACCACTCTCTCTCTGTTTAGGACTTAAGTAGTTTGTTGGCACGCTGGTTGGCGACTGCAATGCGAGTTTCGTTGCTTTCACCCTAACCAACATTAATTAGTAACCAGGTGCCATTTTTATATATAAGATTAATACTACAAGTCAACACGTTCCTACTAGAGTTCCAAACAAAACAGTTAATTTGTAACAGTTTTATTAATCATTGTATATCGCATACTTTTTATAATGTTATCATGTGCTTTTGTAGTTCCATGCAGAAACGTATGTTACCAAATTACACCCTTTGCCTAAATGTAAAATAAACTAGCTGTATCAACATGCAACATTCCACAAATTTATTTTTCATGCCACATAGTTGTTTCTTTGTACTTCAAAATTCTGTACCTTCAAAGATACGTTTAAACAGAATCATGTATAAGATACAGTGACTTGATATAAAATAAAACCCCTCACTAAACGGTACTGTGGTATTTGCCTTTAATAAAAATATTTTATGATTAATATTTTCAATTGATTCTGATTTATTAAAAATTACTGATTTTTTTATTTTGATTGAAATATTATTCTGACAATCTGCTTTTTCTAGTTTTTAAACAGAGTCTACACAACTGTTTTTGACTTGATAATACATCCAAATAGCTTTTAATACATTCAAATAGCCAATAAAACACACACACGCGCGCGCGCGCACACACACACACACACAGTGTATGGATTACGAAATATTCGATGTGACAGCGCAGAATATTCTCTTTTGATTGACAGCTCTGTGATTTTAAATTGCCTTATTGATAAATCCAAATATGTTTTAATAAAACAGGTCTACAAGGACTATTTTTATAAAAAATTGAACTTTAAAACACCACTCCCTTATGTGTTAACGCGTCTGTGTCAGAATCAATCCGGTTCCTACATATCAATCGAATAAACTATTATATTCTCATTATCCTTTGGCAAACAATATATAAGAAGAATTAGCTTCAATTCATTCAGCTGTATTGCTGATAGAATTATACTGATTTGCAGAAGTTATCTAGGAACGGGAATTTTCAACGTTATATAGGCAATCAACAAGACAATAATATTACCAACAATACTGTCAATAGGCAACCAACAATACAGCAATAATATAACATTTATATCAAATCGGTTTTGTTGTTTTAAAATTAGAAAGTTCCAACACTTTTTTCGGTTTGTTATCACAAAAGCATTTTAGTATGCCACCTAATTATTACGTGAATATTAAAAATATATTTTCCTTCAATTTTGACGAGAATAGGTTAATACGGAAACATCCATGAATTGCGCCTTTATAAAAAAATATTTAATCGCTGCAATCTAATTTTATATAGGAAAAACATCCAGAAATTAAAAAATTAGAATTGACGAACATAAACGTGCACTCGTTGGCTATTTTTGTATTTAGCTGGTCTCGGTTAATCTGCTGTTACAATTGAGGAATTCACATTGTGGGTAAATATGTGATGTGGTTGTATACACAGTGAAACATCTCAAAAATACAATGTGAATGACAAAAGAAACAAATAACTACGACAGATATTGGCTTTGTTTTTGAATAACAAGGAATTTTGGAAATTGCTGGACTGCTTTTTTTATATTATTATTACTGAAATGGTTAATTTATCGAATAATACCACCTATGTTTGAGAAAAAAAAACTTTTTTGCTGTGGGTATTACCTACTTTGATTAAACTATTTAACTTGTCCCCTAACTTTAGTCGATCTGTATCAAAAACACACAATAACCCTAGAATATCAAAACTATTCTACAACTCCACTTCATGAGTAAAACCTTAGTTTAATGATAACCATGCAGCACCTGGCTTAACCGCCGTATTACTTTTGGCAATTTGGGATGAGTTACATAAGCCACAAAGAGCAACTAACATGCGGGTATGTTTATGTATCAAATGATTCTGGCATAGATCAGCCGACAGTGTATCGGTTTGTGTGAAGGGCGTTCCATCAGTGTGACAGTTAGTGATTCTCTTAAATTCTAATTATGTTACATTTCTTATTTGTATGAAAGTTTCACGTTAAAAAAATTGACACGGTTCGATATATATACCAGGTTTAAGATCCCAAAAGAATATTTTCTATGATTTCTGCTTAGGAACATAACATTAGTTCAGGAACGAGTCGAAAGATGGCTGTGAGAGGCACGTAGTACGTTATTTGTAGGCCAATAGTTCATGTAAGTGGCGAAACATGGTGTGAGAGGCACGTGGTACGTCATTTGTAGGCCAATAGTTCATGTAAGTGGCGAAAGATGGCCTGATAGGCATGTGACAGGCCAGTGCTCGGTATTTAAAGGGCGAAGAGTTGGCTAAAAATTCAGTAAACACATGCAAAACGCAATAAAACTGTCATTGTTGAAGGAAATTATTACAAGAAAAAGCAAGACGAAGAACAAGGTACAGAAGACAATTTGACAAGATTGGAGCCTAAATTCTGGAGAAGTTAGCTTAAAAAGTAAGGTTCGTCTAGACATTATCAAAAATAAAGACTTAACTTTTAATTACACTGATGAAAAACCGCGCACAAAATATATTTCTAAATCATATTTTAAAAATGTTATTCCTCTTAATCTTAGCTTCTTAGTACTTAGTTTTTTTTAATAAAAAACGATTACCTACCAAAAAATTTGCCAATCTGTTACATATATTGTCATCATTCAAGAGATATTTAATAAAATAGCTGAAGCATTATGATTTATTCGTTACGGTATAGATTAAATTATGATAATGTATGTATGTGATGAACGGGCAACTTCTACAGAATAAAAACACCTGCACAAATTGTAAAATTTCGTAGTTTCGATATAAATTCAGCTCTGATGGATCTATTTCATGGTGTTTCACCAGCTGTTCACATTTGGAAATTGTTCTGCTTAAATTTTATAACACAAAGTTATCTGACGTTTGACACATGACACTTGACATTACTGTATTACTCGCTTTATGCGAAACTATAGTCTTTAGGCTGAAACTATATCATATAATAGTTTTTGTTCGGTATAAGTTGCGTTTTATGAAAGAAAAACTACTACCATACATGATTCGGTTAGTAATCTAATTTTTATGGATATACACACTCAAATACTGTGCTTTGGATAGATATGGTTCAAGTTCTACGTTAACGCACTCGGTTCTCGTATTTACCTCGTAACTTTTTAATTCTACAGCTAGAATTAAACCTACCAAATTAAACATCGGTATAAAATTTAAATATTTATTAATAGAAAACAAACAGAACAAAAAACTAGCGCCATATTTAATTAAAGTAATATTTACAGAATATTCAATCATGCGGCTGTTATACTATTCAACACTGTACCTTTCAACCTGGTCCCTCAACTTTATACTCTTTCTAAATATAAAAATTGAATAGCGTTTGTTCAAGTACTGTCATGGTGACATAACCAATCAGTAGTAAGTATTGTTTATTGTAAAAGTACAAACAAAAAATTGGTTGGTATCTAATGTCTCACTGTAACTGTAGTATGCCTAAATTCGTATTTATAAGATCAGTAAAGTTTATAACCATTGGAATAGCACTTAAAGTAGCACTTTAAGTAAGTAAAGTAAGTAGCACTTTAAGTAGGTAAGGTAAAGTAGCATTTTAAGCACGAGTAAAATCTCTTCAAAAATTGTTACCGGAATATTCACGAAGAGAAAGACTTTCACTAACGATGAAAGATTTGTTCATTACGCACAGTCTCGATCTAGCACCCAATGACTACCATCAGTATCTGTATTTGAAGAATTATATAGTCTGCTATCGCCCCTAAATCGACGGTAAGGCCAAAACGGTAAAAAAACCGTATACGATACGAAAAGTGCCTTAATATTGGTGACAAGATAGGAAGAAAGCAGATTATATGTGTTACTCAACACGACGTAGAGCGTCTGAAGATTAGTTTTACATTTGTTCTCGCAAAAAATTTCGATTTAGTGCGATTCTTTTTATCTCATTCTTCTTAACGTGCCCTATCAAGTCCCCTTGACGTTGGCGATTAACATGGCGAAACTGTCTCTGTCTCGAGCTATTCTAAAGAGTTGCTCAGCTTTCCTTATTCCTGTCCACTCCCTGATATTCTTCAACCAAGAGGCCTGCTTTCTACCAATTCCTCTGCGTCCTTCGATTTTAGCCATCATAATAAGTTGAAGAATATTATATCGGTCTCCCTTACTACGTGTCCAAAATAGGCCATCTTTCTACATTTGATGTTATCAAGCAGCTCGCGAAGCAGCATTTGCTCTCTCAAGGACTGCCACATTTGTCAGCATAGCCGTCCATGGAATTTTTAGTATACGTCTGTGCAGCCACATTTCAAAGGCCTCCAGACGATTAATGGTGGATATTTTTAATGTCCATGCTTCGACACCGTATAAGAGGACTGACCAAATGTAGCATTTAACCATGCGCTTTCGAAGTTGAAGTTGCAAGTTATCATTACAGAAGAATGACCTCATTTTTAAAAATGTCGTGCGGTAACATGTAGGTAGTTGTGGAGATAAAAATGACCTCATTTTTATCTCCACAACTTTCTTATAACTTGTTCACTGTCGATTATCCTTCAACAGTCCCGTAGTAGATGCCAGTCAGGCTACTAGGCGGCATAGCATCAAACAATAATTGAAGGGCTTGGAAGGTGAAGGTGTTATGTTACATTTGCTTGAAAATTGGGATATCTATGTTATTGGGATCTTAGCTACATCTCTAAAACTAGTAAACCGGAAAAAGGATTTTCTTGGAGAGACTGTTCAATTTAGATATGGCATCAAATGGATAAGGGTAGATGAATTTGGTAGTTATCTGTTTAAATATAGCTACGACCCCAATATGCCGTTCAAGAAAGTGGATATTCGACGTTATAGGTCTACCAATAAGACAAATAAAACTATGTGTGTTATATCCCCAAACTTTGCAGTTCCAAGAATAAACAAAAAGATTGGCAGTTTGTCTGCAGAGAAAAAAGAAGACATAAAGCAGTTATTGCCATATGTACCCCTTGAACACACATGGTATTACGAAGCAATTTTGCAGGGCAGTTAAAAAGGGTAGCGTCCTACATGTTTGTATACCATTTTTGCATTGACTAACAGAATGTTATTTTGATTTATTTTAAATAAAATATAGCTTTAATTTGTGACTTTGGCTTGTCTTCTGATCTACACACAGCACCATGTACTTGTTTTCATATACCCTACATCCTAATAGGTTGGTGGACAAAAGTGCTATGTACATATTTGAATTTTTTTAAAGGGTAAATTGTATATTTTTCAAAAAAAAAAAATTGCTCGCAAGAACTTTTGTTATCCAAAAGATTCTAGATTAAAAATTTGAGTTTTTTAACAGGTTTTTGTAAAAATGCAACCAAAAAAACTTTAACCTGGATTATCTCATTTTCAGTTATTTGTAACATAGCACCTTAACCTTCTAAGCCCTTCAATTGTTACCTAAGTGCTTTTTCAATGCACACTGGCAGTGAACGTGTTAAGGTTAGTACCAATTATATGCTCGAAAATCTTAATAAACAATTTAAACAACAAAACAGAAACTGTCGCAATGGGAGCTTAAAATTATTCTGGAATAATCAGTGTTTTATATGCACCTATACAATATGTGGCAAATATGTAATATTAGTTAAACTTGTCACGTTGGAGCCGTTATTGCTAATATATTATAAAATATAGAACAGTTCTGATAACTTTGATCAAAGATACATACTTTTTATGAGCTGTCAACAACGCCGAACAATTATTTAAGCACAGTTAACAAACGATGAGGAGATTCTGGTTTATAATATCAGTGACAGGTTTATTAACCTAACTTTTTGTCTACTTTATTCAAGTATTAATCTCTGACAATATTCATCGTTTCTACAGTTTTTTAGTAACAAAATAGTAATACTTTTCATTTTTTTATCCAATTTACCAACATAACCTAAAATGGTGCCAATTTCAATAATATTTACCACGAAAACGATGATGACAGCTGGAAGAAATAAAGCAAATGAAAGCAGAAAGAAACTGTTATTCAATAGAACTAACAATTTTTGCAGAAGTATTAAAAATCAATTATTTTTTTAACATTTAATTGGTTGTTTTGTTTTAAGGTTTAAAGATCAAACATTTATTCACAGATAACTTTGTGACCGACTGAACAGTTCTCTTTCAGACCTCTTCCAAAGTTTACTTAATGTAATTTTAATATAAACAACTTTTTGCCTGGTTTTTTCACGGTGTTTCTCATATCTATACTTGTGATATTTGAAGCAGTTTTTCTTATTGTTTATTCATTCTCAGAAATCTACAATTATCACGCAATATTTGATATTTGACATAAATGAATAGCGCATATTGTTCAGTTTTCCATAGGACAGTGCGTGTCAATTCAAATACTAGTACAAAGACTAAGAAATAATTGGCAACACTGCCTATTTTGGCACCTGTGACGTTATCGCCAATTTATAACAATTAAAGTATTGAAACGATTGTTTTATGATGCAAATGTAAGTTTATTTTTTTTAAAGAAACTTCATAAAATTGAAAATAATAGGACTAAATTATAGATATTTTATAAACTTTTCGTGATTATGTCACCATGACGATTATCCTAGTTTTGTTAATTACGAAACAGCATTTATATATTATATTGAACACTGACTAATTAAGTAGCTAAAAAAGCAATAGATATTTAATTGTTTCAAGTATCCAGTAGGAACGAGTTGGAATCGCAAAAAATGATAGAAAGTATAAACTTTTCAGTGTTTTTGTGTGTTGTGTCTACTTGAGAAGGTCATGTGCCCGCTGGTTGGCCACCTCTATCCTCGTCGCGTTGGATTCACCCTGTATGTTTCACAACCACCATAGACATGTTCGCAGTGTACGAGTTGTTGAAAAGAGTGTCGTGGAGTGAACGGAGTAGCAATGTAAAACAAACATTTAGATTAATAAAAAACAAGCAAACAGATGTTTATTAAGAAACAAGCACTTTTGGAAATAGTTGCACTGAACGGTTAAATATTTTCTTTTATTCTATAATGCAACTTTTATTATACTTATTAGCTTTGTACGCTACAAATTTATCAAGCGTTATTCTATACATTTTCAGTCGCATTTATACTTTTGCACTTAGTGAACTTAGTGTTTTGTAGCAAAATCAGTTCTTACATTCACATTCTGTGTCCACTACATTTGCCTCCAAACTAGCACCTAAATTATCACTGAAATGTTTGAGTGTGAAATTAGGACTATACAGTCTAAATGTAGTAATTGCGGGTAGCAGATAGGAACTCCTTTGAATAGTTTTATCAGGGAAATTAATCAATCCCCTGCCCTCCGCAGATTCCAGGTGTTTCCTGACCCGGTAAACTAGTACCTGCTTAGGGTTCCTTGCCCAGGGTCACGGATGAAGTCCACAACGGCAGGCACGGCAGAGAAGAATACGTTCGGTACGGTGTGAATGGTGAAAGTGGCAATCCCTTGATTTTAGGGATTGTATAAAATCACTCAATGTAGTAAATGGAGAAGAAGTAGAGGTATCCGAAGAAACAGTAAAAAAGAGTTTTGAACCCTAAGTTAGCGAAAGCTAGCGGACCAGAAGGGATTTTCTCCGAAATGTTAAGATGGGGAACGGAAAAACTCTTTAGAAATCTAACAATAATTATCAATAAATGCCTAACTGGACATCCTGTTCCAGAAGACTGGAAAAAGCTTATATATCATCCATCCATAAAAAAGGAAATAAACTGGACTGTAACAACTATCGAGGCATATCAATCACGAGTACACTGAGCAGACTATACGTTAGTATAGTCTAGGACTATACTTAAAGCGGCTTTAGAGCAGGTAGATCGAGTACCGAGAACGTATTTTGTCTAAAACAAGTCATAGAGAAGAGATCTGCTAGACATCTGGAAACCCATCTTACATTTGTGGACCTACAAAAAGCATATGATACAGTCCCAGTATCGAGACTGTGGAAGGTATTAGAACAAACGAACATCAATCACAACTATATAGCTGCACTTAAAGAGCTGTATGAAAATTCACAATCAAGAATTAAGATAGGTAAAAAACTCACAGATGCCTTCATAGTGAATAAGGGACTACGTCAGTGATGTCCTATCTCTCCTACACTATTCAAAATATATGTAGCAGCGGCACTTAAGAACTGGAAAAGGAAAATACACAGAATGGGTATAGAGATAGATGACAGATACCTGTTTACTCTTCAGTTTGCAGATGATCAGGTCATAGTGGCCAATGACAAAGACGACATGCAATATATGATTAGAAAGCTAATAGAAGAGTATGAGGAATGGGGATTGACAGTTAACGTAAATAAAACGAAATATCTATGTGTAGGCTCTCAGAGCGAAAATTTGGAGTTCAGTCATTTGGAGTTTGTATCACATTCGACAATACCGGAACAGATGTGAAAGAGATAATACAATACCGGAACAGAAAAAACGAATAGTTACAGCTAAAAAGATAATAGGATGTCTGAATGGCATCTTGTGGAGCAAGGAGATAACAAAAAGGAGAAAATTTAAAATATACGAGACAATGGTTGAGAGCAGCCTATTGTATGGAGCGGAAACATGGAGAATTCCAGACAGACAAAAAATGAGGTAGAGGCAGTCGAAATCGACGCGATAAGAAGATCTATGCGAGTCTCACGAAGAGAAATAATGAGGAATGACCATATAAAACAACGAATGGGAATAGAAGGTACGATAATTCAGGATATCGAAAAGAAACAACTTACCTGGTACGGACACGTAGAGCGAATGCAAAATACTACATGGCCCAAAAAAATACTGAACTGGACTCCAATAGGGAATAGAAATCGAGAAAGACCCAAACTAGAGTGACAGCAAAACATAAAAAAGTCAATGAGCGAACGGAATCTATCAACGGAAGATTGCCACGATAGAAGAAGATAGATATAATATCATATATATAATCACTCACCAACCCGTCTAACCAGCGTGGTGTTTTAAGGCTAAAAAACCTCCTAACAGGAATATGGCTATATCTAAAACAAAAGGAATGGGTCCCCAGGTAGGGAGACCATACAGTAATGGCAAATCCCACTCCTTTGGAAAACAGGACAACTTTGGAAAAAAGGACAAAAACCACACAATTAAACATCGCAACTCTACATATAAGGTCCTTAGACAAAGATGAAGTCTACGAACTCGAAAAAGACATCAAGGACTTAAAATGGGACATAATTGGTCTAGCAGAGGTAAAAAGAAAGAGTGCATAACACTAGAGCCCGGTAACGTCGTATATTACAAAGGGCGAGAAGAACAAAGCCTAGATGGCTTAGATTTCTAATTTCCAAGAAATATGCACATAAAGTAGAGCAAGATAGACGAATTTTATGAGAAAATTGCAGAAACTAGCACGAATTATCACAGTACGTATACGATGATAATAGGAGACTTCAACGCTAAGATCGAACAACCAATTGCAAAAAACCGAAAACTATATAGGACAATTCGGCTCTGGAGTTAGAAATGAGAGAGGAGAAACCTTGGTTAACTTCCTACAAGCCCACAAATACTATGCAATGAGCACATTCTATAAGAAAAGGCCTCAAAGAAAGTAGACGTGGCTATCCCCAGATGGAAAAAATCGGAACGAAATAGATTACATACTGTGTAACAGAACAGATATCATACAGCTCGTAACAGTAATAAATACGGCGTCAGTAAATAGCGATCACCAAATGGTTAGAGCCAAATTAGAGATAAAATATAATAAAATAGAAATAAATTTTGAAAAACTTGGAATATAGACGCAGATAAAATCTAATACAGAACAATATAAAAGCAAATTAAGATCCGCGAAAGTATTAAATCTAGATAAACTTAGCTTAAATGAAGTCAATGAAGTCATAATAACAGAACTATTAAATGTAAGCTCAGAAGTGGCAACAACAGAAAACGAAAATCCAAAATAAGTGTAGAATCGCAAAAAATGCTGTAACAAAGAAAAGATCTTATGAGACAAAAGAAAAGAGACACTGCAGAATCGAAACAACAAAAAAATCAACCGAGGAGTAAGACAACGAGACACAATATCTCCAAAATTATTTACAGCTGCCGTAGAAGATATCTTTAAGTCAATTCACTGGGAAAATAAGGGAATCCCTATTAACGGAAGATACTTGAACCATCTTAGATACGCAGATGATGTAGTACTAATAGCCGATACGTGAAATGCACTGAATACGATGATTGAGGAGCTACACACAAACTAATGTCAAACAAAGATGGCAAACCTATGATAAACATCGACAACGAAGGGACAAAGATAGAACACGTAGATGAATATACATATCTATGTCAAAATGTCAAGGTAAGCAAAAAAAATCAGAATAACGAAATAAGCAGACGTGTAAAAATTGGATGGGCAGCAATCGGAAGACTCTCATACCTACTTAAAAATAAAAATATACCTCAAAGCCTGCGAACCAAAGTGTTTAACTTCTGTAACCTACCTGTACTTACATACGGAGCTCAAACCTGGACATTCACTAAAATAAACATGGAGAAGATCAGAAAAACTCAGAGAGCTATAGAACGACAGATGCTGGGTATTTCCCTCAAGTACCATAAAACCAATGAAGATATTCGTAATAGAACAAAAGTAAAAGATGCTGTCGAACAGGCAGCTAAACTGAAATGGAAATGGGCTGGACATAACAAACGGTTTAAGGATATCCGATGGAATAAAGAAATCGGGAATTGGCGGCCATATGAAGCCAAAAACCACGAGGAAGCCCGCATATGCGTTGGAACGACGATATTAAAAGAACTGCAGGACCTATGTGGAGACGTCTTTCAAGCAACAGAGATGAATGGCGAGAATTAAGGGAGGCCTATACTCGGCAATCCGAATAGAGAAAAGGGCTTAAAAAATACAGTAATTAAAATAATTGTATATTTTATCAGTTGGCTTTTCCTATACTAGTGGTCACTTGGAATTTTGGTCAATGTTCAGTTTACCACAGAATTTTTTGAAATGTGCAGATCACCATAATTGGACTGTCCATGTAAGTTGTCATATGTCAGATGTCACTTTAACATTTTTGTTAAGATTAGGAGCCATTCTGTGTCCTTCAAGATCAGGAGCCATTCTGTGTCCTTCAGTTGCCCGCAATGTAGCTTCGAAATAATTTTTAAATAATAAAAAAAAATCAACCATTAACTTTTGATTTTCAAGTTCACTAATTTTCTCTTACTTGAAAAAACGTTTCTTGGATTCAGATATCCCTGAAGATGCCTTGAGAGTAAAAGTACTTAGGCAAAATTTAATAAAAAACTGCTTGATATCTGCGTTTTATTCGTATATCAGTGAAATAAGCAAAAAAGAAATTCTGTTCGGGACAGTGACTAATACAGATATCTGACAATTTTTTTAGTTATTATAGGCTGATATATTATGTTTTCCGCATAAATTTCGGCGTCTTTTTTAAATATTAACAATTTAGTGTAGAAAATGCCAATTTTTCTATTTTTGCTTACCGTTGAAAAGATTAATATTTAAGGTAAAATTACAAAACTTTATCATTTTAAAGATAAAAAAGCTGTAAAATGTACTGCAAAAAGGTCTCTGTGATAAACAAATAGAATAAGTTTTAAAGCACTTAATTAATGGATCGATCTGAAATTTTGGAGGTTTATTAAGGACTACAATATCCAACTTTGGGTGGAACAACAAATGCCTAGGTTGATTTTTACAATAGTTATAAAAAAACAACGTTTTTGTCTTATTTTGCAGTGTTTGAAGCAACAAATTAAATTACAACTTTTACAAATCGCCATTTTACAGCTTTTTTCGAAGTCGCCGAAATGTATACAGAAAACATAGGTTTTCTTTATATAATAACTAAACAAATTGTCAGATATCTAGATCAATCACAGTCCCGAGAGAAATCTTATTTCCTCGGTCTATTGTAAAGCTTATACAGTACGAAAACCACTTATGGAATAAAATTTTTTGTGTCCTTATTTTAGAAAATAATAATAACGTTGAGATACCTTAACTTTTCAATTTAAATGTGCGCTTTTCAAACATAAATTTCAATGTACAGGGTGATCCACGCAAGTCTGGCATAGTCCATATTCTGTATTTTAAATGAAACACCCTGTATATTTTTATGTTTTTCAAAGCTCCATAACAAAATGATCTCAACGAACTACATCATGTAGGGTATATTATGCTAATACAAGGTGAAATTTTGAAATTACGTAGAATTTTCTTTAAAGCAATTAATTCATAAAATACCCGAGGTAATTGATTGGCTTACATTAAAATAAATGCTCAAAATGTTCTCCACAATTGTTGTTGGCAATAACACAGTCTCCTATAAAACTCGTCCCGAACTTTGTTTAAAGTTTGAGGTAAAATATTCTGTATTTCTGTAGTTATCCTGTCTTTGAGGTCTTCAATGCTAGTTGGTTGTGTTGTATATACTTTGTTCTTGAGATAACCCTACAGGAAAAAATCAAAGGCGTAAAATCTGGCGACCTAGCTGGCCACTCAATAGTACCCCTTCGTCCAATCCATTTATTGAAGAAGATTTCATTCAAGTAATTTCTCACCAGTAAAGCATAATGGAGTGTTGCACCGTCCTGCTGGAACCAGACAGTTTTAAGCGGTAGGGTAGGATCTATTGGATTGGGATAAAAGTTAGCCAACTGAGGAAAACATCGTCTCTTAGCATGCTTAAATATTTTTCCGCTGTCAAATTACCATCTACAAATATAGGACCAATAATATGATCTCCTAATACCTGCTAGTGTGTTTCTCACACATCCAATGAGGATTCTCCTTTGACCAATATCTACAGTTTTGTCGGTTTACCTCTCCGTTCAATGTAAATGTTAATTCATCAGAAAAAATAATTGTACCGAGAGAGCTATTTTATTTGTGTTAATTTTATCCATATTCTTTCGCAGAAATCCATTCTACGATTTGGATCGTCTTCTGTTAGCTCCGACACAAAAGGTTATTTATACGGATGAAGTTTTTCTTCATGGAGACACCTTAGGACAGTTGTGTGACACATTATTTTGACGTGAACTTGACGTTGGATTCTCTGCGATACTTAACAAAATATCCACTTTCACCTCATCTTCAATGAAGTTCTGCTTTCTTTTTAATGGTTTGACATGTCCAACTTCTCTGAATTATGCATACATTTTAGGCACAGTACCTTGTGAAATATTAGGCAACTGAGGATACCTCGGATTAAATAAGTTTGTTACTTCAACTTGACTTCTACAATTCTCCTCGTAAACGATCATCATTAAAATCTCAATTCGGCGGGTCTCAGTTAAATATTTCATTTTTATTTCTGCAAAAAATTAGCTTTTAATTAGGAATTTAATATTTTAATGTAAAATGTCAACACATCAACAACTGATTGATAACAATCCGCATTATTTACCGATTTAGTTTAATAAGCAGACTACCTAGACAGTTTTTACCTATTCTTGACAAAAACTGTTAACACGGTTACTAAACAGAAATTTTCCCCACTGACACTTAGAGTAGAAGTGTATTGTCTGTATTTAACTAATTTAAAATAATAGAGGAAGTGAGCCAAATATGGAATATGGTCTTAATATGGAATACCGTATTTTCTAGAAAAGTTAATCGGCAACGTTGCATTTATCCAACCCAAAAAAGGTATCTTTGGCTGTGGCTATAGTAACATGACAGCATTCAGTTCTGATCTAGTGTTCGTAGTGTGAGTACAGTTGCCTTCAGAGTTATTTTAGATTCCGAGTTTTTTGTAGGTAAGTACTTTGAACAAGAATAGTATAAGTTCTGCATGAAATGTAATTATGGTAACACCCATCTATTATGTAATAGGCATGTTTTCTTAAACAAAAACTCTGTATCTTTTTCGCATGTAATGATATTGCAGTTGGAAATTCAAACATTGTAGTGTGCCTAATATGGAATACTTGAGGGTATTAAATATGGAATATTCCATATTCGGAACATTTTTTTGCCATAATATGATATAACAAATATATCTATCTATCATGTTAATTATCGAGTTTCGTAATTAGTTTCTTTTGAACATTACATTTCTATTTGTTGCAGGAAAATGCCACAGAAGAAGAAAAGTGATCCCTGTAGAAAGTCGTGGAACAAAGATGACATGAAACGTGCTATTCAGGCCGTTAGGATCAAAGAAATGGGATCTAAAAAAGCAGCAGACACCTTTGGAATACCCCGTACCACTTTATTTCGATTGGCATCTAAACCTAATGATGCTGTAGACAAGAAAGTAGGTAGACCCCCTGTTTTACCAGAAAATTTAGAAACAAAATTGGTAGAATATTTACTTTTAATGGAAAAGAAGTTCTTTGGATTAACTAGACGGGATGTTAAACATATGGCTTTCCAGTTAGCTGCTGCTAATAACTTACCAAATCCATTTTCGAAAGAAACTGAAAGTGCTGGCAGAAAGTGGCTAGATTTATTTCTAAAAAGACATAAAAGTGCGATTTCTATAAGAAAGCCAACCAGAACCTCAATTCATCGGGCTAAAGGTTTTAATAAGGAAAATGTTAGCCACTTCTTCGATCTTCTGGAGTTAGCATTCGAGAAGCATCAATATCCTGCAGATAGAGTTTTTAACGTTGACGAAACTGGGTTGTCTATCGTCCACTCGAAGATACAGTCTGTTCTGGCTTTGAGGGGTGCTAAGCAAGTGGCTGGATTCAAACGGAAATATTTACAGAATGGTTCCGGCATTTCATAGAAAAAACAAGACCATCACAAAGTGATCCAATATTGCTAGTTTTAGATGGGCACCATTCGCATTGTCGCAACTTACAAGTTATCGATTTAGCAAGACAAAATTTTGTGGAGATATTGTGCCTGCCCCCACACTCTACCCATTATATGCAGCCGTTAGATAAAACTTTCATAGGGCCTTTAAAATCTCACTATAGTGAGGAATTAAGAGTATTTCTTCGAATCAATCAGAGGGCTGTCACACCTTTCGACATCTCTGAATAATTATTTGGTAGGGCTTATTTGAAAGTCCAAACTGGGGCAATAGCCGTTAATGGCTTCAGGAACACCGGCATATATCCCACAAATCGCAATGTTTTCGAACACCACGATTTCCTTGCTGCTGAAGAAGCATCGCAATCTGACACTCCATTAAACGAAATTTATGATGAAAATGGGACTACTGACCAATCAAAAAGGAATACGTTTATCGAGCCTCATCAAATATCATCTTTGCCGACATTAAGTAAGAAAAAAGAACCTCAAAGAGGAAGAGCACCAGGAAAAGCTGCAGTTATAACCTCATCCCCATACAAAGAAAAACCTAAATAATTCAATAAATTCTCCTTTATCGAACAAATCAAAGAATATGGCAAAGCGAAATGTGATATTCGATCTATCCCATTCACAACCATCTTGTAGTGGTGTCAATATTCCCAAAGTTTAGATGACAAATCATCTGACGATAACATCACAGAAATAGGGATAACAGATTTAGGAGATCCAGATGCAGTGTGCTTTTATTGCGATGGAAGTTTTTTAAACGATGTTCGAGGCGAAAATTGGATACGCTGTCTGTCCTGTCAGCAGTGGTGCCATGTTGATTGCGCAGGGGCAGAAACGGAAACATTCATATGTGATTTCTGCAAAGAAAATTAAAAAACTGCAAGGTACCTTTCTCTAAAATTATTTATAAGAATATGAAAAAAGTTTGAGTTGTCAATAAATATTTTTCCTATAATTTTGTTTTATTCCATATTATTCCAGTAAAAGTTTTTTGTGAAAAACTTATCGAATTGATTGAATCCTCAGATAATAATTCCGATGAACGAAATTATGATCCATGATCCGATGATTATTGATCGAAAACCACTTCTTGACAGCAAAAAATAAAAATGGTATTCCATATTTGGCTCCTTTCCTCTACCATAACACGTGATAAATTATTAATTTCAAAATGTCACCTTGTAATATTCATTATAGACCCTACATGATATAGTTCGTTGAAATCAAGTAGTTAAGAATCTTTTAAAAACATAAAAATATACAGGGTGTTTCATTAAAAATAAGGATTATTGACTATGCCAGACTTGCGTGGATCACCCTGTACATTTAAATTTATGTTTAAAAAGCGCACATTTAAATTTAAAAGTTAAAGTGTCCCAGAGTTTTTTATTATTTTTTATAATAAGGACAAACAATTTTATTCTATAAGTGGTTCCCACACTGTATATTCGAGCATTCAACCATAATATATTATTTTATGATATATATTTAACTATAACAGTTTATTAATTATTTATATCAAAAACCGTTCAATTTCCTAAAATAAATCATGTAATAGACAATTTTTGTTCGCGTGCAACTATTTCACGTGTGATTAATGATTTCAGAGAACATAAAAGACACTACGTGGCTTCTGATGTCATTAATTGGAATTTTATAAGAAAAAATATTGCCTTGAATTTCAACATATTCGACAAGAAACAAAAAGAATGTGTTACAAAAAAATACCAATCTTCTTTTATGTTACTTCAAATATTAAGAACAAAATATCGCACGAATATTTTAACTTTCACATACTGTGCTTTTCTAATACATTTTTCTGTAACATTACCATCTTTTGTAGCTTGTTTTTAATATTATTATTTAATCAATCTTGGTTTTTTATTTCGATGAATATCTGCAGATATATGCATACTCTATAAAAACAGTTATGCATAAAAACAAAACATGGACACTGACAAAAAAATTAATAAAACAGTGGTGTGATAACGCAGAATCTTTCGAGATATACAAGGTGTCCCATAATTAATTGGACATTAGCTAATGGGTGATAGCTGACATCAAAATCAAGCGTTTGAGCTCAAATTGCTTAGGCAAAATGTTGCTAGTTTTCGTTCTACAAGGTGATTCATTATTTTTTTTATATTATTTTTAGGGATATATTGAAAACTATTCAACCGATTTAAGTGAAATTTGGTTATCTTGCTATTACTTAGTATGATACGATGAAACGATATCGGAACTTACTAGAATGTCTGAGGGTGAGATAGGGTATTGTTTAAGAAGTTTGATAAAATGAAAAGAAGTTTTGACAGAGAATGAAGCATTTTCGGCGAGAAGTTATAGAATTTTGGCCAGTAAGCCCAGTTGGCCCAGTAAGTACTTGACCAATGGTTGTGTGGGGAAGTTGTATGTACTGACAATGCCATGTAGAGAAATATCGGGTTTGTGAATTGTGGGTAGACCATATATTCGAGTATTCGAGGCGTTCTGGAAGAATTTTCACGAGGAATTAGAGATTGCTTTATGTTAACAGGAAGAGAGGTTTTATTGATAATGGCTTTTGTTGTTTTCACTAGATAGCTTGTTGGATTATTAGAAATTAATCTGTAGTCTGGAGTATTAATGAGATTTGAGAGTTTATTAATGTAAGAATTGTTTAAGATCACGGTGGCATTTCCTTTATCGGCGGGAATAATGACTAGATTTGGATTTGCATAAAGTTCTTTCAGAGCGTTTTTCTCGGATTAGCTCATGTTCGGAGTATGAGGCTTTGAGTTTGTAAGACCTCTAGCGATGTCTAGTTACTTCAGCATCTTCGGAAGGTAAACTGGAAATGGAAAACCTATGACTTGGGGTAACAGAGTAATTAAAACCTTTTGCTAAAGCTTGAATGGCAATGATCGAAATAGGGATATCAGAAAAGTTGTAAACCACCGTAGTGGGTTTGGGTCTAAGGTCTATTAGTAGAGTAAATAGACTGGCAAAAGGCTTCTAGAATAGATTTTGCTGGGCACTTTGTTGCTAAAATGTAAAACCATATTTTTTTTCGTTTCTTATATCTTTCTAATGCAAAATCACTTGGTCGTCCAAAAATCGTAGCAGGAGGGGAGTGGTGGGGAGCCTTACAAAAAAAGTGCTATTTTTTTTTCGTCATTTTTCGGATCTACGATAACCGAAAATTCATTCCTCAAATTTGCATGTTGATATGGATATTAGAAATATTTTTATTTTATTTATAAAAATACGTCAAACCATTGTTGTATACGGAGCGCCTTTCAAAAGGTTTCAAAAGCTAAAATCTTTTACCTCGCTCTACCTCGAAAAAAATTGGGTTTAGCAAAAAATTACTTTCTATAAACATTATAGCCCAAAAATCAGAGAACACGTGGGTTTTTTTAGAATATCGATTGGATAATTAGTTTAAGAAAGAATTAAATAAATCGAACGGCATGTCACGACGGACAGTGCTGAACGCAGAGATGCGAGGAAGGGCGAGATTTCTAATCTGAAGTCAAAGCAAATCGACTCTAGTGATGGCGATGTTGTTAGGGTCGATTTTACATTGAAACACTGTTGTGTTGTATATTCTATTCCGAAAGTGCATCATTGTGCATCATTGTGCATTACTTTTTACTAATAGCGCGAAATCCACTGAGCTGAGATTTTTAATATTAGAAGTTTTAAATTATTAAAAGTTATTAATTAGCTTATTGCTAATAAAATTGCTATAAAAATATTAAATATCTACTTAATATTAAAGTAAATATTTTTTTTTTTCATTTAGAAACGGATTTAACGAAAAGCAGCAGGTCTGACAGTGAACTTGAGTCAAAAATCAGATTAAGGCATGTTTCTTTCCATAAAGTCCATTTCCTTTTCAGTTTGTTGAAAGATGCGGAAACTGGAGAATACATGTTTGTTCTAGTTTTCGAAAAATGCATCCTTACTTCTTTGCATTTGGCCATGTGAACTATTCTTTTTGGGGAACATTAAATTTGTTGGACATGTACAAATTTGCTGATAAGTATCCAGAATTTCATGAAGACTTTATTAGAGGAAATTTTGTTGTGAAAAGTTTGAACAAAAACTTTTACCAACTATTTGTAGATATAGCTTTAAACACATAAATACAAACTCAAAAGATGAAGGAGGAATCGTGTGATTTACTAAAACCAGCACAAAACTAGACGAATAGTTTTTAAGCTACAATATGATTGGCATGATGGTAGATGAATTTCGTGCATCATGAGACCTAAGCAACTACTCAAGTCAAAACGTAGAAAGTAGAAAAAAAAAACGGATGAAAATTGATGAATATTCTGTACAAAAACTACATGATCAGTTTTTACGATTTAATGTATTTTTCAAAAGCGTAGATCGTCTTCTCGTAATTTCAGCTAATGAGATTGCATCGCCAAATGTTCAAACATCCTTACTAAATATACAAAAAAAAAATGAAAAAGAGAGCCTAGCAAAATTTATTGTTACTGTTGGAACTCCCAATTTTTATTAGCATAGAAAGGAGAATAATCTTCCAACACTTCGTCGCGCAGGTACCTATAAAACTGTCTCTGAAAAGAAGAAAATTATTCAAGCTGAGCAAGAATTTTTACAAAAAATACTAGCAACCAAGGCAATTGAAAGAGACATAAATATTATGAGGATATTTTCAAATATGAATTGACAGCATATCCAATGTCACTTGTACCAGCAGGAGTTTTATCGATACCATAAAATAAATCTGTCTTAGGTTCTATAATAGAACAGTTTACAGTTGTTACAAAATCACAAAACGTGTCACATTTTTGATGGTATGGGATTGATTCAAGCCGTTGGCAAACCATCAAATGCCAAAACATTTGACGACTATGCAAGAATTTTGAAATCAATTGTGTTCAAGAACCTCTAACGCGTTAAAAGGATCGATTTTGTTTTGGATCACTACAAGGAATCTTCCATAAAAAACTGCACGAGACATAAGATATGCGCCAAAATTGAATTAATACAACGGTTAATTGAAGGTCCGGATACAGTATTACTTCAAAAATGGAATTCATTTATTAATTGAGTTTTTAATAAAAACCAGCTTACACACTTCGTGAGCAATCAGCTAGTTGAATATTCCTTAACAAATTGTACCGCTCACTTCGTAACCAGCAGAGGATTTTGCGACGTTTTACATTACAAAACAAATTTTGGTTTGAATTCGGAAATATTAGTCTCATCACATAAAGAGGCTGATACCAGAATAATATTACACATTCTGTCAGCAAAAATGGAGGGATATACAAAATGTAAAGTCGACTGTAAAGATACCTATGTGCCCATTTTAAAGACCTTTCAACTCCAGAAGTTTAGATGAGGGTTGGAACAAAAGACAACGAAAGAGTTATAGGTATCCACGAACTCTCTATGGATTACTCCCTAAGGAAATGTTGACCAGCCTTTCATGTTGGAAGGTATTTCTATCAAATTATAGTCTTCTATCTAGAGTGAGAAGTGAAGAATATTTGAGCAAAGAAGTTTTCGATGATATGATATTGTTAAATCTGTCATTCTTCTTTATACACCCAACGACAATATTAAGTGTATTAATACTCTAAGAGGTATTTTGGCCACTACGAAACCTATTCATAAACTGCCTCCTACTTTAGACAGTCTGAGGCAACACTGCCTTCGTATAAACTTCCAGACGAAAATATGGCTATGTAGTGCGACACCAAGACCATATCTGCCGAATCCGTTGCTAAGTGGCTGGAGTAAACAAAATGGAGAGCTGGTACCAGTTTTAAGTACGGAACCCATGTTGACGAAAGATACATATATTCTGAATAGTTGTAAATGTAAAAAAGGTGAGTCAAATTTTGCCTTTTTATGTGAAGAATAATTATATTAGTTTTTTTTTTATAATTTTCAGGATGTACAGGGCCCCAATGCTCGTGTAAAAGGAAACAGATCAAATGCATTGGTTCTTGTAAATGTGTGGCCCAGGCGAAATGTGGCAATAAAGGTAATATACGTGAAACAATTTTAACCGTAGAAGATGTTAGTTCTTCTGAGAATACTGAAGAGTCTGACTTAAAATAAGATAACTAACATAAGATATCTAGTGAGTAAGAAATAGGTAAGTACATAGATTTAATTGTTTTTATTACTATCCTTTGTTCTTGAATCAGAAATGTATTGCCAAGGAAAACCGATGCCATTTTAGATGTGTATATTCCAAGCTTTTGATCTTTAACCACTTTACTAAGTCCTTAGTAAGCTTTATAATAATAACAATAATCTGTACGAAAATTTTTGGGGATACGGGAGACCTCTACATACTAAGTCACCTAGGGCTCGATAACACAGAAAGAGTCCCACCAGAGCTCAATCCTTTTGATATCGTAAGTATCTGAGATAAGAGTATTTTCCCCTTTGAGGGAGTGCAAGCCGTATGGCTAAATCTGGATAATATTAATAATTTAATAATAATAATAATAAGTATCCAACCTTAAAGATATACAACAATACCTATTATGATAACATAAATACTAATATATATTTTATCACTTAACACATACAGTATTTTAAAAGTGTTCTGACAACAAAACGAGAAAAAGAAGTCACTATTTACGCTAGCAGTATTCATCCTCCTTATAATCAGCATCACAATGAAAAAAACGACCATAACAACATCGCCATCAATAGAGTCGATTTGCGGTTGACTACGGCACAGGAATCTCGCCCTTCCTCGCATCTCTGCGTTCAGCACTGTCCGTCGTGACATGCCGTTCGATTTATTTAATTCTTTCTTAAACTAATTATCCAATCGATATTCTAAAAAAACCCACGTGTTCTCTGATTTTTGGTCTATAATGTTTATAGAAAGTAATTTTTTGCTAAACCCAATATTTTTCGAGGTAGAGCGAGGTAAAAGATTTTAAAAATATGGGTTTTCAGAACAAGTGATTTTGTATGAAGGCGCTCCGTATACAACAATGGTTTGACGTATTTTTATAAATAAAATAAAAAATATTTCTAATGTCCAGATGGATATGCAAATTTGACGAATGAATGTTCGGATATTGTACATCCGAAAAACGATGAAAAAAAAATAATTGCATTTTTTTTTGTAAGGCTCCCTACCCTTCCCCCTCCCCTTCGATTTTTGGACGACCAAGTGATTTTGCCTTACAAAGCTATTAAAAACCAAAAAAAAATGGGTTTTACATTTTAGCAACAAAGTTCCCACGGGATAACACAATGGGATCCTGTTTAAACTATACTATATTGAGTTGAATTTTCTATATTATTTCAAATAAACAATTTAAAGTTTTTGTTTCAAAATAAAACGTAAATTATGTCGAAATAAAACAGATGGCAATAAACGAACATTTTCTTTCAATTTCTTGTCATATTGATAGATTGAATCAGTTAAAACATAAAACAAAATATACTTTTAACAAATGTCTACGGCATTTTTACGCCTACTTCGTTAATATTGCTATCAATTAGTATTTTTGGTTTTATATTACATGTTTACTCACAAAAGACAAGTATTAGCAGCAGATGTCTTATCATTGTTAAAAATATATTGTAATATGTTATTATATTAGATAAAATAAGTGTTCAGTTAAATTTATTTCAAAAGAAGCTATTTCAAACGGTGCTTTGTGATATGTGGAATGTTTCCTTGAAAATGCATTAAATGAAGAAATAGTTCTTATTAAATTATGTATATTATTATTAAAAAAAATTGACTTATTTATATTTCTCATATTTTTTAACCAAAAGACTTGCTTCTACCAATTCTCCTTTGTCTTTAGATTTTTTGACCGATCATAATAAGTTGGAGAATATTATAAATATTACAGCGACTTTCCTGTACCAGGTGTCCGTTCTATGCTACACTGCACACCAAAATTAACGCATAATTTTGAAAACCCTGGTAAATTAAATAATTTTAATGTTTCGATTTTTGTGCTAATATATTATCGTTACCCCCGGTATATTGTAAAATTTATCGAAAGAACGGTAAAAAAACGCTGATGTTATTATCATTTTTTTGCAAAAAATTAAAAACATGCTAATTGTGCTTCATTTTATTTCGAATTTAGTTGGGTTGGATTTCGTTGTGCTGAACGTTTAAAGAGGTTTTTCAAGTTTATTAAGTGTTTTTTCTTTGAAATGAACCACCCGCATCCAGAAAATCGAAATTTGTCAGAAAGTGACTGTTTTAGAATCGTTACTCTTCGCGAAGAAGGATACACTCAAGTAGAACTCGCTGAACGTTTTAACGTCACCCAGTCAACAATTTCAAGAGTGTTAACACGTTTTTCTGTTACTGGAAGTAACTCGAGAAGACCCGGTCAAGGCCGTAAAAGGGTTACAACTCCTAATCAAGACCGGTTTTTGACACTTCGTACACTGAGACAAAGGTTTGTTTCCAGTACTTCTCTACAAAATGAATTTTTGGATCGTTATAACTTTAGAATCAGCCAAAATACAATTAGAAGAAGACTTGCCGAAAACGACCTAAACCCTGGAAGGGCACCAATTGGCCCATTATTGACCAGACACCATAGAAGGCAAAGATTGAATTTTGCTCGTGAACATGTTGATTGAAATAATGACGATTAGGGAAGAATATTGTTCACCGATGAATCCAGGTACTGTCTTTTTTCTGATGACAGGAGAAACCGAGTGTATAGAAGGCCTGGGGAACGCTACGCACAGTGTAACACCGTAGGGACTGTACAGTATGGCGGCGGCTCGGTAATGGTATGGGGTAAGATTAATTTAGAGGCTCGTACGGAATTAGTTAAAATAAATCACGGTCGGCTTACATCGCAGAGGTATATAACAGACATTTTAGAAGAGCATGTCGTGCCATTTGTACCATTTATTGGGGATAATTTCATGCTTAGGCAAGATAATGCCAGGCCACACACGGCAAGAATTGTGCAGCAGTATCGTCAGGAGGTTGGAATTCCTGCCATGGATTGGCCTGCGAGAAGTCCTGACCTTAACCCAATAGAACATGTTTGTTACACCAAACACATTAGATGCACTGTTTTTGCGGTTGGTTGAAATTTGGGATCAAATTGATCAAGAAGAAATCAGAACGATTATTCTCAGTATGAGAGATCGTTGCCAAGCAATAATAAATGCCAGAGGAGGCAATACTCGATACTAGTACACGGTAGTAGTATTTTCTTCAACTTTAAAAACTTTTTCTTCATTAATTTATGATGTTGATTTGTTTAGATCAGTTCGTTTAGATGTTATGATTTATGTTAGGATGTTATATTGTTAATTTCATACATTTTTTGTAAAAAAAGAATAGTTTTACTTAAGATGTTCTAAAACAACCATAAAGCAGAAAAGAACAAACAAAATTTTTTTCATTACAACTCAAAATAAGAATTTTAAAATTATGCGTTAATTTTGGAGCGCAGTGTATTTTTCTCGGTTTGACGCTATCAATTAACGTAACGAGTCACGTCTGTAATTTTAAGAACTGCTTAATTTCTTTGTATGTATTTTGAGTATTCTGTCTACGATGAGTTTGTAAGTGGCAGAGTACTCGTTTCTCCTGGTGTTACGAAATCGGCTCCCAAGACATAAGGATGCAGAAAGATGCGGAAGGATGCGGAAAGACATAAGGATCATGAAGAGTAGAACGTTTAAAGAAGATATGCCATGTGCCTAGCAACTGATGCAGTCAAATCCCCACGTTTGACGATATACAATCACTGACCGGCCACGGAACTCGTTCGATACCTATCTCAAGCCCCAAATACTTTTAATCGATTTCTTCATTTAATACTTTAATTTCAAGCGAATTCAAACACCCCAAATAAAAGTAATTACTCTGTAATAGAAGCAAATGGACACCGAATAACTTACCACCATCCACAGTCAATTTAAAATCTAAAATAAAAGAGCAAACCAACAAAATTACCTTGAGATTGATACGATCGATTTGCCTATTTTGATTTTCCAACTCCGAACCCATGTCGATAGCCATGTTACGCAGATTACCGATCATGGTGTTGACTTGGCTGACGTTTTCTTCCATTTCGTCCTCTCGCGCGTCGTTCGTGATCCTGCCGATGTATCCGCCTTGAGGGCCCATTCCGTTACGATCGTCCATCATTCGTTGTGGCTGGTTGTTGACGACTTTGCCGTCGTCGTTGCCCTTCCACGTTCCTTCGTCTTCTTTGAACGATGAGCCCCTATAACATATGAGATATAAGTGTTTAACACCTTCACGGCGGTTCGGGACCCCGAGGTCCTGTACATGTCATGATCTAAAATTTTTGTAGTAATCTTTCTTGACTTTCCCAATATTCGAAAGGCGTATTTCCACTATTAGTCAACAGATGTCGATAGTTCAAAGAGCGCCTTGTGTAAAATTTCGCGGCAAATCTCATAGTAACCGAAATGAAGTTCGGGACCCGGGAGACCCTAGCCGTATTATGATAATAATTTTGATCGTAACACGGTACGTACCGCGGAGGTCTTCCGATCTTTTTAAGTTTTTTGTCAAAACTGCAGTATTGTATTGATCTTTGAAGGTAAGTTATTAGTACCTATATATTTATTTATAGTTTTTAGACAAAAATACATTCAAATTACTATGTTTTGGTTTATTTTGCAATCTAAACCATTTTAGACACAGATGTTTTTCCATTTTTTCATAATTGAATACTGTATGATTCTATTTGTAAGACACAAGGTAGAATCTATATAAAATATATATATATATATATAAAATATATATATATATATATATATATATATATATATATATATATATATATATATATATATATATATATGTGTGTGTGTGTGTGTGTGTGTGTGTGTGTGTGTGTGTGTGTGTGTGTGTGTGTGTGTGTGTGGAAGATGCTTTAGATTGTAAAATAAACTTTTAATTGTTTATTTCATTGCACTTTGCATTTTATACAAATGTATTTTTGTTCCAGTGTTTCAAAAATGAACAGAAGAGCGACCAAAATATTAAACCTAGCTCTTGAAACTGAAAAAGAAAACCAATCTTCTCAACCAAAAGTCATTGTACAGAAACTAGTAGATTATGACGAGTCACCTGTCTGTTCTGTTTTTTCGGAAGAATCTCATAATAATCCATTACAAGAGCAAAATGATATTTATTTTGGAATGGTTACAAGAGTTACTCATGAAAAAACAGTAAATCAAGACAATTATATCATGGAAGATGTGTTCGAAGAAGAAATGGAATATGACCCCTCTGAGAAGACTGCTATGTGTGAAAGAACTAATATCGAAGTATCAAGTGATAATGACGATGAGCCATTTTCTAGTGACGATTCTATAATAGATAGAAACTACATGCCGTCTTCTGAAGAAGAGTCAATTTCTGAAACAGAATCAGATTTATTTTCTGTCTCAGATGCAGGGGATCAAGATAATCAATACTCTGAGCAAAATGTCACTAACATTCAAAGTCAACAATGTGACCTATGGGGGCCTATTTTTCCGAAACTCGACCCATTTGTAACAAATTTTACACAAAAGTTAAATGTTAATATGAAAAATATCAAAGAACCGCTAGACGCTTACAGACTTTTTTTAACCGACGATGTTTTGGAACTGATTGTTAGAGAAACTAATATGTATGCAATCCAAAAATTAGATATTTCCAAGAAAAATAAGAAAAGAGTTGAATGGAATGATACCGATAAAAATGAAATTTTATCATTTTTCGCAATAATTTTAACAATGGGCTTAGTTCCTTTGCCGACACTTAGTGCTTATTGGAGTAGAGACGAAATGTTTCACAATGCATTTGTAAGTTCCATCATGCCCCGTGATAGATTTTTAACATTGCTCAAATATCTACATTTTTCCGATAACATGGTTGCCAGTGAAAATAGGCTCTGCAAAGTAAAACCATTGCTCGATATACTGCTGGAAAACTTTAAGTCTGTCTTGACACCTGGCCAAGAGATTATAATAGATGAAAGCATGATTCCTTGGAGAGGCAGATTGTTATTCAAACAATACATTCCGAATAAAACACATAAATATGGAATCAAACTATACAAATTATGTACAGTAGATGGGTATACGCACAATGTGATAGTTTATGCAGGTAAAAACTGCGATCCGGTTAATATTAGCAGTAACAGTCATTCAGAAGACATTGTACTAAAATTAATTTTAAGTTTAGACCAGAAGGAGGGCAGAACCTTATACGCTGATAATTTCTATTCCAGCATTCCTTTAGTGAAGGAATTGTATCAAAGAAATATTAAATACTGCGGAACACTTCGATCTAATAGAAAAGGGATTCCAAAATCTTTTGAAAGAAAGATGAAAAAATCTGAGGTGTATGGAGAAGAAAGTGGGAATTTAAGAATAATAAAGTGGATAGATAAGAGACCAGTTTTGATGATCACATCTGATGCCACACATGAGGCGATTCTTGTAGAAACTGGTAAAAAAGATAGAAAAGGGAATGAAATAAAAAAACCAAAATGTATTACTGATTACAATAAAGCTAAAAAAGGTGTGGATATAAGTGATCAAATGTCCGCCTATTTTACGGTTTTGAGGAAATCGCTAAAATGGTATCGAAAGCTTTGTTTCGAGTTGCTTTTTGGAACGTGTGTTGTAAATGCATGGGTTGTTTTTCAGTTAGCCACAGGAAAAAAGTTGTCTATGATGCAATTTAGAAGGCAATTAGCTCGGTCGTTAGTTACTACGGATACTGGAGATAAAATAAATAAAACACCAAAACGAAAAATCCATACATTTGTAAAACCGGAGGGTAAAGGACGCAAACCAAGAAAAAAGTGTGTAGGATGTTATACAATGTTACGGAAATCACTTTCAAGTCGAGAAGCGGATAAGAAAGTTAGAAAAGTAATCAGCTATTGCGCTGATTGTACAGGTCAGCCAGGATACTGTTTACCTTGTTTCAACGAAAATCATGTAAATTAATTTTTAATGCATATTTGTTAATTTTGTCCAAGTATTTCTTTTATAAATAAAATACACATTTTTCTTTTAAAAATTAGTCTTATTTTTTATTAGTCTTAAAATTAGTCATATTTTTTATTATATTTATTTCCTGATAAAACCTTGTATTTAATACAGAATTGTCGACATTTATTTCACATATTAGATTTTTAAGAATATTTGTTTATATGAAAAAAACAATGTAAAAAACGGCACTATTAGGGACGCCGGAGGCCCGAATCGTATATGAATACAATCTTGATACAGGACGCCCGGGGCCCGAATCGTATTGTAATACTTTCAGTGGAAATAACACCCGTCGTGAATGTGTTAATGATCAAATATGATTACCAAATAACAAAAATAACACGATCGATGGAATAAGATGTCAATGATTAATTGGTATTTTGCACCATATTAATCACTGGTTGGTTCTAGCCTGTGCCGGGGAGAGTACACGCAACATTGAACACATAAAAACAATAGTGTACCAGTGAACTCAAAAGCTAGACAAGCCTCTGTCGTTTTTGCTCTCTCTCTTAGCCACCACGTAAATATACGCCTGCTTCAAGACCATTTGTGTTATCTCGAACCAGCATGTTGCCGAAACGAGCATGCTATTATCAACGAGGATAGTGACAAGTACGCTTTAGCCTACTAAAAACATAGGTACACTGAAGCAATGGCAATATAATTTTCACAATCAGAAATATCGAGTTCTGGATCACTCTAGCGATATTTTTATTCGCGCTATGCGGTTTATTCTGTTTTTTTTAATTATAAATACATTATGTGAAAACTGGCAACTTTAACCTATTATATTGTGGAAAGCAACAAGATCTGTAGTGATTATGCACAACAAAATGATACATTTTACACGGTCAAATCTATGAAAGTGCTTTTTCTCAAATATCTTATAGAGCTCTTGGTTTTTTTGATTTCCCAACACACATAGGCATCAATCGGTAAGTGAAATTAATGAAATTGTTTACATTTTTCGATAAAAATTTACTTTTTATTGACGAAATTATTAAAACTGTCAGCCGTTTCGGTTAAACGATGTTTCGGTTAAAAAGGTTTCGGTTAATAGAGGTTTTACTGTATAAATAATTAATATAGAGGCAATATTTACAATTAATTAAAAAATTTTGACTTTATTAAAGCAGATATATAAATATTTTCAAGTGTAAACCTTATGGTAATGATATAATAACCAATAGAGGGCGATACTTGTTCAGCTACACGGAGCAAACATATTCAACTTTGTCATAAACGATTTTATTTACTAAAACGGAACGCCGTAGGTCATCCAGATCATCCACTAGCCTCATTAAAGATTCTACTCTTTTCATCACGACCATTTCCTTTTCAACAGATTCAGTCAACACTTTTTAATAAACGTCCCTCTTAAGAGCGAAAAGGCAAAGATTCGCAATAGGGATATAAAAGAACCTTTTAAGTTGATTTAGGAAATCCGAAGGCAGACGTCAGTGTACGTTTGAACTTGAACTGAATACTAGCAAGGGTATTGATTTTATGCACGCAAGGGAAAATCTGAATAGAAATGTTTGAGGACTTAAAGACTTTATTTTTAGATATTTTTATATTAGTTAAAGAGTTTAAGGAATTTTCTGATGTTAATAAAATATTCAGGCTACAATATGGCTACAAAACTAATGGAAGAGTACAAAAAATGGGGCCTCGAAGTAAATTTACAAAAAACGCAATATCTTTGCATAGGAGGAGAAAATACTGCAGATGACCTCGACTTAGAGACGGGAAAATTAAGAAATGCGATCCAATGTATATATTTGGGGGTAAAATTAACAAAGACAGGAAGAACTGATGAAGCCATAAAAGACAGAATAACCAAAGGGAAACGAGTTATAATAGGTGCATTGAATTCAGTACTCTGGGAAAAAATATAAGACCGGAAACGAAAAAAAGAATATATAATACCATATTGAAACCAGTAATCGTCTATGGCTCAGAGGTATGGCAGTTATCACAAAAACTTAAAGGTAACCTATTGGCAACTTCCTACGACTAATAATGGAAGGGAAAGCGGAAGTAAGAAGAGGTCCAGGAAGAAGAAAATGCTCCTGGTTGAAGAATGTAAGAGACTGAACAGCATGGACACACATTCGATAGTAAGAACAGCTCAAGATAGAGAGCAATTAGCTGTAGTTATAGCCAACCTTCAGTAATGGAAAATTTGCAGTTTGCAATTGGCAGTTTAAAAGGATTTTTGAAGGAGAGCAGCGGTAAAGTCTAGATTGGAACATGTGAGAAATGAGGACATAATGAATTAAATTAATGTACAAAGATCAATTATAGAAGACAACTAAAAACAACAACTAACATGGTAAGGAAATGTTAGACGTATGGGGGAAAAAAACTAGAAGAATATTAGAATAGGTACCACCAGAGAAAAGAAAACTAACAAAGTTTTTTTAGGTAGTCAATCCACTACATTGCTAAATGTAATATACAAAATTCTTTCTGGTGTAATTTACAATAGATTATTAGAATACTTCGAAAATATAATTGGTGATTATCAAAATGGATTCAGACCAAATAGAGCCACTACAGATAACATATTCATACTAACGATACAAGAAAAAGCTTATTAATACGACATAGTATATAGACCTATAGCCTATATAATATGTATATAGACTTTAAACAAGCTTTTGATAGTGTGAAAAGAGACAGAATGCTGGAAGACCTTTGTAATCTAGGTATACCTAAGAAATACATCAGCCTCATAAAAATGACGTTGCAGGGTTCAAAAGCCGCAGTCAGAGTAGATGGAGAACTGACTCCCCTGTTTAACTTCAACATGGAGTAAGACAGGGAGATGCCCTATCAACCATGCTATTCAACCTAATTCTTGAGACAGTCATCAGAAAAACCAATATAACCGGCCATATAAACACCGAATCAATACAAATTACTGCATATGCAGACGATTTAGCCATTATTAGTAGGAATAAGCCACGACTAATGGAAGTGTTCAAACAAATTGATCCTGAAGCATGAAAAAGAGGTCTCAAAATAAACGAAGCAAAAACGAAGTATATGACAGTCAAAAGAATAACTGACAATGAAAATAATATCACAATAGACAACTATACTATCGAACGAGTGGATGCCTTTACATATCTCGGCACAGAAATCAATCAGAGGAACTCTGTAAGTAGCGAAATTAATGCACGTATTTCCAGCGGGAATCGTACATATTATGTAATAAAAGATTGATGCCATCGAAATTATTAGACAAAAGAACCAAAATGACTATCTACAGAACACTGATTAGACCCGTAGTAACCTATGGATGTGAAACTTGGGTAATGACGAAACAAGATGAAACCCAACTCAGGACATTCGAGAGAAAAATACTGAGGAAAGTATATGGCCCGGTACAAGAGGAAGATCGCACATGGAGAATCAGGAGAAACGACGAGGTTAATGAGCTAAATGAAGGTTATGACCTTGTAAGATTTGTGAAAAGTCAAAGACTGTCATGGCTGGGACATGTGCAGAAACAAAACGATGCAAAAACAACAAAGAAATGTTACAATGGAAGCCCATAGGAAGGCGAAAAAAAGGAAGGCCCAGAACGAGATGGTTGGATGACGTGGAAGACGACCTGAAAACAATGAACATAAGACAATGGAGAAGAAGGGCACAAGAGAGATCTGTATGGAAGGACATAGCCAGACAGGCAAAGACCCATCCAGGGCTATGATGCCAAAAGAAGAAGAAGAAAAAGGTAGTCAATCCACGTATCCTTTGCTATGTGTTTTGGTTCTATTATTTCCTTTACCTCCGTTGTTTGACCTCTTATGAAGCGCCATATTTCCTTTTGCAGACCGTAAAAATCATGTCCCATTTCTTTCGAAAAGCGTTCCCGGTGATCATTTTTTATTTTTCTTACAAGTGTATGTGTTTTGTTTCTAATTGACTTGTAATTATGGTATGCCTCTTGTCGTATTTCAGGTAAGCTTTTCCTTTACATTTTTCTTAACTTTTGTACAAAACCATGGAGTTCTTCACCTCGGAAACGATTTATTTTTATTTATATTTCTTTCACCAAGAATTTCCTTGGCTGATGCTAAGATATTAGACTTAATTTTTGCTCAGCTTTCTTCGACTCCATCACTTTCTGTGATATATCTGTTTCTGATTTTTTAGGTTATACTTTTTTGGAAAAGGTATCTTGTGGAGTCATCCTGTAAGCTTTCGACTTTTATCTTTGTGGTGTATTATGGTGTTTTGTTATCACATATATGTGTTTTCATCCAGATTTTACACAATACCAATTTATGATCGGTTTCTATTTCTGCTGATGTTAGTTGTCTTATATCCAAGATTTGAGAGAGTTGTAACTGTCTATTTGACAGAATATAGTCTGTCATAGATCTTTGTCCTCTACTCTTTTTAAAAGTGAATTTGTATTGTTCTTTGTGAGGGAAAATGTATTATTAATACGTATCTCGTTTATGTTGCAGAGGTCCGTTAGAAGGTCTCCGTTTTCATTTCTGATATTTTATCAGAAGTTAAAATCACCCATAATGATTATATATTCATCATTTGGAGTTTCGTTTATTACAGTCTGAAGGTGTTCGTAGAAGTTTTCCCTTGTGGTGGTATCTCTGTTGTCCTCTGGTGCATAGATTGCTATCACATTCAGAGGTTTCATATCCAGTTTAATTTTTACACTTACTATTCTTTCAGAGGTATATTTACTATATAATTTATTATATTATACTATTTATTATATCTTTAGAGGTATATTATTTTTTGTACTTGGTGTAAAAAATATTAAATTGGTGTCAAACATATTAAATACGGAAAACCGCGTTTCTCGAAATTTCTGGAACATTTATAAACTTTATAGACTAAATAGTAGTTGGAGTCAAAAAATTTGGGAACACATATTTACTGAGTCACAAAACTGAAGTAATGAGTTAAGAGAATACCTACTGATACCCATGATAAAGAAGCGAATGAGAGAACATTTGCCACTTCAGAAAACCTTGAGGAGTAAGTTTAAAAGAAGGTTTGCATAGCGTGGTATAACTCTTGACATATTTAAAAATGTTTTTGGCTTGTTTTACAAGACACCTACTGTTCAATCACAAATTAGTTCATTAATTTCTAATCTCAAATTAATCTTAATTTCCTAAATCTGTATAGTTTGACCGTGTATAATTGTGAAACATATCGATTAGTAGCTTAATTACAGTTTGTTCAAGTTCCTGCAAACTATTGCCTGATATTATTAAGGAAATGCCCGCAATCATTTCCTCGGTTCAAATTATATTTGCTATCTTTCAAAAGGCAAAAGTTTTTGTCTATGCAGAGGGCAATACACTTAATTGATGAATCGTAGCATTTTAGTGAGATTATAAATATAGCTTCGGGACTAGTGTGGACGTAATCTTTTATAAATTTTTACCGCAACAACTAGAGTGTAATCATTCAGGAGCTATCAATAAAACTATATTTTACTCCACGACTTCAATATTTTATTTTATCATCGTCGATCGAGAAGGATCGGACAAAGGGAATTTAGAAACAATTCGAACTTATAATTACATTCTAATTTGTTCACCTACTCTGTTATATGGATATGAAAGATGCGTGATGTCGCAAAAAATTAACCATATAATTCAAGTTATAGAAAGGAAGGTAGATAGAGAAAGGAAGTCGCAAGACAAGAACTGAATATCTAACTGTGGTGCAAAAAATATTAAATACAGAGTAGGTACCGCGATTCTCGAGAATTTCTAGAACATTTTTAAATAGGAAGTTAATCCTTTATAGACTAAATTGTAGTCTACCCAAAAAAATTGTGCACATTTAATTGCTGAGTCAAAAGTCTAGACTGGTGACTTAAGGAAAGACCTACTGACACTTATACCGAAGAAGGGAATGAAGGACATTTGGCCCTTCAGAAACCCTTTGGGATTTTGACGTTGAAGTTGATGAAAAGGTTTGAGGTCATGCTGAAACTCTTAATATATCTAAAAAAGTATTCCAAATATCTCACAAAAATGTTCGAAATATTTTTAACTAATGAGTTTTGTAAAATGTGATTCCAAAAGCATTAAATACGGTGTTATTAGGATAAGGTATAAACTAAATAAGTATAATACTTACTTTTGACATGGTAACACACAAAGGCCACAGCATTTTTCCATTCCAGTCAAATTCTTTTCAGCCTCCCGCATATCGGTGTTGATCTGGTCCATTCCATCCTCGATCCGGTCCAATTGTTCTATACAAAACATAGAAGTTAATACGAAAAATTTACCGAACATATCCGATTATAAACGATGGTGTATAGGGTCATGTAAATGTAGAGTTAGGCATGCGCATGCTTTTCTATGGTTACGATCTAATGGACTATGAAAAATTAATATTGGTCAAAAGTGTTCATTTTAGTAAGGATACAGGTTGAATGATTGTTACGTTTTGTTCACTGAGGTACGATATTTAATAGTTAAAAAAACTGCTTTTACAGAGTTTTCGAATACAAAAAGTACGGGCGGGTAAGCTAGTAGCTTGCTCATGAGCAAATCGCAAACAGTTCAAGTTTATTCCAACGAAAATATTGTTTTGACAAATAACTAAGTTCCAACATCATCATTTGGAGAACAAATTGGTACTGCCGAATCACTATAGTCAATAAAATTGAGCATAGAACAATGCACGACAGTTTAAGAGTACCAGAACGAGGAAACGAAGAAACAAAAAAGAAGTGGAAGAGAAGCAAAAAGGTTATACTAGCAACCTAGTATAGGAGGGAGAGTACCTGGTACACTCTACAACATACAAAGATAACGTTTAAGAAGAAGAACAGAAAAGAAGAAGAAACTCAAAAATACTAAGAAGGTTTCAGTTAGAAAGGAAAAAAGAAAAAGATTCCAACTTGATTCTTTAGAGAAACTCAGGATTATTCTTAGTTAACCTCTGGTAACAAGTTTTTTAAGGCTGTTACTACAACTTATATTATTTCCTTCTAATTAGAATAATCTGCTTCTATCTGATGGTGGCTACTATTGTCTTCTTCTTCGAGTGACTTCTCCTATAGAAGATCGATAACTTTGGCAAATTCTTCTCTCTTTTGGGCCTTTTTCAGGAAATCGTTCGAGCTTAAGCCTGTCCAATCTAGTATTTTATAATCAAGAAGCACTGTCTTCGCCCTGGTCTGCGTTTGCCCTCAATATTTCGATTTCAATGAACTCACGTTCTCTGCTCAATCGGTGGAGAACTTCCAAGCTGGTGGTATGAGTAGTCCAAGGTATTCGTAACACTGTTCAAACTAGCAAATTTTAGCAACCTCGCTTTAACTCCATATAACAGTGTATAATGAATGCAGCACTTCACAAAATTGCAGATCGAGGGACCTATCCCATTTTCAAAAAGTTTGCCCTGGTCATTTCAATTCGTGCTCGGATTTATAAGTCAGGATTCAAATCTCCACTGATAAAGCTGCCCAGGTATTAAAACTTAGAAACTCTGATTATCTTTGTACCATATGCATTTATGTGCACTGAGTGAATCTGATTCCGGTTTACCACTAATATCTTCATTTTTGCGGTGTTGATTTTGAGGCCCAACAGGACTCTGCAATTACAACTGTGCCATCGGCATATCTTAAGTTATTCACCTTTCAAATTTATGATCTTCTGATCCTTCAAGTGCATTTTGGAATACAATCTCAGGGTAGATGTTGAAGAGCATAGGGCTCGATATACGCAGCCCTTCTCACTTCACGTTTAATTCGAACAGCTTTTGTTAGTGTCTTTTCCAACTGTACTATTGCCATGTGGTATTCATATAGGTACTGAATAATTTTTAGGAGTCCATTGATTTTCTTCTAGAATACTTAATAATGCACTACGTTTGACACTACCAGGGCGGTTAGATAAGTAGTTAGCCTACAAAAGAAAAACGAAAATTTTGGAAAAGTGGAAATTTATTTCTCAACACAGTGTACTTTTAGCTCGATACACTTGACCCAGGAATGCTCCAACTTCTTTAACCCATCTAAAAAATACGTTCTCTTGACTTTCGTGGCGACGGTAACCTCCTCATTTATGCCCGACAAGTGCCCTTTTTAAACTTGATAACAAAAAAAGTCGCATGGAGTCAAATCTGGAGAAAACAGAGTTCGAGGCAACAGATCCTAGCCCAATTCGACCAATTTCGCCATGGCGAAGGCGGAGGTATGACCAGCACGTTGTCATGGTGGAAAAGCACTTTTTCTTCGGAAAATGGGGTCGGTTTTGCTGCAATTTGGCGTCGAATAGGCCTAACAATTCGGGGTAGTAGGGCCTTGTGACCGTTTTGTCCTTCTTCAGGAAGACGATGTATCTATATTATATACCTTGTGAATCCGAGAAAATGGTGGTCACCGCTTTTTGGCCGATAGGACGTTTCGATTGTTTCGTCGTCTCTGGTGTGTACCAGTGGATCCATGTTTCGTTGACGGTTACGAAACGACGTAGAAACTCGTTCGAATTACGCTTAAATATAGTAAAACACTGCTCTAAAGTGGTGTCATGGTTGCGCTTGTTGTCCTGTGTGTTCAAATGCTTCACCTATCGCGCGGACAGCTTTCTTATGCCCGAAATATCATGCAGCATATGCCATATGTGGTCTTTTGAGATGCTAACTGTTTCAGCTATCACGCGCACCTTCAGTTTGCGGTTTGCCAATACGAGATCGTGAATTTTTGTCACGTTATCCTCCGTGGCAGGTTAAAAGTTGTTATAGCAATTTTTGACGGTTGCCACCGAAGGAGAAGAGTCACCGTACACAGAATTCAAGCGCTCTTCGATTTCGCTGTGCAATTTCCCTTCCAAAAACAAGAATCGAATCACCGATATAGCTCTTTTTCAATTTTTTTAAAATCCACGGCCACGGCTTTCGTACGCGGTCAAAATAAAAGTATAAGTACGATTTGGCTAAAATCTTGACAGTAGCCGCCTACAAAAATGTACTACAGGATAGTATATTTCTCTTGAGATAGTGGCGCCACTGGAGCGGTGAAGCTCAGTACTTATAGGACCGCCTACATACTGTCTAAAGCTTAGAAATTATTGCATTATTTTCAAAATATATTTTTATTGCGATTAGATTACCAGCTATGTGCATATATTTGACAGAGTTCTTTTAACAGATTACAACCATTGTCTTTATCTTTCAATACTACTCGCATCAATCTACATTGGTAGTATCGTAGTATATTAGTATATCATAAATGACGTCCTTGTGTTCCTCATGTAACTATTTGCTTCTTTTTAGTTATCTACCATCTATGAAACTATATCCAAAGCAGGTCCTCAATATTTTATAAAGTCCAAGCTTTCATTCCATAGAATGTTGTATTCAGATATTTTCATGAATTACTGTGGCCAGTTATTTGTACTTTTATTTATGTTTATACTATTTGTTCTCCGTGCATTATTAACATTTCTGTGTTTTTGTGATCACCGTAAATTGTCTGTTTACGTTAAAAAATAACTCGGTTTCTTCGAGGACATCTACTACTATGTCCACCTTTCTGGCACGTTTTTCAGAAACTCGGCTATTAGAGCACTATTATATGTAAATCGCATATTGGTAATTAGTGGACCATTTAAACACCGAAAACTTTTTCGGCTGGAAAAAGTGTTGTTCATAATTCTCACCAACCTTGGGCATATGTTTCTGTTAATAATCTCCGTCTTTTCGGTCATCATCATCAATCAGCCAATCGCGTCCACTGCTGGACATAGGCCTCCCTCAGTTCTTTCCAGTGTTCTCTACACTGGGCCGCTTGTAGCCAGTTTCCCGCTACACGTTTAATGTCATCGGTCCATCTAGTCGGTGGTCGTCCTCGGCTTCTTGTATAATTTCTGGGCCTCCATTCCATAATACGTCTTGTCCACCGTCCATCTTGTGTTCTGGCTAAGTGCCCTGCCCAGTTCCACTTAAGCGTCGTGGTTCTTTCGATGACGTCTTGAACTCCTGATCTTCGCCTAATTTGTTGGTTTGTTATGTGGTCTCGAAGGCTCACGTTCAGCATTGCACGTTCCATGGCTCGTTGTGTAACTCTAAGTTTATTCGCAGATTTTTGCGTGAGTGTTAATGTCTCTGCTCCATAAGTTTGTACAGGTAATCTACAGTCTTTTCGGTAGTTAATCCAGATTTTTACTCTTCATTGCATGTATTTTATTGGCAGGTGGTAATACTTTAATTGTATAGTTAGTATTAGTATTCAACACACTTGATACACTTGAACAAGCAATGACAACCTATGTAATAATATAGAATAATATTAATTATGATGGCATTATTATTGTCTTATTGTTGTGTAGCTTGTGTAGTGTGTGATTGAATGATTCCATCTTTATATCTCGTTTCCATATTTCACATTTTCAACTGGACTTCCCTTAATTTTAATGTCATATCTGTGATCAGTAAATGCTTTATGCATATCTTTTAAAACATGTTAAAAAACACTGGCGAAAGTACAGAACCCTGACGAAACCTGATAGCTTCATTTGTCTTTTCTTCTATTTATACTACTGCTTAAGAATTTCGAACGGTATTTTGTCTGGGCTTGGACGGACTTTTTTGTCCGTATGTTCAAGGAAATCTTTTATCTATGATCTTAAGATATAAGAGATCTTCAACAAAATTTTTTCATGATTTTAGTTTAGTTTTTTTCTATATCTGTTATTTTGTCTGTGTCATATAATGTATTGGATCAATCCAGTCGTTGAATATGGTTTAAAGATTACTTAAAATCAGAAGAACACTGCAACAAACTCAAATTTGGAGAAGGGTACCAAAATGGGTCAGTTTTTTGCGTTTTTCTTAACACAGTCCTTAATTTTTGTGCTTAAAAGATTGTGCCTAGAAGACGAATGTCGTGACAAATAAGATCGAGTTAAGATCGAAATATTCTACATGTCAAGATACTCTTCAAGTTAATTCTATGAGCATCGTTGAGAGACCTGATAAGGGGTTCAACGATAATTAAGGGAGACATTATTAAACTTTGTAGAATACAAGGTATTATACAGAAAACAATAGATAACAAATTGAGTATAGTAATAATCATGCTATTAACTAAAGAAGGCATAAAAAATATACAAAAATAATAAAGAAACATATTAGCACAATATTCTTAAAAAGTTAAAATTGTTTAATTTAAGTACTTGTAAATTATTATCATTATAATATTTGACATAGCAACTGTGTAAGTCAATAACATGTTTAATGAGTTCACCTGAAAAATGACTGTTTAGGGCTCTAAAATTTATCGACCGACTCTTTTGAATCAATTATCTATTATTACACGTAATACCCTTAATCAATGAACAACTTTTGACCTTTTAATTTTAAATCAATTTCGAGGCTCTAGCAATTAGTTCAGAAGCGTTAGATTCAATCAGTACATGCTATTAGTACATAATGTTCGAGAATATAGTATTGGCATTAGCGAAAACTAGATAGTGTGTGAGAGAAACGTTTAAGGTTTTTTGAGGTAGTGTTGAGACTTACTTGAACGGTGTTAAATCCTTCAATGTAGGTATTGTTGTAGTCTTTAAATGATCTTGTATATTCCACATAGGTTTTATTAAAAATTTGTGATATTTTTGAGATGGAGAAGTGGATTTAATCCATTTGTACAAAAAATCTATCTTATTTTAATAATTAAATCGGCCATTTGGCTTAATTTTAAAAAGGGACGACTACTACAAAAATATGCAATGAAATAAGTTACGCGGAATAGTATTTAGGTAAAAAAAATAGCAAAATTTTTTTCCGCCATATACTAGTCACTGGAAGAGCGCTAGTGACTACTAAACAACTAGTACTATTCCACGAAACAAATTTCTGTTAGTAAATAGATCTGTTAGAATAATCTGTCTTTATGTGGCTTTCTGGGATAGGTGAAGTTGCACAACTCTAACTTTGGTAATTGGTAAAATTGGTAAGATATTTTTTTCTTGGTCTTGCTTGAAGCAATGTTGGTACACTGCGACTTATTATTATTCCTGTTGATCGTTAATCAGTAGTAATCAGATCTATAACGAGGTATATCACTGAAGAATCTACTAATACAATACAATTCAAAGGTTGCCTAGTTTTATTTGGACCTTACCTAAGGCCAAGAATCTTACCCACCAAAACAAACCATAAGTACCTATATACCAGCTTTTTCGCTAATTCTTCCTTTTCTTGTTAGGATACTACTTATCTGATCTTACATACGCAGTAACTAAACGGACTAAAGTATCGGCAACTAGGCATCTTGTCCTATTTTAGCATTCTTATACAGAAGAAGAAGTAAGAATAAAATATTTATAAATTATAGATAGGTCTGAACTTGTTAGTCCGTAACAGTTTGAAACTACCAACGGTGCCTTAAGCAATGGCAAAGTAGAACAAACTTTGTCATAGGGGACAAGGCAACCAACGAGAGTCAGCAACTACTAGTTTTGCTACAAAAGAAGCTAGTACTCCCTTTGTCCAACTAGAATCACCTAGACTCTAGAAGACTATAACCGTGCGAATAGATATCGCTGTAAAATAAGAAAGTGTAAAGAGCAACATGCAGAGGAAACGACCGAACATATTGTCTGCAAGTACATGGTAATTGCTCGCCAACATCAGAAATACCTGAAATAGGTCTTAGGTCTTAGTCTTAGTCTAAGAACATAATCAGATTTTAAACGTAGCTCCAAAATGCATTATAGGATTTCTTGGAAGTCTATATCAGTTCTTTTTTCGGTTTTGTGCATGAGAAAACTTTTTGGCTTTGGATACACAGTATTGGTGTTCAGAAAGAGCTGGGGAATTCATGGTATGGGCGCACTGCCGTGAAAAGATTTCGTCCTTACTCGTGCGAATAAAATCGACACTTAGACAAGGATAGACGGCTCAGAAGGACCCGAAAATGAGTAACTTTGATCCCAGTCAAGAGTCCTGCAGACGAACTTTCAGCACTGTAAGGCAGCTTCAGCAAAATTTACTGTTGCTGCGGGAGTATATCAGGTCCAAATAAAAGATTCATCTAGTGTTAGTTGAGAACTTTTATATACCAAGTTTACCGAAGTCTCGAGAAGCTGTATAATACTTAGTAGAAGATATGCAATGAGTCAATTGGCTGCAATACGAGAAGTGTAGACCTGACGGCTTCCAAAGGAACAAACTGAGGTTCATATGAGTTTGTGTCTCAATAAAAATACTGTACTTGTTTTAAGTCAGATATCACTAGTTAAAATACTCGACTAGCTGCCCATCGAGTATGAATGAACTTAATTCAGTCTGAAGGCGCTTGATTTTAGTTTACTTTCCGTCTTGTTTTCTAATACTCTTTTATTTTATTCTTTTATTATTTCTTTGGGATCTATGTAGTACCTAAATAAGGTGGACAAATAGATTTTTTGTAGGTCAGGATTAAACCACTAAACAATTATTTGAGTTTAATGTAGTAACCGGTTTTTGTGATGAAGAGTATATTATTGAATTAATATTTTTGATGTACACATCAATATTAGCTTAATCAGTTCAATTTTTAAACTTTTTATTACGAAAAACAATTTAGAACAGAATTAGGTCTAAGTCTAACAGAATGGTGGACATAATATTTATGCCAACTAATAAAAAGTTCGATGTAGTTAATTGAATCCCCCGTTTGACTATTTTGTTGACATTAAAAAAGCGTTTGATATGGTACAGCTAGGTGCATAATAAAGATTCTTATAAATACCAAAGAAAATCAAAAAGCAAATTGATTTGAACTAGAAGTAGACATTTTCGTTAGCTTTCATTTTCCTTTTGCTTGATGTTAACTATTTTAAGTAATAAGTTGGTACTGATAAATTATTCACAACAAACGTGCTTTTTCCGGCCGCTATTTTTATAGAACAAATCGATAAAACAATCTGATAACAATAACGAATTTGCGTTCGTTATAAATAACAAAATTTTGCGTTACTATGCCTTTTTCAATTTCTTTGTTTGTTTTTAACTTAACGAAAATATAAACTACATTAAGTTCGAAATCGAGTTCGGTATGATATAGAAAGTAGCAATTTACACGTAGTTAATACAGAATCGATAATATAACGGTTGTATTCGACACGCAACCACCGAAGGTCATAAACATCTCTGTTGATAATCTAAATAAACGACCCTCAAACGATCAAGATAAGGGACGATCTTTTAAACACTTTCACATTTTTTTTATAGTTTGGAATATTTGTACATTTAATTAAAACAAATTTTCACACAAAAAAAAATGTTTCATTGATCTGGAAAGAGCTTGTGACAATTTAGATGGAAATATATTAGCAAATAATGAAATACGCTCCACTTATGGCAATAAAAATGCACTTTTTATTAACCTTATTTTATTACCCAATGTAGTCAAAACGCGCGCCTGGAAAGCTATGAAAACATGTCATCGGCTGTATGCAATAGTGGCTTAACTCAAAAATTGACAACATTGAGTTAACATCACCAGATGGCTTAAAAAAGCCTTATTTATGACCTGCAAAACTGGCACAATAATAATAGCAAAAATGTCCGCTGGACGTCACTAGTGTCGCTAGGACATGTTGTCGGTTGAGATAAATTGTTTCTTGCAGTACTGGCCCTTTTTAGTTGTGCAGTGGAAGTCGAACCCTGTCAATATCTACACGTTTGAGTTGTGCCACTATAACAGACAAGTTTAGATATTTTCAAACTGTATCAGTGAGAATTTTGGAGTTGTGTCACATTAAATAAAAGGAAAAATTTATTGTTTTAAAACTGTCAGATCCAAAGGGTTCAAGTTACAAAAATTCACGTTACAAGAAACAATACAGACCTTTTGAAAAATATTGGTCAATGGGAAATATAAATAAACAACGAAGTTATATTCTGAGATACATGTGTATAATTAATCGATATGCAGATAAAGGTCAAGGTATCAAGCCGTGGTTATAATCATGCATTTTATTTGGAAAACCGTTATCAGAAAAAAATAAGAGTGTGCAAAAGATTTTTTATATCCACCATTGGAGTTACTAATAGATGTATTCGAACTGTTATTTCGAAGACGGATAGTGGCTTTATAAGCAACGATCAAAGAGGTAAACATCATTCCTCAACCTCTTGCATCCACTGTTGGATATAGGTCTCCTCCATGTTCTTCCACTGTTCTCTATCTTGCGCCTTCTGTATCCAATTTCCGACTGTTTTTCTCAAGTCGACCATCCATCTTTTTGGTGGTCTGCCTCGGCGTCTTTTGTCTTCTCTAGGTCTCCATTCTATGAGTCTTTTGGTCCACCTATTATCATATATGTCCAGCCCATCTCCATTTGGCTTGTGCAATTTTTTCTATGACATCTGTCACTTTAGTCCTCTCTCTCACTATCCTATTTGGTACCATATCTCTTATCAACTCTATCTCTAGTTATTCCCAATGGAATAACCAATATTATTGGTCTTTCTATTTTTCTTTGGGTTACTCTCAATTTATTTGCAGAATGTTTGGTTAAAGTTATTGTTTCGGAACCATATGTTATTGCTGGCAGTATGCATTGGTTGTAAACCTTTTTCTTCAAGTAAATCGGTAGCGTTCCTTTTAGAATATCTCGCATCTTGCCAAATGCTGCCCATCCCAAGCCTATGCGACGCTGGATCTCACAAGTTTGATTGTCTTTTCCTATTCTAATTTCATGCCCTAAATAGATATAGCTAAAGACCTGATGTACTTCGTTCCTCATCTACCCTCATAACATCACTTGGAACTAAATTGGTCATGTATTTTGTTTTTTCAAAGTTTATGTTCAGACCTATTTATTCTATTGCCTATTTTGTTAGTTCTTCCATCATTTTGTGAGCTTCATTTAAACTCTCGGCTATAATGACAATATCATCTGCAAAGCGCAAGTGGCTTAAGTATTCACCATTAATATTTATTCCCCTTTTAGCCCAATCTAGTTTTTTAAAGGCATATTCCAGAGCTGCAGTGAATAGTTGGGGGGAGATGGTGTCGCCCTGTCTAATTCCTCGCTCAATTCTATATTTATCGGTAAAGTCATGGAGTTTAACAGATGCTGTTGCGTTGTTGTATATATGTTTTATAAAATTTGTATATCTATAGTATACTCGGCATTGTTCTAATGCTCCTAATACTGCCGGTCATTCCACGGTATCAAAAGCTTTCTTGAAGTCTATGAAAATCAACGTGACTGGTTTATTATATTCAACACATTTTTCAATTAGTATCTTAAGTGCTTGTAGGTGGTCATTTGTTCCATAACCTTTCCTAAACCCAGCTTGCTCCTTAGACTGATACAAATCTAATTTTCGTTCTAAACGTTTTGTGATGATCTTGGTAAACCATTTGTAGAGATGTGACAACAGACTTATCGGTCTATAATTCTCTAGGTCTGATATATCTCCTTTTTGTGTATTAGGATATTAATTGCATAGTTCCATTTTGTAGGGACAATACCTTGGTTTAGACATAGGTTGAATAGTTCAGTTACTACTTCCAGCAGATTCTTGCCTCCTACTTTAACAGCTTCTATTACTATTTGGTCATCTCCCGGAGCCTTGTTGTTTTTCATTTCCTTTAGAGTTCGTTTCACTTCTTCTATCGTTATGGTAGGCAGAAGTTCGGATCCTTGGTTCATTACTCTGCGTTCTCTAATTTGTGTTTTGTCTTCTTCCGTTAACTGGCTTTTGTATAATTCTTCATAGAAGCTTTTTGCTATCTCTACTATTCTCTCTCTATTTGTTGTTATATTACCTTCCTTGTCTTTTAGTTTAACAATTTCCTTTTTACCATCACAAAGCTTTCTTCTGAGTATTTTCATATTTCCATTTTGCTCAATCACATTTTGTATTTTCTCAGTATTATACTTCCTCTGATCTTTACGAATTGCTTTTGAGATATCTCTGTTCAGATTTCTGAGTTCAGCTGAGTCGCCTTTCTGCTCTGATCTCTTGATTTTTCTTTCTTTAATGAGATTTCTGGTGTTTTCGCTCAGTTTCTCTTCTTTTCCGGCTGGTCTAGCACAGTACTGTTTTTGTGCAGTCATTGAAGTAAACATAGCATGCATAAAACATTTTGTAATGAAACTATGAACAGGGTTCGTAAACACCTTTCTTCAATTCAAACAATCGAGAGTGACTATTGTCAAAGATACAATGATGAATTTGTAAAAAATTAGTTTATATCGTAAAGTTTTGAATTATAAATTTAACTATGTATTCTTATCTCCCAAAAAAGATCAATGTCAGTATTGTGAGAAATACAAAAATTCGAGCAGTGAAGAAAAAAATGGCCTAGAACATGCTTATAGTAACCATCAGAAGGAAAAAAACTTAAACAAGGATATAAAAACACTTGGTGGTAAAGAGAATGTAACTAACTTACAAAAAGTTCTTGTTTTGACCTAAAAGCTGCTCTACCATCACCAAAAGGAGACGTTTTCGCTTTCTACTATAAACCTAAGCTATCAACATATCAGTTCCCTATATCTGAACTTCAGAAAAAGGGACTGAGAAATATGCACAACTATGTTTGGCACGAAGGAGAACGCAGTAAAGGTGACATAGAAATTGGGTTCATGCGTACAACCATTCGAAGTACACGAATTATGTCAATGATTTTTTTAAACTGAAAAGGTTAAATACTAAAACAGTGACAATTTTCACTGAATATGTTCAAGGAAATACTTTCCATTTCAACGATTTTTTTCAAAAATCCCAGTCCATGTAGTAAAACAAATAAGACAAAATTATTGGCACACAAACTTTAAACACCTCTGTTTAGAAATATTACCAGTTTTTGTATTGTGCCACTATTGCATATAGACGACGATGTGTTTACCGCTGATACAACCACTTTATTTAACTTAAAAGGAATTTCAGCCACAATTTCATGCCCTCACTCCCAGAATTAAAATTTTTTCATTTTTTAACGATGTATGTGATTAAAAGATAAAACAGTGCAATTTTAGTCCGCCATCCAACGCCCTATACCTCCAAAAACGTAATTTTTTTCGTTTATATATTTTTTTTTCGGTAGGTTGCAATCAATTTAAAATTTTAAAAAATTCATAAGCACAGTTAAGGCTTTTACAATACTTGTCTATTTTTTATAGATCAGTAGATGGAGTGTACATCAATGCATATGCATTATTTTTCGAAACAAGCGTATAACTTTTTTGTTTTGAGTAACAATAAAAAATACGTTTCTGATTTTCTTCAGATTTTTTCGTAAAGTTTACCATCTTAAAAAACAAAAAAAAAATTGTTTTTTAAACGTTTTTGGAAATTTTTAATGCCAGAAAGAGAGAAAAACTCAAATATCATGAAATACATTTATACACGTTCAAATATATTCTGAAAAAATTCCTCACGTTTTGCAGTCACATTCTTTGAAAGGCGCTGCTTAAAGTGTTTCATCATCATCATCAATTAGCCTATATTTGTCCACTGCTGAACGTAGGCCTCCCGTAAAATTGTCCACCTATTTCTATCTTGAGCTTCCTGCATCCAGTTGGTGGTGATGCGCTTGATATCACCCGAAAAACATGGTTTTTTGGGAGGTTTTAGGTGTTTCGCCCAATGTTTGAATATCTTAAAGGACTTAGTTACTAAAGATTATATATAACCTATAAAAAATTGATTTGATCTATTTTGAAGTCTATAAAATGGGATCCCAAAACCTCTAAAAACTCGTTTTTTTTTATTTTTGGTGACGAATCTTACCACAAAATCCGGAAAAATCACACATATATTGTTTCGTAAAATGTACAAATAAAAAATAGACCTACAGCCATTTAAAAAAAAAAAGTTTTTTACAAAAAAAGCGCATAAAAAATGCATTTTTAGGTTATGTTCACTTAATCTATAAAAACTAGACAAGTTTTGTAAAAACTTCAACTGTCTGCCTTCTTCTTCTTAACGTGCCCTATCAAGTCCCCTTGACGTTGGCGATTAACATGGCGAAACTGTCTCTGTCCCGAGATATTCTAAAGAGTTGCTTAGCTTTCCTTATTCCTCTCCACTACCTGATATTCTTTAACCAAGAGGCCTGCTTTCTACCAATTCCTCTGTGTCCTTCGATTTTACCATCATAATAAGTTGAGGAATATTATATCGGTCTCCCCTTACTACGTGTCCAAAATAGGCCATCTTTCTACATTTGATGTTATCAAGCAGCTCGCGAGCAGCATTTGCTCTCTCAAGGACTGCCACATTTGTCAGCATAGTCGTCCATGGAATTTTTAGTATACGCCTGTGCAGCTACATTTCAAAGGCCTCCAGACGATTAATGGTGGATATTTTTGATGTCCATATTCTATCTGAATATAAATTAAATAACAGTGGGGATAGTATACAATCCTGTCTCACACCTCTTTGTATTTTACATATTTCTGTTGATTTTCCGTTTATGCAAGCTGTCGCTGTTTGACGCCAGTATAACTTTTCTATGAATCGTATGTCTTGACTATCAACTCCTTTATCTTTTAATATTGTAATTAATATGTGATGCTGTACTCGATCAAAGGCCTTTTCATAGTCAATAAATACAGCAAAGGTGTCTTTCCTTTGATCTCGACATTTATGCAGTAATACATTTAGTGCAAAGAGGGCGTCCCGAGTTTCCAGTCCATTTCTGAAGCCAAATTGTGTTTCATCCTGGTCTTCTTCACATTTATCTCTGATTACTACTGTGGATGATGGGTAGAAATATTTTCAAAGTGTGGCTCATAAGGCTTATCATTCTATAATCGGTACAGTTTTTCGGACGTTGTTTTTTTGGTAGTGTTATGAATTCGGACTTTAACCAATCTTCAGGGATATCACCAGTCGAATAATCATTGAAAAGCTTGACCAGTATTCCAATGTTCACCTCATTTATAAGCTTTAACATCTCTGTCGGTATGTTATTAGGGCCAACGGCTTCCTTGTTCTTTGCTAACTTTATAGCATGCAGTATTTCTGATTTTAGTATTTCAGGTCCTTCACCTTCAAGTAAAGTCTCCAGTTCTTCGGGTCTATCATCATTATATAGTTCACTTATATAATTACACCAGGTTGTTCGAATTTTATGTTCGTCTATTATCATTTTTCCCGACGAATCGGTTATAGTATGTGTAGTTTTCTTATGATAAAGACCAGCTACTTCTCTAACTTTTTTAAACATATTAAACGTATATTAAACATATTAAACGTATATAATATATATTAAACATGTTTTTCATTCAACTTTTCTACTTCCTTGCATTTATCCTCCATCCATTTTTCTTTAGCCACCCACTGTCTGCCTAGTTTTTGAAATTTTAGAATTTATTGCAACCCACCTAAAAGAAAAAAATCTAAAAATGACATTTTTAGTGGTAGGGGGAGAGTGATGCAGGGTTAAAATTGCAATGGGTCTTATTTTTTAATCACAAGAACGTAAAAAATAAAACAATCGAATTCCGGGAGTAAGGGCGTTTTGCCCATTTTAATGGTGGGTACCCTTTCTAAAATTTGTTAGAGGGAATATAATTTACTTATTATTTTACTTTGTAATCCAGTACAATCCGCTGGAGATAAAACTTTGTAGTTATCTGATATACTAGACAATAGGAGTTAATGACTTCTAAGTTTGAGGTCTCTTTTTCTGTTCTAGAAACTCAATGGAGCAATTCAAACCAAGAGAAGAGCTTGAAAGAAAGGTACTGAGACAAATACTAGGTCCTATAAATGAGAAAAAATGATGTCCTACACATTATATCCCTAAAACATCTTATGTAGATTTTTCAATATATTGCTGTAGTACGTAGATAATTTATCAACCCTTGCATTTATCGCAAAGTTCAACCTCCCTAACTCTGGTGAAGAATTTAATTCAACAAACAATTTTTTGTTGCTTATACCTTGCTAATATTGATGGTACGTCCTTGAGAGTATCATGAAGAAAATTTGTGTGACTTAAAGAAGCATAATCCTTATTTTTTTGTAGAATAGTTTTTGGCTTCTAGAACAAAAATATATAGATGTAGTAATTTTGTATTTTTATCATTGTAGCGTATTATTGCGTATAAATAATAGAGGGGTATTTTTGTCAAAATATTGTTCGATATGAAACACAACAAATGAATAAGTTGAAAAAAATTAATGATGGTGATGGTCATGATTATAATTAGATTTGTTTTTAGTATTTTAATGGTAGATTTATTTTAATAGTTAAATTAGCTCTATGCTTAATCCACAAGATATAAAACATTTCTGCCACTAGTAGAAATCTCCGGAGAGCCACTAATAGATTCAAAAGACTAACCTTGTATAATTAATAGAAGAAGAAATTCAGATGGAAGCTGCACAAAAAGCAAGTTACAGAAATCCAATAAATTTTCTGAACATCTAAAAACACGTTCACGACGCTACCAGATACATGGGTCTGGTATAAACTTTACGTTCAACCGGCACTGAAATTTGGAGATCTTGCGCCAGCGCCGACAACGATAAAATGGCTAATTATGAACTAAATATTATGACATTGGTACCTACGGAATCGTCATGATGTGCTTTATATTTTATATTTTAGTTCTGTTTTAAGTTACCAGATGCCAGCACCTAAATGGATGATATTCCGCAAAAATAATAAATCCAAATTTGTACCAAGTTGGGTAAAAACAGATACTCTTTCGTACTCGGCAGTAATTCAACATCAGTCTGATCTGAAAGTTTGCACAATTTGGAGTCTTTGCAAAAAATCTTTCCATTGACGAGGAAATAGTTCCATATTTCGGGCGACATTCGTGCAAAATGTTCATCCGTGGAAAACCTGTTAGATTTGGTTTTAAACTATGGTGTTTATGTTCTGGTTTATGGATACTGGTTATTTGTTCAAATTTATTGCATATGGCGGAAAAACTGAGAAAACAGATAATAGTTTTAGCTTAGGAACGGCAGTTGTTTTGAATTTACTTTCGATAGTTAAAACCCCACAGCAACATAAGGTTTTTTCGACAACTTCTTTACGTCATATGCTCTTTTTGGACTATTGAAAGAAAAAGGATTTCTTTGAAATCCTTTTTCTTTCCTTAAGGGAATCCTTAAGGGAAAATCGCACTGCTAAGTGTCCTCTAGAAGAAAACAAAATTATGAAAAAAAAAGGAAAGAGGTTCATATACATGTGCATTCGATTCCAATTTAGAAGTTTTGGTGACAACATGGAACGATAATTCAGTAGTGACTGTAATGACAAATACATGTGACGTTTTACCCCTTATGCAAACTAAACGTTATAACCGTAAAGAACACAAAGAAATTCTTATCCCTCAGCCTAATGTAATTCACCGATATAACCAATACATGGGTGGAGTGGATCTGCATGATAATGGCATTGCGAATTACCGTATTAAAATAAGAGGAAAAAAGTGGTGGTGGCCGTTATTTACTAACATAATTGACAGTATGGTGGTCAATAGTTGGAAAATTTTTAAAATTGCGAATGATTCTAAAATTTCCCAACTGGAGTTTCGTTCGAGATTGGTTCTTAACTTACTAAAATATAGTGGACATGCAGAGAATAGTGAAGAAACCGCTACATCATTGTCAAACTCAGTATATGGACATCCATCTAAATTTGCTTTACCAGATGAAACTAGATTCGACAATATTGGCCACATTATAAAAAGAGACGATAATAGTGCAAGAAGAAAATGTAGGATGTGCAAAAGTAATACTATTTATTTATGTAAAAAGTGTACAGTGCATCTACACCCCGAATGTTTCAAAAATTTTCATCTTAAAATTTAATTTACAGTTAAGATACAATATGTTCCTTTTTTACAAATTGTATGCGTATTCGGCCAAAGGTGCGTATACGCACCCACCCGTTTTTCCTTTTATGAGAAAAAAAAATTCTTTTTGGTTGTAAATTAGGCTTAATTTATGTGTTTTTAATCCCATCTAATAAATCAATTGTCAAATTTCTCTTTGTTTATTATCTCGGCCCTTAATGGGTTAATATTGTCCCAACAAAACTTACATGAAATAATGATGAAACTGTTATTTTTTAAACATTTATTATCGTTATTATATCGTTACTGGGTTAATTAACAAAGAACACTGAATTGAGAAATTGATATGTGAAAACAGCGTGAGCTAAATAATTAACGAAATCCACAAGGAAAATAATTCCTGCAGCTGGCTGTATACCACGTATCACAAAAAAAGAGGTTAATCTTTGTAATTTGGTATATTTATATAATTATAAGTTTTTTTAATAATTAACGCACTTCAGTAGATAAACAGATAGTATAAACGGTGTATCCCCTCTACGAGTGCATGATTTCTCCTCAAAAGAATAGCCAATGCTTATCTGCACAGCAGGTTTATGGTCTATCTATTTGATTTTTAGCTGGAGTGGTAAAAGGTTGAAAACAAATAATTAACATGCCAAGCGTATATTTTCGAGAAGCAAAGATTCATATGGTGAAATGGTATTAGGGGAACCATTCTATTGTAGAAATAATACAGTTATTTATTGCTGCTTTTCAAAATTACCCAATTCCGACAGAGAAAACAGTACGATCAATTATGAAAAACTTTGAAAATTTCGGTTGCATAAATACCTGTATGAAATGTCGTCCAATGGATCAACCACGATCGAAACAAATCTCTGTTGAACGCGAAGCTCGCGAAATGCAAGTTTGTTTAACTGCTGAAGAAACGCCTTGCTCGAGTAGACAAATTACGGACGAAGTTGACCTAAAGGAAAGAACTGTAAGAAATATTTTAAAACGAAATGGATACAATTGCTATAAAGTGCAAACCACCCAAGAACTTTTTCCAGACCATCATTTTAAACGTACGAAATTTTGTGAAACTATGATGGAGAAATCGAATGAGAACTTTTAAAAGGGAAATAACTTTTAAAAATGGTTTGTTTTGAGATGAATCTTCATTCACAATCCATAAACGTCATAATCCATCTGTCGTCCGCTATTGGTCTACGGAAAATAAACATTTGAGCATTGTTAAACATAGCAATACCCAAAGAAATTAAATGTGTGGACTGGACTTTATAACGATAATATAATTGGTTCATTTTTTATTACCGGAAATCTGAATGGACGTGCGCATCTACATTTATTACGAAATTAGATTATTCCAGCTGTGGAAACCTTGCGGTCAACTTCCATGATATCTGGTTTCAATAGGATGGCACATAATGCAATCAAAGTTACAAATTATTTGGAACAAACATTCTCTGGACGATTAATTTCTACACGAGGGACAATCAAATGGCCCCCTACATCACCAGATTTAGCACCTTTGGATTTTTATTGTTGGGGAATGCTAAAATCAAAATTATATCGGCATAAATTCGAACAAGCCAAGAAATTAGCCGAATTACAAGAAAAAATTGTTCAACTCTGTAGTCGAGTACAGCCAAATCAGCTGAATGCAATGAGACTTTACTGATAGATTCGGATTTTGTTTAGCGCAAAATGGTGGTTTTTTTAATTAGTTAGAATAATTTTTTTAGTAGATTTTTTCTTATAAAAATAATATTTATGTTTTGTTAATGTTAAGTTAATTGTTTTATTTGAAAGCTTGTTCGAGTTTGCCTTAAGGTTTACCGACGGAAAGTTAGCGACGAAATAATTTTATGCAAAGAACTACACACTCTTCGTCAGGATCTGATAATTACTGAATGCCGGATAGCCGCATGTATCTTGGCGCCCCTGCACTCTGAAGGAAGGCGTTGCTTAAAATTTTAACAACTTTTAAGGGGAATAATGCGTTGTTGCTACACATCAATTCCTTAAATCAATGTTCTTGGTTAACTAATTAAGTAATTGATAGAATCGATTAGAAAATAACAATTACATAGCTCTTTATTTTTTGGGACAATATTAATTTTCATTCTACATTAACTGTAGTGAATTTAAATACTATTTTACACTCATGTATCGGACTGAAATTTTAGAAGCAAGGATGTAACAGGAATATAGCAACACATCAGATTCAATAATACATTAGTTCAAACAATATAATGTTTGATTATCCTGGAAGAAGATTACGAATGAAATAAAAGCAACATCAAGATATCTAATACTTAGAAATCGCTCGTAAAGTTGGTGACAATAAAAGGCAGACATCTGAATAATATCAGTCGTGTATAAGAGACATAAAGATGTCTGCGACGCGAAAAAATGTAAATATACATTCCAAAAAGAACGGAGATCATATATAAGCAGATTCGAGTCCCCAAGCTTCAAAGATGTTTATATTTAGACGGAGGAAAAATAAGCTAAATATTTTGAGATGTCATTTTAATGCGACTGACAGTAAACTGAGGGCGAACAACATTTTAAGAACTACTTCGTTTATATATTCAGTGTGTTTTTCAGAGAAAGAGCTCGTTTATTTGAAAATGAAACTTTATTTTTGGCATCTCCATTTATAACAAGGAAAATGTAGACCATAAAAGATTGGACCAATCAGAAGACGATATTACAACTTTTCTAACAGAGGAGAAACACAATAAAAATAAACACACACATAGCACGTCTATATCGACATTCAAATAACAATAAGATCAATAAAAACACAATACATCTCATAATGGACGGCCACAATTAGAATAACAAAACTACTCGAAAAAAAAAAACGAATAGGTTTTTGTCGCAAAAATCTGAGAACGAGATCTCGCCACAAAGCCCATAGTTCATGATATTGATTCTCAAGAGGGGTACTCAAGTAGAATATAAAACAGTGGTAGAGAACCTGAAGAGGTTGGACCTGTTTAAAATGTGTGTGAGTTCTGATTTGGCATCAAATAAATTCTTTTTTAGAAATTTCTTTATTTTCTGTTCTTAAATTCCTTTTTTTTCGAACGTTAAGAATACATTTTGTGGACAATTTGGGTAATATTCAAAAAATACAAACGGAATCCCTGAAATTAGTATTTCTAGCATCAGAGAAAAAACCCAATACCTTCTGCTCGATTACACATACATGCAAAATAACAACAAAAATAGCAAAACATACAAAGAAGAAAGAAATAACACCAGCTTTTAGAACAAACAATAACTGGGGCAAATATATAAAGGACCACAAGAGCCAAAAAAAGGAATAAGGAAAAGCACCTACATAGTGGTGTATACAAAGTTAAATGTGGCGACTGTCCAAAAACTTCCATCGGTCAAACTGGTAGAACTTTTAACAAACAAAATCCACAAGGAAAAATTCCTGTAGCTGGCTGTATACCACGTATAACAAAAAGAGGTTAGTCTTTGTAAATGGGTATATTTATTTAAAAAACCCTTAAAAGGGCCACATCAATAAAACAAACGTTTTCGGACCACACAGTCCATCATCAGGTTTTTAAAATCGAAAAATGCTAGGTCACAATGCCTGAGCCACCAAAATACTAGGGTAAAAACCCTTTAAATTACATTTTGTTATGAAAGATTGTACATTGTGTTGTAAAATAACTGTGATGTTCAGTATTAAATTAAATTTGACTAGAGGTAACACATGGCTCAATCGGATTCCAGAGCCGGTGAGAGAGAACCTCTACACTTGGAGAACAGCTGGGAACTTAGAAATATACAGGCATAATTCTGAATGACCAACTTACGACAAACAGTTCTCCCCTCCTCAACTTATTCAGTTGAAGACTATAATGTATAAACGCATGACAAAAATAGGTCATTTGAGAAAGGCACTTTGCAAAAACAGCTTTAGTGATTGGATAATAAATTTTATAAAAGTTTTGAAAACAAAAGTTTTCAGTGTTTTATTGTTAGGTAAAATGAATTTCCATCAAGTAACGGTCGAATCCATCACAATTTGATATTGTTTAGCGTTAAATACTCCAAACTGTTAGATTGATTATTGATAACAATTGGCACGTCGGAAAATTCCTTGATACATATTATAACATATATTTTCACTATTCCATAATAAACTATTGTACTACACGACTACACACATAATTACATACTTACGCTTGTAGTATAGCTTGTTTGAAGTATATAATAAGATGATTTTAAGATATAATGAGAAATATCCATAAAAATAAGCTGTTTTGGAAGTTTTCTTCACATGGTTTGTTATTCAGCAATGGCACTAAAGGTTCCTGTTAGTAAATATAACCTATTTTAATCCAACAGACTGTAACTTGATTAATTCCTCATTCTGTTATATTTGTCGCCAGTATTTTTGTCCGATATCTTTACCACATCGATTTCTGATGATTGTATAGTAGTCTAGGCGGGATCTGTTTTGGATTGGAAATTTTCGAAGGGAAGCTATTTTTTTGCTGGAATCCCTTCAGGAAGTGCCCATTATCGATAATCACGATATGCGTCAGTCGCAAACCCTGTGCTAAATTTTTTATTTAACAAAATCTGAAAACAATTAAAAATTTCTCATTTTTTGCACCTATTTTCATTTATAATTCGGAAAATATTAATCCTAGAGAAAAAATTATAGGTAGTTAAAAGTTTCGTTATTAAATTTTACACAATATTTTGTTAGCTAGAAATTGAAAATTTAATGGTTATTGTTGAAAAAAAAGCAATAATTGGAAAAAAAGTACAAAAAAATGAAGTTAATCCTTTAAATGTTTTCGACTTTTTAAACTTGACTTACAAGTTCCATATTCCGTCTAGAAAAACTTTTTAATATGTTTAAAACGTGTGCTAAATTTTGTTAAGATCGGTCGGATAGGTTTTGCATAATAATTTTGCAATCCAGCCTACTGGAAAAAAATCGCAAATTTTCAAATTCATAGTAGGCCCTAAATAAGGCCCTCAGAGAGTTGCAATTTTTTTTACATAATAATATAAAGGAAGTCTCACACTATCAAACGCTTTTTTGTAAAATTCAAATCGGTTTACTAGGAAAGCCTATAAATTGTTTTAAAGTTATAAACATTTTTTAGGCTTATAAACAAATTAAATAACTTTACGAGCTTTAAACATATCAATTTCAAGATGTATACACTTAAAGAACATTAAAAGACGCTTCTTTTAAAAAACAAAAAGATACATTCGGCTTACTGGTTGCCGAGATATTGAAGGTCAAAGTTGGTATACATTTGACGTGTAACCATAAGTGATAGAGGGCTCGTTTTTAAACAAATACCCTCGTCTTGCCAAATACTTTTTATATGAAAAGTTTTACGTAATGCGCTTCATGGCAACATCCATAAAAAAGACAAACAAAAAACCGTTTTCGCGTAAAATGTCGCTCGAAATGCATGAGAAGTGGTGGTGAGGGACATTCACTTCAAATGTGAATCGGCGAGTATCAAGTAGGGGACCATCAGTTTGTTTAATTTCGGGTTTTGAAATATAAACAAAAGTAAAGTGCTCCAAAATCTGTAAGGGCTTGTAAAGTAAATTGTTACTTTTAGTAAACAAATATGTATTTATAAATTGTTAATAAATGATTTGAATTGTTAAAATGAAGGAATTTTTTTTTGTAAAAATCAAACATTTTAAAATAATTAACATTAAAAATAATTTATTTCTGCAACTTCAAGCGAATTAAATTTTCTTAAATCAATGTCTTTCATGTCCTGCCTTTGTAAACTGGATTGTATACATTTTGTTAAACTGTCTTGTTTAATTACTCGAGTTAATCGACAATAATTCGTCACAAAGGAGGCAGATTTTTTCACTCATCTTTTCAAATCAATGAATCTAAAAAAGTAAAACAGTTTAGCCTCTCAGATTTCAAGTATTATCTAAATTTTAAATTACATGAATTTAGAATAATTTTGTAAAAAAATTATTAGTAATATGTCAATCATTTTATATAAAATATCTAAAAATGTAAAATATATTATACCTTTCAGAACTTCTCTTAAAATGGAGTCGATGTGCTCGTACAATCCTCACAAAGCAACGCGAAATATATAAACTTTTTAGTAGTTTTTGAAATACAAAATATTTTACTGTTAAAACTCACGGATTTGACAATATAACTACTATATAATAGCGTGGAACATAATATGATCAAACCACTGAAAAACGTGTTCAGCACGCCTTTAATACAAGCCCTTACAGATCTTGGAGCACTTTACTATTTGTTTTTATTTCAAAACCCGAAATTAAACAAACTGATGGTCCCCTACTTGATACTCGCCGATTCACATTTGAAGTGAATGTCCCTCACCACCACTTCTCATGCATTTCGAGCGACATTTTACGCGAAAACGGTTTTTTGTTTGTCTTTTTTATGGATGTTGCCATGAAGCGCATTACGTAAAACTTTTCATATAAAAAGTATTTGGCAAGACGAGGGTATTTGTTTAAAAACGAGCCCTCTATCACTTATGGTTACACGTCAAATATATACCAACTTTGACCTTCAATATCTCGGCAACCAGTAAGCCGAATGTATCTTTTTGTTTTTTAAAAGAAGCGTCTTTTAATGTTCTTTAAGTGTATACATCTTGAAATTGATATGTTTAAAGCTCGTAAAGTTATTTAATTTGTTTATAAGCCTAAAAAATGTTTATAACTTTAAAAAAATTTATAGGCCTTCCTAGTAAACCGATTTGAATTTTACAAAAAGCTTTTGAAAGTGCGAGACTTTCTTTATATGTAAAAAAAAATTGCAACTATCTGAGGGCCTTATTTAGGGCCTACTATGAATTTGAAAATTTGCAATTTTTTTCCAGTAGGCTGGATTGCAAAATTATTATGCAAAACCTATCCGACCGATCTTAACAAAATTTAGCACACGTTTTAAACATATTAAAAAGTTTTTCTAGGCGGAATATGGAACTTGTAAGTCAAGTTTAGAAAGTCGAGAACATTTAAAGGATTAACTTCATTTTTTTGTACTTTTTTTTCCAATTATTGCTATTTTTTCAACAATAACCATTGAATTTTCAATTTCTAGCCAACAAAATATTGTGTAAAATTTAATAACGAAACTTTTAAACAGTTATAATTTTTTCTCTAAGATCAATATTTTTCGAATTATAAATGAAAATAGGAGCAAAAAAATGAGAAATTTTTAATTGTTTTCAGATTTTGTTAAATAAAAAATTTAGCACAGGGTTTGCGACTGGCGCATATCGTGATTATCCATACTGGGCATATCCTGAAGGGATTCCAGCAAAAAAATAGCTTCCCTCGAAAATTTCCATTATGGTCTGAATTTCTACAGATGGCGCCTAGTCTATAGTAAGTACTACCATGTTTCTAAGACACTTATTAATATTCAGTCCACCGGGGTGTGAAATTTCACAAACAAGGGTATAAGATAAGGAAAACAAACCCCTTAGTTATTTAATAATTCTTAATAGAGTGTTAAATTTAATTAATTGCATTTCGGATTGAAATTTGCTCAAAATCGGGAACAAGACAAAAAAAATATTTAACATGTTATTTCATGTTATTGCTATTGTACGTAGACCTTGGAGACCGTATATTTAAAAGCGTTCTATTTTCAATCGACAATTATTTCAGAAAATTCTACTGACAGTAGTTATGTGAGGCCGCAACCATATCCCAATTTTGTAAATCCGTTAAAACTTTGTATTAACGCGAAAAGTTATATCTGTTTTTTTTGGTGAAAATATTGATTTGAACACCAGTTGGGCCAGAGAGGTGGAAGCCAACCGGAAGCCTAATCGGATAATTTCCGCGGCCAGGAAAATAAAACTTACTAAGTTCTCGGGAAGAACCGCGTTAAGAATTTAAAACTGGACATTACGGCACACATTTTGGAACCATTATCAATAGGGATATGGTTCCGTTCGAATTCGGAGTCTCAATCTGCCTACTCCCATCACATGTAACGTACCAGTATCTTGTGCTCCAAAAATACCGTCAAACGACACTGAGGTCTCAATCTGCCAACTTCTCAGTGTCGAGTGACGATCGGTCTTACGCTATGTAGCTACTTTTATATCCTCAGTATGCGCGGAAACGATCAGAGCGGAATCGGTTGGCGCGGCGGGTCGCTGAAGCAGAGGTCAAAATGTTGCTGAGTCTTTTAACATAATCGTACCTGTTTAAGCTGTTAGGGCGTCTTCCAATTTCGATGGCTTCACGAATAATTGGTTTTAAGGAGCGGATAGGAGCGACGGTTCTTGCTTTTTCGAAATCTATTTTGTGACCTATCTGAATATAATGTTGGGCTATGGCTGAAGTAGTATCGGAATGTTTGAGTGATAGAGAATGTTCGTAAATACGATTATGGATTCGTCGGTCTGTCTGTCCTAAGTATGAACGTGGGCAACTGGAACAAGGTATTTCATAGACACCATGGTCTTCATTGGGGATTTGGTTTTTTACGGATCTGACGAAATTGGACAACTTGCGAGTGAGTAGTGAAGATGGTTTTGATGTTTAGAGGGTTAGGAGGTATACTGATGTTGTCAGTGATACATTTGATAAAAGGTAGAAAGATTTTGGGTTGATCAGGCGGCAAGGTTTCTTTTTTGGATGAAATGGGGTTTAAAAGTTTTTGAATGCTCCTATTGATTTGAGTTTTATGGTAGCTGTTTTTAAAGAGTGTTTGCCTTATCGTCCGAAATCAATTCAATAAGTTCTTACATCTGAACTTTCGAAACAATTCAGTTAGTTTTTATGGATATTTCTCACACCGGTATGTTGCAGATAATACCTGCAACTCTTGGAGGCAGTAATTGAATGTTAACTTCTGACGTTAACCTGGAATCCATTTAAATATGATGAAAATCTTTTAAAGGACGATGTGAAAATGATAAAATGTTTGAACACAATAAAATAAAACATAAACAATCACTCTAAACATGAATAGTGTAATACCCCTCTATTATCTAGTTTTAGAATTTTAGTGTACATCAATAACATCAGAAGAAGGGTCAAATATCTTATTGCATATTTACAATTTTTCCAGCCATATACGAGACACGCTATAATAATACGCACACTTTTTGTCTTTCTTATTATTAGGTATTATTGCTTCTTTGGCACTATTATTTTTTATGGTATAAACGCTTGGCGTCTGGTGTGGGTTAAATTCTCTATGAGTGAACTATTTCATACAGTTTAGTGGGTAGTGGGTAACATGATCGAACCAGATCATTACCAGGATTCTATCAGACGCAAAAAAATAACTAAAAATCATGAAAAATAGATCTTTCACTCATAAAAATAAGCTTAACACGATTTTAATAATTAACTGCAAAGTTATCATAATTACAACTACTTTTTAATATTAGAAATGCCGATGATGCTTTTATGAACGGACCAAGTCTTCGATAAGCGCATCCAAAAACAGTTTTGAACTTTCAGGAACGCATTTAAGTCTTTTATGTAAGGAATCTAACAAAACCAATATTACGTTTCATCCATCTTAGTATTAATTGTGAGTTTAACAGAGATTATTACCAGTGAAACTCACAAAATTATGATAGTTAATAATATTAATAAACTCTGCAAAAAAAAATGTGGTAGATCTAAAATACCAATTAAGATCGGAATATATTTTGGGATCATTTAGGTTAGGCTCAAGCAAACGTGAGATTGTTGAGCTAAGATGTGAGCACATACATGGTGCGCCAAAGCTCTGACTTTCTTTTATTAGGCTAAATTATGGAGTATATAAAAAATGTTTATAACGAAACTGATGTTAGTGTAAATATTTCGAAAATTATTAACTTTAGACCTATAAAAACTTATATATACAAGTTCTTAATATTTTTAAAAAATATACTGCAAAAATTCGTAAATATGCAGGGCGTTCCATTTAAAATAACATAACTTTGGTTCATTCCGTTGTTCCGACTGACACTGTATAATCGAAAATAATTTTATAATTATAGAGGTCTTTGATGTACATCAGTATATAATAATTTAGCCGTAACAAAAGAAAGCCAGAGGTTTGGCGCACCCTGTATCCTACAGAAAGATCAGGAGGTCGGCCGTTAATCAAATGGAGAAATTATATTAAACAAAAAAAGAATAACAGAAGACAGTGTATAATAAACACACATTAGAGTGTGTGTTCTTCCTCCTTTGTGGTTAAAACATTCAGAAAAGATAGTGATTTGTTGGTTTTTTTATTGATTTTTCTTTAGATTTAAAGTCCATCAAAAATATCTTCAATGCTTCTGGTCCATGAAGCCAAATGAAGAACACATTATCTAGATATCTCCACCATATTGTGGATTTTTATACGTGTTTTTACACAATATTTTGCTCAAATTCCCCCATGAAAATATCTGCACAGAGATAATGAAAAGCACATCACTAATCTACAATCTTTTTCATAAAAATCATTGTCTAGTTAGCTCCATTGCAGCTAAATGCATTCTATCTATTCCTGCTAGTTTTTGCAGAAAATCGTGTGAATCCTTTATAAATGTGGTGTTATGTGATATTGGCTCCTACTTCCAGTAAAATGCACTTCAGAAAGAAAAAAACCTACTAACAAAGATTTTAATGATAAAAGCATGATTCAACGACAGCATCACCCTTAGAGTTTCAACTCAAAAATATCCAAAATATCAAAAACATACAAGATCCACGCCAAGTACAAAGTTATTTGGTTCTAATATAATATATATTTCATTCCCTTCTTGTCATTTTACATGAAAGATCTATTTTTTTGGAAAAATAAAAAATAAAATAACAGACCCCTGAAACAATCCTGGAACAATCGGTTTTCACTTGAGTGTTTCAGATTTATCGTCAGTTCCTTTACTTAGTTTCATTCATAATTATCTTTGTTATTTTATTTAAAGGAATTTAATAAACGCAAAAAGCTGGATTCTATTTAGTTTCGCATTGTACAGGACGTCACAAACCAAAAACCAAAATTTAAAAAAATTAAAAATAAATATGTATTAAAAATCGACAACGTTTTAGCAGTTTTTGTGAACATCCTGTATGTTGCATATATTTTTAGGGATTATTTTTATACAAATTTATTCTTGCCAAGAACTTTTACAACACTTTTAAATATTGATATTTGGTAGAAAACATCTTACAGTGAATCTTTTCGATTGTAATTGGCGCAGTGATAGGATTTCACTCTAGAGCGTATGCTTACATTATCAAAACTTTGATCCTGACTTCAAATGTAGTCTACTTATTGGTTCTGAGGCCATTTGAAGATATTTACTGTCATGCATGCTATATTTACTTATAAAAAGTCTGTTCTTTACGTCATTGATTTTTATAATCTCTTTTTACATCATTTCCAAACAAGCAGCTCAAATTTGCTATCCTATTTTTGCATTTAAAGATAGGCTTAATTTGCTACTTGTGTCCTCATATTTGAAGATTATATTTTTGCATAGATATTATTCTTCAACAGATCAAATTGGCGAATCAAACTTGGATTTATTAACAAATTAATCTTAAGTGGCGTCGTACTAGGATTACACTACTCCTTTTATGCTTAAAAGTGTCTTCTAATAGTTCTAATCCTGATAACCTTCTAGTCCATTTATTATTCTAATGATATTTTAATCATTTACTTTTGAAGCTTTTTGAACAGGTTGTTGCCCAAAGAAGTTTCCCAAGAGTTTTTCATTATTTAAATATGATATATTATATGATTTAAATTATCCATATCGAAAGCTCTTAATGCTGCAAAACTTATAGTTAAGTAATATTACATTTCTAAGAACGTTCCTTTTTCATTATGAATTTCTTCTCTTGGTACTTTTAGGATAGAAGATAAGATTTGTCAAAATTGCGAGCATCTATGAGTTTAAATTACCAGAAACTATTCTTGGCGAGAATAAAAGGCACATTTAATCTAATGCATTTGATAATTTCACAAAAAGCATGTATGTACAATCTGAATACACCCTTCGGAGTTTACCTAAAGTCTGAGATTAAATTCTCAAAGTTTACGAAAGGGATTGTCGTGGAAGCGTGCATCCCAGCTAATCTTTCAAACATTCGGTTAGTTTACTAATCGGTCCTTTTCTATTAGCATAGCAAGGGTAGCTAAAATGAGCGCGTTCACGCCAATCGATTCCATCGAATTCGAGAATTTCGCCCCAGCAGGTTACAATAAATGAATAGAATGCTTACCGCCCTGTTCATCCAGCATGACCAGGGTCTTCATGCCAACTTCGTGACTCTACAAACGAAAAAATGTTAGCCTGCACCAATGAGCACTCTCTAGTTGTACCAGTTTTATTAGGCGGGAAAAATATCTTCCAAAACCAGTTTTTAGTTAAGGTTAGTTTACCAATAACCGATTTCTAAAAAGGTTTAAATGATAAACTATACGAAATGTGTTAAAATTTGTTGTAGTCTTTAAATTTTTACTGGAAGGGACAGATATGAACACGTTTTCGACTTATTTAGTGGTAGTTTTTTTTTTGTAAACACATTAAAAATATTATTACAATTAAAATCATTGACAGCACTGTAGTAAACTAAGTTTGTCTTAGAATCCAATATCGCCCGATCTACTGTAGAAAATACAGAAGGAAAATAAAAGTACTCAGCAAGTTTTTCGAAACTGTACATCAAAATAGAGAATGGTGGATCCAAACAAACAGTAAACTAAAAGATCCCTTGCTGGGTCATTTAGAACGGATGTAGAACATGAATTTAAGTGCCTTAAGGAAATACTTGAAAGGAGTTTTTAAATGACATAGAAATATAGTCATGGTGAGAACAGAATCCATGATCTTCTATAGTAGAGATGATGGCAGTATGAAAACGAGATAGAGAAACAGGAAAAGCACGCAGGGATACTTATATAGATAGGGATACTTATATAGATAGAGGAGATATAAATAACAAATAAATGGGGTACTGATAATCTATTTACTATACGTTCTTTTGTGTAAGCACTACCGGGGAATTCAATGCTAAAAAGGAATTTTCTTACAGAATAGCAGCCCACCCTAAAAAACAATCGATTTCATGTAAAAATCTCATATCGATTTTTGATGGTTCTGACAGGTATACGAGTGATAGCTGATAACAAATCCTTGAAGGCATGCAGCTGATTGTGCTTTGTTTTTTTTATCTGTTTTTGATGACAAAATCTTTTTTCTTATAAATCGTTTATTATACATTTAGAGAAAAATGGTTCAAATAAAAGTTGTAGACCTCAAAAAGTTCTTTACATTGCGACTGTCTAAATTAAAATACATAAACAATTGACCGAGATAATTACAAAAAACTCCTAAACTACCCTTAAAATCGTATTAAATGTGTAAGCGTTTGGAGCAAAATAAATGACATTCTGAAAAGGCGTAAGTAGTATTTTTATTAAATTAATTAGTTTTATTCAAAAGGCAATACAAATTTTTTAGCTTATACCTTTTAATAATTTAACTTTTATTAAAACTACTTAAAAAAATTAACTTAATTCATTATGGAAAAACGCTGTGAAAAATGCAACATCGTCCGGTTGATTAAAATTAGTATAGACTAAGGTGGCTAAGACACCTTGAAAGAATGGACACTGGAGACCCCCAAAGACAGATATTATATCAAGAGCCAGTAGGAACCAAGAAGAGAGGCAGGCCAAGATCTAGATTTCGAACTTAAGTCGAAGATGACTTAAGGAATCTATGGGTCAGAAATTGGAACTGTCCAATTGATCGGTTAATAATTTCTTGATCGAATTGGTTCCAACAAAAAACTATCCGATGTTTTACGTAGCTTACAACAACTGTCAACAGACATTTGTATTTAGTTTTTTATTGTCATTATTAAAAATGGTTTACCCATCAATTAAAGACAAAATGTTGAAAAGTCTAAATCAAACAAATGTTTCCAGAGTTAAACTGACAAGTGAGCACAGTCAGTTACTTCTTAAAACATTTGAGAGAAAATGATGGTTCCATTAAAATGAAATTAGGACGGGGAGGGGAAAAACAAAAACTGACAGAAGTCAGGAAAATATGGCTATGGTAAGGGACATTCTTGACAATGTTGAGCAAAATGATGTTATTTGTTCAAGAAAAATATCAAAAATAACAAACATTGATCGTACAACTGCAGATAACAGGAATAAAATAAAAGATTTGAAAGACGCAGACAGTTATTCTCAGGATTCGAAAAAAATGAATGCATTTAAAAAGCATTCGCCCGAAATTTTGCGCCTACGCTCTTAAGCCGCGTCTACACGATGACAATTGGCGAGACAATTGTCAGAAGACAATTGACTGGCATGAAATTATTGTCTTCGTCTAAACACTTCAGGCCAATTACCTTGCCAACTGCTCTCATAATTGCCACTCGAATGGAACACTGACAAGGCAGACCAAAGGCACTTTTAAGTAGATGTAGCAAGGAATGAAAGCGCTACTTCCAATTTTAGCTTGGATGACAATGCTTTTCTCATTAAGGTATCCTCTTTCAATATTTTACTTTCAACCATCTGTAAAAGTTCATTAAACATGCTTTATATTCCATTGGATCTTCCGTCCGCAGTTCCCTTAGCAATTGAAATGACGCACCGTGACTGTTTCTTCTTAAAAGCCATTTTCTTGTCCACTCTCTCTTCTCATTTAACTCCTCTTCTGGCACATTGCAAGAGTCATTGATAAATTCCCGGTAAAGCTGATGTAACATTAGTTTTAAGTCCTCACTGGACACAACAGATGACGAGTAGTCGGCCATGTTTTAGCTGTCTACTGACATGGCAATAGTTGACCCCGTATAAACATCTTCTTGTTCAACTGGACTGGCCTCCGACAATCCGCAACCACGTGATGACAATTGTCCAATGACAATTGTCTCGCCAATTGTCATCATGTAAACGCGGCTTTAAGGAGGTTCAGGTTAAAACGGCGGCTTTACCAAATTTAAAAAATCTGGTTTTCCGAACAAATTTTTTCATTGCGTCAACCAAAAAACCCCCAAAACAATATAATTTACTGTGATGCTCGAAAGAAATCCGACATACCACTAGATTTACTTTTAGTTCAAAGGAGGCATTTTTCCGCCTCAGTGATGGACCAATAGCCGTATCAATGATGAGAAAAACAGAAATTTATTTTGTAGACGCTGGTGTTAAATAAATTCATGAATTTATCAGAGAAACATTTTAAGCAATATGCTTGCTGATATTGAAAATATTAGCCACGACTTCACCTTTCAACAAGATAGTGCGGCATCCCATACTTCCAAAAGTATGTTAACATATTTGCAAGAATAAGTTGCAGATTTCATCGAATCTAGCATGTGGCCTCCAAATAGCCCTGATCTTAACCCGGTTGATTACAATAGACCAAGAAATTATTACCCGATCAATTGGACAGTGGCGTCGAAGACTGTAGTAAATAACCACCTTGTTCTTATTGCACCGTCTTCTTTCGAAAGTTGGCGATCCAAATGCCGCACGAAAGGTTTATGTGGATGAGCGGTCACACAGTCTCCTCAGATCTTTCCACCACGAGTTGTAGCATCTTTCAAATGATCTTTTGCCCCGCACTTTACCTTCCAATATGATTTGGAGTAATTCATGTCTTTCATCTCTCAAAACATGACTCAAGTATTGTATGTTTCTCTCTTTAATTATGCTGACTAATTATTTCCGTTTACTTAAGTACCTCACATTTCAAACGCATCTATTAGTTTTTCTGTTTCAAAGTCATCTATTCCACTTTCACATCAATATAGCAAAACAGAGAAAACGATCATTCGAATTCTGAGCTCTAGACTAAGGTCTGATCTTGTAAAAAATGTTTTCATGTTCATGAGTGTTTTCCTCGCTTGTTCGATTCTTTTTTTTTTATTTCACTAGCTGTTGATAATATTTTATGGAAGTTATCTGTTCTATTATTTGTCCCTTGGCATACAAATGTACGTTTGTTGGTATTTTTGAAAATAATAAAATTTTAGTTTTGGAAACATTTACATGTAAACCGAACATTTCGCTATGAGAACTACCGCATTTATTATGTTTTGTAAATAACCATGGGGGCTAAAAAATTTGTATTACCTTTTAAATAAAAAAATAAATTTAATAAAAATACTATGTACGCCCTTTCAGAGTGTCATTTATTTTGCTCCAAATATTTAAACAATTTTAATACGATTTTTAATGCTAATTTTTCAATCTAAATATTAACAGGGTGACTGTTGCAACTACCTTGAAAGTAAGCCTTTATAAAAATGACCCTTACTTAGAATTCTCTCAAGTTATTTTGTTAGTCTTGTAAATTTTAATTTAAATATGCACTATGAATATAGGTTTCAAATTTCAATAAAATAGGAGCAAAAGTAAAGAAGTTATATAAGGTCAAAATGGGTTTTAAATAAATTTGGCGTACCATGTATAATATTAATTATAAATTAATACTCCAAATGTGTTTATTTCAAATCAATCTTGGATTTCAAAGTGGTATAACCCACCTGATTACAACCTTACATCTCAGGCCCCACGTTGGGCGCCAATGTGTAAGCCAGGGTAGGGATCTCCATGATTGTCTTTGTTGTATTGAAGAGGAGATACTTTAAGTAAGGTCGACCTTGTGGTTGTATAAGCCACGTGAAAGAGCGCAGTTCTTATTATTTTATTAAGCTACTTTAAATAGAAACCAAGATATTGCAAATTTTTTCAGCACGCTTCAATTCGAAGTTCTAAATCACTTTTACGAGTTATACCTTTTTAGTCTTTGTCGGTATATGTCATCTATAAAATGGATCCTAAAATTTAGATCTTCGTTTATATTCTACTAAATTTTCAGCTCTTAATGTTAATAAACAATGCAAATACGATTTTAAGACAAAAATTGTTATCTTTGTTCCTATTAGTCATACAAGATTCTTCTTTTTTAGATATTGCGTTTTCTACCATCTCTTCACTGAGCCTACTTACAAGCGAGTAACATAAAAAATATAAGTTATTATAAATGTATATAATCTAAAAGTCAGCTATTTTTAAACGGTTTTTTAATATAGGTATATTAAAATTGACGACTCAAAGAATCCTCTAGAGTTACTAATATTTATAAATTAGTGCAAAAGTAAGGGTTTATTGCCGTTATCTCAATTGTTTATAAATTTTAATTTAGAAACTCGCAAATTAAGGAACTTTTTAAGTTCTACCACTTTTATTTGAACCATTTTTCTCTAAAATGGAGGTATCAGAAATGTTTTACAGAAAAAAAATATTTTTCCTTTTTTATGATGGATATAAAAAAAAACAAAGCAAAATTAGTTGCACTTCTTCAAGGATTTGTCATCAGCTATCCTCCATAACCTTTTAGAATCTTCAAAAACTCCTATTTAGTGGCCTATTAACTGATCGACACTTCTTGCTTGGGACATTTTACTTCGCAATAAAAATCACGGCTTTTTGAAAGTTTTTTCAAAACAAGATATAAGGGAATTGGTGGTAACGATGTTACTGAAGGAGACAGTACTAAAAAAATGTTATTACAGGTTACCAGCAGTGCAGTTTTTGATTTAATTTGTAATAATATTTTTAACATTGTACTATTTTAACCTGTGTAATTTTTTAAATGTAAAAAATACTCTTTGACCGGACTATAAATAGATCAATTTAGTCTGGTCAATCAAGTCCATAAATAAAGACCCATCTTGTGATTAAATATAATGTGTTTTATCGTTCTTAATGTTTCACTCAAATGACAACTGATATTTGATAACAAGTCGGTAATTAAGTTCGATTATGATATAGTTTGTCGTTTTTCAACGTAAATATGCAATAAAACAAAAGACTACATCGAATAATAAGACTTATATCAGCAAAACACCAACAACCTTATTATTTTTTAACACATTTTTTAAGCTTACCGCCTTGATGGTGGACCATCTCCAATGTCTTCGTGCCAGCATCGGTACTCTATAACAGCACAGTGCCGTAGCAACTCACAATTTGAAAGAAGGTAAAACTACTCAATATTTACAAGAAATATGGCATCCTTATTTAAACTAATGAACATAAATTCGATCGAAGCAATATTTTTTAGTATTCGGCTAGTTAAATAATTGCACTCAATGAAAATTTACCGATTTTTACCAAAATACAGGAATTTAAAAGTTTCAGTTTGGTTATCTTTAAATATATTGTACATATATTTAGGTCTTTAATTGTGGTAGACTTTAATCCAAGTATTAAGCAGAAAAAATAAACTAAAATGAATTTTTAAAAATATTGTTAAAAATCCTAGATTTTGGGAAAAATTAGTAAATTTTGATTATTTCAACCAATGAAAGAGCTTTATTTTGGTCAAGTGAGCTGAAATTTCCCCAGATCTGGGGAAATTTACACAATTAATCCAGCAAATAAGTTTATGCCATATTTCAGAACTACAGTTCCTACCAGATAGAAAAAGTGCGAAAACAGTGAGATCCAAATAATGTACATCACATGCAAAAATGTGTGACCTATTTTACTATACGTATTAAACTGATTTAGCTAAAAATCTATTAAACAATCACACATTTTCTGTCGTGGTAAATTTTTTTAAAGTACTACATAGGAACAACGTCTAGACTGAGAAAACAAAAGCAAACAGATAAGTACCAAGCCAAGCGTCAATAGAGACAAACGTGTAGATGTGCTAGTGTAAATTTGCTAATGTCAATAAAGTAATATAATGTTGACATTTAAACAGTTTATGTAACTTACTTATATATTAATAAATAGATATTATGGGTATATAGCAAGGGATGAAAAATATATGTGAACATTTGTAGAACCACATTATAGACTTTTTAATAATTTCTTACAATTAGAACAAAATAATTTTTGAACTTTAAAAAATTAAAGGCAAATATCGAGCACAATTTTAATAATCAAATCTTGCCCAAGTACTTTCGCTTTCTACAGCATCATCAGGGGCATTTCGTCAAATTTGGACTATCCAGCAAGCGCAGAATGTATTAAACATGAAAATGAACATAAATTTTACATAACACTACACTAAAACAAGGACAAACAGTTTAAAATTATTTAAAAATTATTCTACGCTCTACATTCTTGTCGGCAACAGAAGAGAATGAATTGAATGAAAATGGAGAGAGAATTCTCTCTCCAATTGCCGACAAGAATGTAGAGCGTAGAATAATTTTTAAATAATTTTAAACTGTTTGTCCTTGTTTTAGTGTAGTGTTATGTACAATTTATGTTCATTTTCATGTTTATTATATTCTGCGCTTTCTGGATACCCCAAATTTGACGAAATGCCCCTAATGATGCTGTAGAAAGCGAAAGTACTTGGGCAAGATTTGATTATTAAAATTGTGCTCGATATTACGAAAATTTGTAAGGATATATTATCGGCATGTTATAGTAATGTCAAAAGGACACCAATACTTGTTTTTTTCGTGACTTTTATTATATAAATTGTAATGTTATAAACGTCATACCTTCATTAAGGGTAATTCCAGCAATAATCGACACAAGTCGGTGGGGTCACCCTCTCCGATTTGGCTGAAATTTTACACACATGTTGTACTAGACAAAAAAAACATGATTGTCAAATTTTCAGACCTTAATATTCAAAATGGCGGCCGTGGTGCGCTATTGAAGTTTAACGCTTTTTATCAATTTTTTTTCGTGTTTCGTCATTTTTTTAGTACAGCAAGCTAAATATCCACTATATGTTTTCCAATGTAAAATTTTCCGCTGAACACGGTCCCGGTGTCAAAATGCGAAACAAAGCGCTTTTTTTTGAAAAATTCACATCTCAAAAACACCCTCTTTAATTTTTTTCAAATTTTTACAAAAGACGCCTTAATATAAGTACTTTCGAATAAAAGTTGTCTCAGAAATCCTTTTTATATGTTTGAAGCAGCTGCGCCCTATAAGAGTCCAAAAAACGCCATTTCCCCGCATATTTTAGCGACTATATAACAAATATTATAATATGTATAATAATAAAATCCTAGCGCAAAAAATGTATTAATTACAGCGCGCAATTCTGCGTTTAATATTGTGTCGCCACCTATAAAACGGTAAAATTGGTGGTAAATAAATTGAAAATAGACATTTTTTGTGTAAAATTTTCCGTAGAATCCGAATTCGTTGTCAGAAAACCTCTAAAAGTTATTTGGAAGCTGAAACACGAAGGAAAAATGCTAAAAAAGGAGGGAAAATCGCGTTTTTTGGACTCTTATAGGGCGCAGCGGCTTCAAACATATAAAAATGATTTCTGAGACAACTTTTATTCGAGAGTACTTGTATTGAGGCGTCTTTTGTGAAAATTTGAAAAAAATTAAAGAGGGTGTTTTTGAGACATGAATTTTTCAAAAAAAAAGCCCCTTGTTTCGCATTTTGTGGGTTTACATGACGTCATATGGCAATTTTGACACCGGGATCGTGTTCAGCGGGAAATTTTACATTGGGAAACATATAGTGGATATTTGTTTAAGCATATTAAAAAAATCGGCGAAACACGAAAAAAAATTGATAAAAAGCGTGAAACTTCATTAGCGCGCCACGGCCGCCATTTTGAATATTAAGGTCTGTAAATTTGACAATCATGTTTTTTGTCTTGTGCAACATGTGTGTAAAATTTTAGTCAAATCGGAGAGGGTGACCCCACCTACTTGTGTCGATTATTGCTGGAATTACCCTTAATTTATATTTAAATAAATATTTTATTTTAATTTCTTTATTAGTTTATTAATCCGTTTGCCTTCAGATTCGTTTTTACTATTTTTTCTTCAAAAAGAAGTTGGCGCCCTCTGTCTTTGTTTTCTTTCTCTTTCTTTCCGGTAGAATAAATATTTGCCTTCTCTCTCTCTCTCTCTCTCTGACCGTTAGACTGAATATTTATATTCTGTTCTATGTTGACAGAAAAGATAATTCCATAATAGGCATACATCCTATGTCATCTGTGCTAACTTCATTTCAATCTCCCACTTACTTTCCGTCAATCAGAATTTCTGACATAGTGGGATATGTTTTTCGTCTATAATTAAAATTTATAAAAGAAGGCAAAAATTGTTATAAGCTTCATTTTAGGGTCTGCAGAATTCTCTTGGGGTGAGTACTTTCATTGTAATTTATATTCTATAATTGTGACAGCATTCTCAATATTCGTAAGCTCTTCAGCCTTCATTTATCCAATGTTGGACATAGGCCTCCTCCAATTGCTTCCACGCTTCCCTATCTTTTGCAATTCTCATCCACTGCTTTCCAGCTACAGCAGTTATATCGTCTATCCATCTCTTTTTAGGTCTTCCCACGCTTCTTTTTGTTTCTCGAGGTCTCCAGAATGTTACTTTATGAGACCATCTGTTGGTGTCTTGTCTTGCTACATGTGCTACCCATTGCCATCTCAATGTCGCTATTTTTCCCATGATGTCGGTTACTTTAGTTCTTCGACGTATTTCGGTGTTAAGAATTTTGTCTCTGAGGCTTATATTTAACATGGCCCCTTGAGTTACTCTTAATTGTTCTGCCATTTTTATTGTTATTGCCATAGTTTCCAATCCATAAGTTGCAACTGGTAGTATACAAGTGTCATAGGTTTTTCGTTTTAGGTGAATTGGGATTTTTCTGTCTTTTAAAATGAAGGTCAACTTACCAAAAGCAGCCCATGATAATTGTGTCCTTCTTTTAATTTCTAGGGTTTGATTTTCCTTTTCGTTTTTAATCGCATGTCCTAGATATATATATTGTTCTACCTTATCTATATTGATGTTATCTATCGTGATGCTTTCTAGGCTGTTGCTTAATATCTTTGTTTTGTCGTGATTCATTTTTAATCCTATTTGATTCAATTCGTGATTTAAATCTTGTAGCATTGATTTTAGTTTATGGATATCTGTGCTTATTAGTACTATGTCGTCTGCAAAACGTAAGCTCACTTCTTTCGAAACCACGTTTATCAATTATATGCATGTAGTAATCTTAACAGAATTTTATCATTGCCATCTGCTATTTGTTTCATTGTAATTTTGTAAAATGGCAAGGTAGTTAAACCCTTTTTGATGTTCTCTAACACAGGATGTTGCAATTTAGTTTATTGACTGCAATATTGGCTGTATTTATTGGCCGAATTCAAGTTTTATTGGTTGTATTGAAGAACTTATTGGTTGTATAGAAGACTATTGGAGATTTTATGGGAAATTTCAGAATATAATATGGAATAACTGCAGCTCTCAGGAGGACCTAACCGTCTAATTGGGAGGCTACACAAGCAGCCCATTGATGCCATACGTATCATCCACATTGTATTCATTGTAACGCATTGGCAGGGTTGATTGTTTACAATCATACAGCTAAAGTTGTCATCTTCTGAATGTAAAATATTTTTAGAGGATTAAATAGGAGCGTTTTCTAAAAACAATAAACATTTCACCTGTTCTGGCGGCATTCCCAATTTTTTCTCTTAAAATTTTTTTCACTAAAGGTACAAATTCTTTGAAAAACCAATTTTTGAGAAAATATCTGAGTTGAACAATGTCTTCTTAGAGCTATAATATAAAATGGGCAGATGATGCATTATATATTTTAAAACTTTAGGTTTGCGAGATTTGTCAACCATTAAAGGAGTCAATCTATGCGATCCATCGGCATTAGCACAAAGCAATTGTGCTAATAATTAAAATAATGCAAATAATTATTCTTCTTTTATAAGCTATTCGTAGAATTAATATTTTGAACACTACAAGGCGCAACAAATGTTATTAATAATATTTATAAAAAACCAAAATATCTTGGCAACTTTTTAAGCAACATAAGGATAAAAACATAAAAAATGCCAGTTTTAAGATTTTTACAGGACTTATAACTTCATTACTACCATTACGTTATACATTTTGCTAATAGACGAAAAAAGTAAACATTAACCGTTTTTTTTTGGCCTTAATTTGTTAAGAGCGTAGGCGCAGGCCAATGGTTTTTAAATGCATTCATTCGAATCCTGAGAAAACTAACAAATATTTTTGAAAAATTTAAACGGAGAATGAAAGATTGCATTATTACGGAGGGCCGAAAGTCCCTTGTAATAAACAAAAAGTTTTTTTGCGTAAGATATTTGAAATTAAAAATCACACTAATTTTTTTCTTTTTTTTTTTCACCCCTGTAACTTATTAAAATAAACATTATGGAAGTTTTCAGGGACTTTCGGTCCTCGGTAATAATGTATTCTTTCATTCTGCGTTTAAATTTTTCAAAAATATTTATTAGTTTTATCAGGATTCGAAAAAAATGAATGCATAAAGCATTGGTCCGAAATTTTGCGCTTACGCTCTAATAACTAAGTCCGAAAAATGGACAACAGGAATCATATAGGTTTTTGTTACAGAGGTCCATTCTACTCAAAACAACTGTCGTTTGTATGGCCGGTTCAGTATCACGAAAAAAAAAACCTTATTTCCCTGGTCTATTATGTCTAAACGGACTTACAAGTTCGTTTGGAGACTAGTTGACTGGCACATGTCTCTATTTATTTATTTGGCTCCCTACTTAGTTATTTCCACCACAATTATTTCCACTCAAATGACCTTAGTACATCAACCATATTGAGATCCTTTGGAGGAGGTAGGACTCATTATTAAAGAGCTGCATTCATCTAGAATCGAACCTATTCTCCATAGGTGTAAGCCAGGATCTTCTGCCTTTCCTTGTGTTTATTTCCATTTTATCTTAAATTGTATAACCAGTTTGACTAACTAAACCGATAATATCAACGGTAGATCTAACTTGTTAAGTTTCATCTTCATTCTCTGTCAACCTTATATGAATTTATTAGACGATATCTGCTGTATTCTAGGAAAAAATCCTTTACTTTTTGAAATACTGTTTAAAAGATGTCTTATCTTTAACATTATCGTCCTCAAGCATTTTGCTTTGGTTTGCAAAATGAATAACTGATCATGTTATTTATTTGGTCTAACCATCGCAATGGTGATCTTCCCTCAGATTTTTTGCTAGTTACATTGCCTTCAACTATCGTTCTTTCCATATATTATCTTTTTCTACTACCGTGTCCACAGGTAATGTTAAACTAATAATATTGACTTAGTGGTGTAGTGAGCGTTCCTAGTCTCGCATTTCAAAAGCCATTATGAGTTTAGAATTTGTAATGGTCCACATCTCCATTACTGAAAGTACGTCGTTATGGAGGGAAACCTTTCTCAGCCTTACTTTGTTTTGAGACGCTCTTCAGTCTACTGGTTTCTAGTTTTTAATGTTATGGAGCCAGGCCAATTTTTTCTTACAATACCTCGTTTTCTTTATGTTAACCTCAATACATTTATTTGCATTTAATCTATTTAGGACTTGTTCATTTGTTTTTCGTGTCGTCCAGGAACTTTTGCAGCTCTTGTTTCTACTCCATAAAGAACAGACAGACCAAATGTAACAGTTTACTCTAAGAACTCTCTCCAGCTAGAGCAAATCTGGCATCAGCTTCTTGTTCAGGGGTTCAGGGTGAAGTATGTAGTTAATGCGGCAACCAAGGTATTTATAAAACTTTACCTGGTCTAATATTTTGCACGTATCGCCTTAGGTCTAGGGACGATTTACTTCTTTTGTATTATCAATACCTTAAATTTTTATTCCTGTAGATAAGTTAATAATTTCTGTTAAATAAATTAAGTCACTAAATGTCACTAAATCACTGCCACTAAAACAAATTACTTCATATGAACAAAGAAATAATTGGATATAAATATAGTCAAATTTTAAGCCGTTAAAAAGCGTTGTTGCCACATCTTTCTAAAACACGATTATTTGATGATTTATTTTGTGATCATAATTTTTGGATAAAAATGATAAGTATCCAAATAACTAAGTTGCGATATTTAACAACACAACTAATACTACTGCTAATATCTAATAAAAGACACGACAACTGCGCTGTTTGTGTTCGTTACGTATTAGAGGCTATTAAGTCTGATTCAGTTTTGATTTTACGGTATATCGAGTCCAGTGTGGTTCTACAAATTGGGTAAGAGTCGAAATGGCGAAAAAGACACATGATGGGAGGTATTATGATGATCGGAAAGTTGTAAAATAGTTAAAATGACAAGAGTTATAGAGACTCACCTCCCTGGTCATCTAAAGCGACCAAGGTACGGATTCCAGCCTCCTTACTCTACAGCAGCACAAAACAAGTGTTAAAATGTTATGTTAGTTTTTTGGTGAGTGATTCACGCCCGCAATATTTGAGCAGTTGGGTTTTTCGGCAGTAACTTTGTCCAGAGGGGAAGATTTTGAGTCAATAGAGGAAGCAAGGGTTTATATTTTTTTAATTCGTAGATCATTTTACTGATTGTGCAAAAGCATTTATCCGACAATTACATTAGTACAATTATATTTAAATATAAAATACATTAGTCACGTTTAAAGTTTTGGCTCACATTGGAGATCTTTTTTAATCATTTCAAGATCAGTGTTGACAACAAAACCACATTGATGTGTGCAGACATTAGTTATTGCACCAACTCGACAAAAAGTGCAGTTTATATTAAGGAAAATTTAGTCTCAATAGCCAGTTGAGCTGTAACTCAGCCAAAGTCAGGATCAGTGATAGAGAAACGCCTATGTTACGCATTGTAAATTATTACCTTGTACAGTTCTTAGAGTAGAAAAAATACGACAATCTTCTTCTTGTTATGAGTATCTTATAAATAGGGCAGTACTTTGAATAGGGAAAGATTCTTATTAGGCAGTGTTTGACTTTGTAGAAGATACGTAGTCATTATACCTTCTCAGATTTGAAAATGAATACCTATATCCAAACAATGTTATGTGATACTATCAAACACTTTAATCTTTATAACACCTTACACTGAGACTAGTATTTTATTTAATTGTTCGTAAAATCATAATTTGTCGAAGATACCAGATCTATGGTGGGGTTTTAGCCAAATAGAAAAGCAAGACTGATGCATATAGTGTTAGTCAAAAGTCTCTTCCCCTCCTACCTTTTAAACGGTTATACTTAGAATAGTGAAATGCGGAGGGACGAAATAAACGGACGTAGGCTTCTCAATTAGTCATAACAGGTGACGTAATAGCTATAGATGACGCTACAGAGCCACCGTGACAAATAATTTAAAAGGGGACATTATGGCAAGTGATATCTCATTGAAAGGTATTTAACATGCCCATTCATTCATACTCTAAATGTGTAAACTAAATTAAACGACATTAAATGTGTAAATTATAGTTTCGCATTTAATTAATAAAAATTCTAACGTCCGCCTCTAGATATTCGTTAAAAAAGTTGATGTTTTTCAATTCTCTAGTTCTTAATAATTGGTGAATGTAGAAACAATTTCCACGCGATCGCCCTATATCGAGGACTTATTTGAAGGAGATTCTTCGGAAGTTTGAAGAAACAGGTAGTGTTCAAGATGCCAAACGATCTAGTAGATCAACAATAAGTGATGAAGAAAAAATTGACAAAATTGCAGAAAATGTAATGGACCCTACTTCTTCTACAGCACAAGTTGTGTCTATCTGTGTAATCTGTCAAAGGAAAGTATACTGAGTGTTGACCAAAAACAAATTTCATCCATACAAATTGTGCACCAACTTTCAGATGATGACTCAGACAGAAGACTAAAGTTTCGTGAAAATATGTCCAACAAAATTAAAAAACAGCCAGATTACATAAAAACAATTTTTTGTTTTAGTGACGAAAGTACTTTTTTCCTCAGTGGAAATGTTAACTCACACAATGTGAGGTATTGGCATGACACGAATCCTCATGTCTTTCGTGTAAAACTCCCAGTAGTTTGGGAGTCACCATATAAGAAAATAAGAATGTAAGGACCGCATCATATGCCACTTGGTAATTTATTTATAATAAACAAAATTGGTGTATATTTGGATATCCATTTTTATTTATCCAAGAAGTTAAGTAACATTACAACGTTAATTGCACATATAAAAAAACACATATACAGTGGGTGATCAAATTATTATGATCACTGCAAAAAACTATGTATTTTGGTGTTTAAGTAAAGAATAAAACTGCATATAAGCATCTAATCATGTGAGTGTAATATAAAAATAGATCAGGAACACGTTCTTTTACAAAAATTTTAAATATTTTTTTCTTTGACCTTAAATAACAATTTTTTTTAATATTTCGTGTGACCTTCTTTAGTTTTGTTGACAGTTTTGATCCTTCTTGGCATGCTTTGAGTGTTATTCAGGCAGCCTTCTTTTATTTTATCGTCTCTGTACTAGGTGGCAATGAGTCTCTGAATTAACAGCTGCTTATTTGTGACAATTTCTTGGACATACCCTTTTACCTTATGGCACGGTGCTCAATATACTGATGTTGGTTCATTATTCCCTTCACAATATACAGCCTTTGCTACTGATCACAAACCATGATTTTGAGATAATGCTTTACTGGCTCCACTATGCAATCGTTGTGATATTTTTCACCCACCCGTCTTCGGATGAATGTCGACTTGTCCATGAGTATCTCCACTGTAGACTCATAGGAGAAAAAACCTGTGAATAAAAACCTGACATCTTTTTAGAATAAAAACAGTGGTTATACTGATTTAAACTTGAGTAGTGATGTAGTCTACTTTATGCTTTGGTCGAGCATATGATTTTACTATAAAACTTTAGAAGACATGTAAAAAACTTAAAATTTTGTGACTCATCATAATAATTTGATCACCTACTGTATATTCCTAAATTTAGTGAGAAGCTTGTGGATGCGGATTTTCATCAACAAGAGCATCAATATTTAATTTCAATATTTTTGGTTGACAAACGAAGCAACTGAGAAAGTGATTTATCAGAGAGCGGACATCTGTATTGGGGTTTTATAAATTTCATGTGTAAAAAGCTGCTTTCACAAAAGTACGAGCTTCCAAGCATGGAACCCATTCTAATACCAATTTTTTTTAACTTGGAATAACGTTACTCCGGTAATAATTTAAAAAAGTTCAATCCTTTTTCAGGTCTTTCCAGGTCAAAAGGATCTGAGTGCAAATCACACGGTTCCAGTTGAAGGTCAGGTCTTACATTTTCAACACAGACAGTGAGCAGCTGACTAAACTGTAAAATACATTCTTCAATGTTTTTGAAGTCGCCAAGTCGAATGTCAAACTATTCTATAAGTGTTTAAATCCAATCCAAATGTAATGAAATTTTATTATTTCACGTCTTTCGTGAAAAACATACTCAATTTTTAGAAAAAGTAAATGTTTAGGCAGGAATTTTGAAAAAACCATATAGCTGAGCCTGCTTTTCTCAAACTTAACCGGTAAAGATTACCTGGAGATGTAAAACGCAATTGGGCCGTTAGTTATTGAAATTCTGGAAGATCATTCAGATGAATTCGGTAACTTGGAAATATCGTTTCAACGAGATGGTGCTCCTGTACATTATTATAGATGAGGTATCCCGTGTTGGATGGATTGGAAGTCGAAGTTCGATATAATGGCCAGCTCGGTCACCGGACCTCACCTCATTAGATTTTTCTGTGAAGGTACTTGAAATATAAGGTTTTGTTAGTACAGCGGCCGACTGTATTGACATTTTGAAACAACGAATTGTTAATGAATTTAGGGTTATTGCCCCTACCCATTTAAATGAGTACAAGAGTTTATAGGATGCATTATTTTCAGGAAGTAAATGGAGCCTATTTTAAACACTTCATATAAGAACTGGTTCTTAAATCTTTATTAATTAAATGCGCAATTACAATTTAATTTATACATCAACTTAATCCCAAACAAAATTAGTTAATTGAATAGGTATTTTCAATACCTTTCAAACGAGATATTACTTGCTATAAGGTCCACTTAAAATTATCGGTCACAGTAGCTCTGTAACGTCATTTATGACTATTACGTCACCTTTTATGACCAGTTGAAAAGATTACTTCCGTTTATTTGCTCCCTCCAAATTTTACTATTACAAGTAAAACCGTTAAAAAAACATGAAGGGTGGAGGGGATTTTTGGCTACAACGATATAAATTGGTATTAACACATTTAAAGGACCAAGGCACTAGATGATTTCACAAAAGTTCTTTAATTTATCCAGAGTGGTTAAATAGATTGGACAAAATGCTAGAATAAGGAGAGTGCATTAGACAAGTTATTGAATGTTTGTTTTTCCTGTAGCAATCGTTATTGTCAAATATGACAAAGTCAAAATCACGCAAAGAAAACAATGCTTTATTCATAATTAATAACTTTGAATCTGGTCAAGAAATCAAAATGAATGAAAAAACAATGTGTAAGGAATGAACCACGCTTGCAACGCCAGAGTGTTCAAAACCTAGAAGCTAGAAAACTTGGTTACGGAAATTTGAATGACGTGAATTAATCTGAGTGTTCAAAGAGGCACCGATCTCCGAATTCGTTAAACTTCAGAGACTTTGATGGGCTGATCATGCAGTGAGAATGGAGTCCGAAAGATTGCCAAAAGGAGCCCTAGATAGTAAAATAGACTTCCACGTATAAAGTCGTCTAGAGGGAAAGTCTAAACAAGGTATTAGCAATGGTAAAATCTTCTTCCCGATAAAATTGGATAAGTTAGTCTCCCCTGGAGATCCTTCCCTCAAGGATATTCATATAGGGAATATTAACGCACTTTGTAAAAGTGGTGTAGGGCTCTGTAGATTAATTTGGATCGCAGTAGGACATGGATATACATATGGAGATTTCATGGTTACCCATTTTTTTTAATTCCAAGAAAAATGTAAATGGCTCAAGGTCGACGATCAGTCTGGGGGACTGGCAAGGTTGGGGGAATTGTTTGGAGGGAGCCAAGGGTCGATTTGGGCTGTAGCACCATTGAAGAGATAGGAAGAGAGAGATAAATATGTATCATGATATTGTGCATCTTGAACTGATTCTTTCCTGAAAAACAAAATAATAAAAATAGAAAAACTAGGATATTGACAATTACTTCAGTATATTAAGTTGTAAAAATCAAATCTGACCACGTTGTTGACCACGTCCAAATCTACTCTTATAAATGTCTACACTTGATTCACACAACGCATTAAATCTTCAATAAGATTATCCCCAATAGATCAATTTAAATCAATACTGCGACATTGCTGGCAAACAAAAAACGCTTAGAAACAAAATAGTATGTTATAGATGCTTTAAAATGGAAAACTTAGGGATTGTCTAATACATGGCGGGAACGATTGTCTAATATTCGCTTCTCTGCGCCATGTTGTACCTGATTGTTTCTTTATGTCATAGTTCCACTTTCAGTATGGACATCGTCTTGGTATCTTAACGCCTCTTGGATAGCACAGTGTAATTCTAGTGGACTATTTATTGCCCACTGGACCGACCATAGGAGAAAAATTTCAAGCAGACACATAACACATGAAAAGACCACGAATAAGATGGATCCATCAAATTCCAGCAATATGCAAAAGACCTATGCATGAGTTATAAGCGCGCGAGAGAGATATTATTCCATCCTCTTAGCCAGAGCCTTATTATTTTTCATATTTTCCAGTGCAGGTTGAATTTCCTCCTGCTTTTGTTTGCTTTTGCTTTTCTTTTCTTCTATAGTTTTTATAATTCTCTCATTCTAATATTTCCTGATGTCTCTTCTAATAAGAATCAATATTTCCTAAGCTTTTCAGTACTCTACGTACTTCATTTTTTTTGTATTTCTTTGTTGCGCTATATTATAGTCTACACTACACCATGTCAATTGCACTGTCTTTTCGTGTTACCGCTGCAGTTGCATAATGTTAAACTGCTGATTTCCAAACTTACAAATTGCTATTTTCCTTTTAACTTACAATTGATTTATTTCCGGATTAATTAAACAACTTTAAAATTCTTTAGAATACCATAATCAATAAATTGCGAATCGTCAACTAGTGTAATAAATGTGTAGTCACTCCCATCATAAAAAGTAGTCACTCCCAATCTCCGATTTTACCCACTCGCTGTCTGCGTACATTTTGGTTCACGATCCGCCTTCTGAGAAGTCTGTACGTTTGCAAACCGTGGATTACTGAATAATTTAATCGATATCGCATAGTGGGCAAAGGGTATTTTTTACTTTCATTCAAATTTAAATGTAGGAGTTTTCCTCGCTAGATCTTTCTTCACTATTAGGGATTGGTACAAAACATCGTAATACAGTCTCGATACTTAAGAATTACTTTGAGTCTTCATATCAAGAATTATTCTTCTTTTGTTTGTAACGCTTCTCTCAGAAATTGACTATTAAGAACAGTTAATAGGATATGACAGTAAATAGAATAAAACTAAAACATAAAGACATAAACAAAGAGGGGGAAGAGTGCAAAAACATCATAAAAGAAGTAGCTGAAGAAGTATTAGGCACGAAAGGTAAACAAAGAACGAATGCCTGGTTTGACGAAGAATGTAAGATTATAACAGACAGAAAAAACATATTTACTAATGCAACAGAGGCACAGAACCCGGCAAGCAGAGGAGGAATATGACAAGAAAAGAAAATCTACCAAAGAAAGAAAATATGAACAAAGAACTTTCTACAAAGTAATACAGTATTGCCCAAAATAAACAGTACTGAAACTGAAACATAGATGTCTCTTTGTGCGAGCTGTCATATTCAAATTAACTAGTATAGACCTGTCAAGTAATCCTTAAACAATTAATTATTAAGGCCTAATTGTTAAAAATGGTGCTAAGTACAGAGGAGAAAGTGTTTCTTGTTGAGCATTATTTTCGCTCATACGAAATAGGCCGACGTAATAGTGCAAGTCTGCAATATGTGTGTGATCAATTCACACAACGGTTTAATAAACGTTCTCCAAGTAAATCTGTAATTTTAAAGGTTGTTGAAAAGTTTCGAAATATGAGTAATTTATTGTGCCAACAAAAAGGAAATTCAGGGCGTCCTAGGACAGTTAACAACAACGATAACCAGGAACGTGTTTTTGAGCGAATCTTGGAAAATCCGAAAGCCAGCCAGACAAGAACAGCGTTGTATCTTGGCTTAAAACGAGCTTCTTTGCAAAGAATCCTGAAGAAGCTAGGTGCATTTTCGTATGTGATTCAGATACATCAACAATTAAATCCCAGGAATTATCACTGTCGGGTGGAATATTGTGCCAGAATTCTTGCATTACAGTATGATAATCCTGAATTTTTGAAAAATGTTCAGACAAAGCACATTTTCATTTGTCAGGCCATGTAAATCGTCACACAAATCGATTTCTGGGCCTTTCCAGACCAGAAGAAATTTAAGAAATTCCTTTACATAGCGCAAAAGTGAGTGTCTGGTGTGCAGTTTCGGGAGACGGAATCATTGGTACATACTTTATCGAATATAACGGTAAGCAAGTCACACTTAATCAACAGAGGTACATACACCTTTTAACAAGCTTTATTCCTAATCTACGTCAATTTTCTCGTGTACGTTATTTGGAATTTCGAGACCAATTTTTCCAGTAGGATGGGGAAACTTGCCATACTACTGTCGCAGTTCGTCAATTTCTTCAGGGACATTTTCCTAAAAAATTCATTCCACGATTTACTGACTTCACCTATCCTGCACATTCTCCAGATTTACGACCGATTGTTCAACGCTAATAAATACTTGATTGTAACCAAATATTTAATTCAAATCAAATGTCACATTTTGAGGTTATGTTGACTGATTTTATTCAATTTCAAGGCCCAACAAGGGTTGTCAACACTGATGATGACGATAGACTTATTTATTTAAAAAAACTTCAAAAAAGCGAAAAGACGTATGAGATTTCATTTCAATGTGAAAATAAATTTCAATATGAAAATAAATCTCTTCCATCACAAACAAATTATTATAAAAATAATTATATATAGGACGTTACAACTTTAACTCATCAAGCTGTTTGTAAATTGTAGAAAGCACAGTAGACAAATATCTAAATTTTAATTTCACCAAGTAAGAAATCTTCGGATTTTTACCATGAACTTCAACAAACTCCATTCTGGTTATTTCTGGCTCATTCAAGGTCATGCCCGAAGGGTATGTAGGATCGTGTTGTATGAGGTATCATTGAAAACTAGACCTCAGATAAAAAGGGGACGTCGCAGTAGATGTCAACTGACATATGTAACGTTGCAATTCACGTGAAATATAAATTTTCAATTATCATATTCCAAATTAAATATCACATTTTTGATGCGTCTGCTATTGCATCACAATTGACGTGACATGTTGACTCGCATTTGACTCTGCGTTGATTGAACGCTGATATGACACTGATATGTAGCTTACAATCCCAAAAATGTGTCATTTAAGTTGAAATCCTAATAGACCATGGAACTAACGATTTTCCCATAACACTCCTTGATACAGGTATCTAATACCTGCTTTTGATAAATTTGTTGATAACAATATGTAATAAACAAAATATGCAAAAGCTTAAATATCATTTTTTACCTATAAACAATATATAAATATTTAATTTTAAATAATAAAGGTAAAGACCGGTAAATTTTATGGAAAAGTAACACAATTTTACCGAAAAAGCATAGAAACCCTTTAAAATGAGGGTTTGTAAAGGTATTTTTGTTAATTTGTTGCTTAATTATTGCAAAAATATCTTCAAAAGTAGCTCAAAAGTATTCAGTTTTAAAAATCTCAAAAAGTTTCACTTGACAGTTATTGGAAAATTGAAATTGTTTATCCCAAAAACCTTTGGTCTACAACGTCATTATGCGTAAACTATTGGGTTTAAGTGAATTCTGAAAGCACCAAATTTACGATAAAGGCTTCTTTTATCAAATTAAATCATTCAACAATTAAAAAGTTGATGTTAAATATTGTAAAAAGGTTTGGAAAAGTTACTGTGATTTTAAGCTTACAAATAAATTACAAAAAAAGTTATTGACAAAAATTGTAGGCAGCTTTAAACCACATTTTAAAATAAGTTACAATCTTATAGGGTGTTCCATAAGATGGTGGCAGACCAAACTTATGCTTTTATTAAACGGAATACCCTGTATTTTATTTTAAATTTGACATCTGCTTCACTTCCACGTCACAATAATGTAAAGTTTTATTATGTATTTAAAAATTTATAACCAATATTACCTGAAAATCGTATCAAGTTTAACTCCCTGTATAATTAAAAAGGAGTATAGGAACATTAATCTATTGCAACCACAGCTTTTTAATAATTGTTAAAAATTATAAAACATATCCGTTTTCACAATATTCGTTAAATCAAATAGAGGGTAAGTCAAAATGCAAGTACATTATTTTCTTGGTAATTTTAAATAGAACACCCTGTATTTTATATCACTATCGAAAAGTACTTCAAATTTTATAAAGTACTCCCTATATCTAAAGTTATCAGTTTTCTAGATATTTTTCTTTTTCCATCAAAGTATTAATTTGGTAGATAACCGTTTATAAATAATTATTGTGAGTTGGCCATGCTTGATTTGTCAGAAACTGACTGTTTGACATTATTGTTTATTAATACAGTATTGGGGTACACCCTAAATTAGCAACAATTATTATTTTTAGTAATTCAGTAATTAATTCAATTTAAATTAGCAATAATGAGTTTTACTACTGATGAAATGAAAGATATGATCTGGATATTGGGGGAATGCAATAAAAATTCATTACTATCAGCTAGAAATTATCAAGAACGGTCTCCAGATAGGCGGCAACCTAGACAAGATACATTTGAAAAATTGAAAGATCGATTTAACCGCACTTCAGTGCGGTTCAGTGAATTATGAAAAACATGAACGAACAAAAACTAGTGTGACAGAGGAAAACGAAATAAGTGTGTTGATGGCACAGATGTTGATGTTACAGAAAACCCACACACAAGTATAACGACTATTTCCAATGAACAAGAACTTAGTTACTACTCTGTTCAAAACATTCTATCTAAAAACAAGATGCACCCTTATCATATTTAAAAGCATTACAATGATGATGATGATGATGATTTCCAGAAACGAATAGTATTTTGTGAACAGGCCTCAGGAAAAATTCTACAGCTATAACAGATAGCAAAGCTACCATAAATTCTACAGATAGAAAAGCTACATTCCATAGAAACGGTTCTGTTAATAGGCATAAATAACTTTCACTACTATTCAACAAGTAATCCATACGACATAGTAACACATAGTCAAGCAAGATGGTTTCTAAATGTGTGGGGTATCGTCGGTAACCATATAGTAGGACCATATTGTTTTCAAGATAACTTCATTGGTGAGATTTATTTAGATTTTATCGTAAATCAGATACCGATATTGGAAGAAATATCTGAACATACACAAATAATTGAGATAACAACCGGAGAGTTAAGCGATGCCCTCAAAAGATCGAAAAACGGTAAAGCAACAGGACCTGGAGACATCCCAATTGAGTTGGTAAAGTATGGACCAAAAATATTACACGAGATGATGGTTAAACTATTTAATAAATGCTTAAAAGGACAAAATATCCCTGATGATTGGAATGTTGGATACATCAGCTCAATATACAAAAAAGGGGATAAACGCAATTGCTCTAATTATAGAGGAATAACTGTTACTAGCTCAGTTGGGAGGTTGTACGGTCGAATAATAAAAAAACGAATTGAATCAGAATATGAAGACATAGAGGAACAAAATGGATTTCGGGCAGGAAGATCGTGCATTGATAATATATTCGTGCTGCAGCAGGTAATCGAAAAACGGAAGGCAAGGAATCTATCTACCCACCTATTGTTTGTAGATTTAGAGAAGGCATATGATACGGTACCTTTGAAAAAACTATTTTATACATTGACGAAAGTAGGTCTCAGTAGAGAGTATGTGGATGCTATCGCAAATATATACAAAAATGCAAGAAGTGTCGTTAAAGAAGGAAACTTTATATCTGAATCATTTCCAATAACCAAGGGGCTTAAACAAGGATGTTGTCTGTCTCCGACCCTGTTTAAAATATATATTCAATCATCGCTAGAGCAGTGGAGAAAACAAGTATCCGGAATGGGAATAGACATAGGCGGTGGTGAATGTCTAACAGCTTTATTTTTCGCAGATGATCAGGTAGTCGTAGCGAATGACGAGGAAGACATGGACTACATGTTTAAAAAACTAAAGAAAGAATATGAAAAATGGGGCCTCAATATGAATATGGCAAAGACAGAGTATCTTAAAATAGGAGATGGTGAAGAAGATCCAGAGTTAGAAATTAGAAACACAAAAACATGCAATGAATATAAATATCTCGGATCTATAATATCTAAAGAAGGCACTATAAAAAGAGACATCGAAAACAGAACACAGCAGGGAAAAAAAGTGGTAAACATTCTAAACTCTCTACTTTGGTCTAAAGATATTAGACAAGAAACGAAATTGACAATCTATCGAACATTGGTAGAGCCTATTATGACTTATGGGGCAGAGGTTTGGCAGATAACGCAGAAAAAGAATAGAAGTAGTAGAAATGGATTTTCTAAGGAGAGCGTGTGGTATATCCAAAAAAGATCACATCAGGAATGAAGATATTAGAAGGAGGACAAATACTGTATATTCCAGTGTAGATAGAATTGAAACGAGACAACTAGTGTGGTATGGTCAGGTGAAACGAATGAATGAAGATAGATGGCCAAAGAAAGCTTTAAATTACATACCACAACAAAGAAGAAGAAGGGGAAGGCCTTCAGTTGCCTGGGAAGAAAATGTACGGCACATAATGAGAGATAGAGCCATCAGAGAAGACGAATGGATGGACAGAAAACGATGGCGGTCGAAATGCGAGAAACGGCAGAGGCTGTAGGAACCTCGCTTATATATATATATATATATATATATATATAATATATATATATATATATATAATATATATATATATATAATATATATTATATATATATATATATATAATATATATATATATATATATATAATATATATATATATATATATATATATATATATATATATATATATATTATATATATATATATATATATATATATATATAATATATATATATATATATATAATATATATTATATATATATATATATATAATATATATATATATATATATATATATAATATATATATATATATATATATATATATATAATATATATATATATATAATATACCTATATATATATATATATATATATATATATATATATATATATACCGATACTTCATATACGTGAACAAATGTGGTTTCTACATGACGGTGATCCTGCGCACCACAATGCATTGGTACGTAAACTTAATGATCAGTTTGGTCAAAGATGGATTGGAAGGGATGGACCGGTAAGGTAGCCCCTAAGGTCACCAGAATTCCATAAAATGGACTCATTTTTTTGGGGCTACGTTAAGAATGAAGTATGTAAAATACCTCCAACAACAAGGGATGATATGAAAAATAGAATCCGAATTGCATTTAAAATATTTCTTTACAAATGCTTAGTAATGTAAGCAACTCTTTCAATGATCGCTTGCAAGTATGCATAGATGTTTTGGGAGGTCATTCTGAACACCTTACTTGAGTAAGATAAAATTACTGTTATTTTTTTTTATTTTTCTACGTCTTATTTTCCGGTATTTTTTTTTTAATTTTCCGTCGGTTATTTTTTATAAATTGTATTTGAAATAAATTGATTTCTTGTCTGTGTCGTTATTTCGTTACTGAATTAATAAACAATAATGTCAAATTGTCAGTTTCTGACAAATCAAGCATGTAAGACTCACAATAATAATTGGTAAACTGTAAGATTGTAACTAATTTTAAAATGTGGAGTTTAAAGCTGCCTACAATTTTTGTCAATAACTTTTTTTTGTAATTTTTACTATAACAGATCTACTGAGCTTCCTCACACTAATCAATAACCCTATATGTAAGTAACATATTAAAATTTACATACTTAATTTTACTATTTTTATTTATAATTATACAGTTTATAGGGTTTATAATAATTAATTTTTTTTTATTGAGTTTAATGCGTCGACAACTAATGGTCATTGGCATGGTACAGTGAATTTTTCCAGTCGGGTACCTAGTGTAGTGTGTGTGTAGGTGTAGAGTAATTGTCTTGATACTTAGCAAAGTCGACATCACTGTCTTTGCTAAGAGACGCTAATTGTATCCGAACGTCTGCGGTCCCTCCGGTGAGTACCGATCGCACAAGGATAGAAATTATTTTCATTTATTAATTTTTAATAAACGAGAATTTCTCCACGCAGGTGAGATTCGAACTCACGACCTTTCGTTCAAAGGTAGGCGCTCTTACCACTGAGCCACAAAGGGGGTAATAATAATTAATTTGTTTAAAATTTATTTGTAATATATGACTTTTCTTGACTTTTCAGTCAAGAAAAGTAATTATAAAAATAATAAGCATAATTCAAGAAAAATTAACAGGAATAGATTTGATTTTTAAATAAAAAATTAATGTTTTGTAAAATTTATTTTTAAAAGATATTGTTTATCGACGAGGTACCCCAAATAAATAAAACATCAATTTTCGTTGATAAGAACCGGAGATATTGCAACTTTTATAAATTTGAATTTATGAATTCAGTTTTTGAAATAGTAAAATAGAGAAATGAAAAAAGGTGCTGACTAGGGTTCTGAGGATCGTAGCGATTTTTATATATATTTTTTTAATTCGTATAAAAATGATAACATTTTGAATAAAAAAAATTAACTTTCTATATGTTAATGCGTCTGAGTTATTTTAAATGTTTATAAGCTTAAAATGTACTTTTGTACTTTAATGTGTACTTTTGTAAACCTATTTTACAATATTTAATATAAATTTCTTAATTGTCAAATGATTTAATTTAATCAAATAAACCTTTCTTATAAACGTTGTAGATAAAATCTTTCTGGCATAAACAATTTCAATTTTGCAATAACTGTGAAACTTCTTGAAATTTATATAACTCAATGTAATGTGATATTGTCTATATTATCAAGCGAAATTAAAGTTTTTTTGTGCATTTTTAGAAAAGTTAATAACAATTTTCAAACTAACTTATGAAGCTATTCTTAAAATATTTAAACAAGCGATTAACAAAAATAACTTCTCAAACACTCATTTTGGAGGATTTTCTATGCTTTTTCAGTAAAATTCTTTCACTTTTCTATATTTTTACCAGACTTTACTTTTGGTATTTAAAATCAAATAGCAATCTTACATTGTTTATAAGTAAAAAATAACGTTTGATCTTTTGCGTATTTTGTTTATTACATATTGTTATCACCAAATTTATCAAAAGCAGGTCTTAGCTACCTGTATCAAAGAGTATCTTGGGAAAATCTCTTATGGACCTTGTCTATAAGAGGAAAAATCTTGTCTATAGGTAATTTATTAAAAGTCGTGAAAAATTCACACACTTCAATATTGCATCAAAACGATTCTTTCTTCAAAGCTTGATACTACAAATACACATATCTGCAATTACTACCGGGCATCTAAAGCAATTCGCACAATCAGGAAAATGTTTTACTGTACCTGGAACCAAAATAAAATTCAAATGGAGAAAAGGAGTTTTTCGTCCCTCGGTAAAGCTCCATTTTCTCAATTAAAATTATTTTAGGCCAGATTATATTAATGTAATGGATAGTTCTGCAAATCGATAACAATTCTATATGAAAAGGCCGACTTACAGAAGTATTAGAATGGTAAAGGAGACAGATTAGGCTTATTTATCGATTTATGTGAAACAATTGGTAAGATTATTTTATCGTTTATAAATTATTGTTACTTTTAGTATTTATTATTATTTATATTTAATAAGTATCACAATATCATACAGTTTTATTATAACAAATATTCATTCATTCAAAAATAAAGAAGTCAATAAAGATTTTTGCAGAAACCAGAAACAAAATCGTAAATGAAAAAAAAAACGTTATTGGTAACAAACAGCAATAAAAGGAAGAAAAAAATATAAAAATATATAATTGTGTATGACCTGGATCTTTTAGTTAATACGGTCAATGAAGCTAAAGTTCAATAATTGTACAAACTTTAATCAATTGCGGCAAAAACTGGCCTGAAAGTAGTATTCAATATAACTTAGTTTATTACAAACATTAAGAATGCACTGTCTTATATGAAAATACAACAAAAAAAAACTCAAAGCGTCAACAAACCGTGGAGAGTTTGTTACACCTGATGCTTCAATATTAGGACCAATCAAAGAAAATAAGAAATTCCACCGAAGACAGAATCATGAATTATATGACCACTTGGAAGACATTGTTACCAACATGAGAAATCGGATAATGATTATGATGAAATACAACGTATAAATCCTCAAAGACTTATCCATCACATTCACTTTTCAATATCACGCTCATTATCTTATTCAAAGTGGACAAGGTAGGTTAAAACAGATTTACAACAAGAGAACTGGAACATGCCATGTATTACAAGCAAACCTGAGGGCTTCAACCAACCGAGACAAATTTGGACCACACTCACTAGAATAAGGACGAACTGTGGCAGATGTTCCGACTTTTCCGACTTTTAGATGGGGAAAAATACAATCACCAAATTGCGACTGCGGCGCCGAAAGGCAAACAGTAAAACACATGGTAGAGGAATGCCCGATTAGATCCTATAATGGCAACCCTTCAGATTTCCTGGCTGCTACAAAAGAGTCAATCGAATATATTTATAATCTAGATGTTTGTTTGTAGAATAATATTTTTTAAAATTTACTGTTGTTTGTAATTTATATCATTTATATATTTATATTTATATGAACCTGTGATGTAGCCATACGCTAAATAAATAATAACAACAAGAGAGAATTCCACCTGGTGACCTTCAAGATCGTCAGGGTCTCGGAGATAAGATGAAATCTAATACGATCCCCCCCACTACCTATTGCAACTCCTTGCGCTGCTAGCAAGTGGTCACAAATTTTGAAAGTGCTACATCAGACTGGAACTATCACCTCCATCGGTGGATCTAGAATGATTTTATTTGGGAAGTAAACCAAAGCAATGTGTAACTATTTAAAAATATTTAGATAAGATAAGATCAAAAATTTACAAATAACTATTTGGAAAATGTTGATAACCAGACAAACCAGTTCATAACGATGTGTTTTCCGTCAGTATTATAATTAAATTGTAAATAAAGGGGAAAATAAACAGATGAAAAGCGATATAACCAAACTGTATTGTTTTTTCTTATTCTTCTTCTTTCATTAATCCAACTAGGCCCTGTTTAATCAGTGTCGGTGTGAGGCAGTGCAGAGGAAGCTCTAAACTGAGTAGGAACTCTACAGTAGTTCGTGAAGGAAAGATTGTATCGCTACGTTCTCTCAGAGAGCAGCCAAACTATGTGAGATTCGTCCAGCAAAAGTCCTGATTGATCCATATTAACCTTTCTATGAACTCGTCCTGTAACTATATATACTGTTTGCCATGCTCTCCAAAATGTTTTGCATATTCTAATCCTACCACATCCTACATTGTTTATATGTATTATTTTGTATATCTATTTTGAGCGTAGGTCTCTCCTTCGTATCTCTGTGTGTTTCTTGAGCCATGTTTATCTATCAGAGATCTGTAATCTTTCCCTATCCAAGTAATCTATTTAGCAAATCTTTCAATTATTCTTCGCTGGTACCTATTAATTCTTCTTCTACATATGCTTTCTTCTAACGAAGGTTGAAGATGACTTCTGCATATTCTTGCCTGTCTTCGGCCTTTTTATTGGTAACTGAAAGTCTAAGCTAGTACATTCCTTATTGTTTTTCAGCCACGTCATCTATCGTCTGCCAGGCCTCATCTGTCCTCAATCTTTCCTTACATTATCAGCTGTAGGACGTTATATCTGCCATGCACAAGGACCAAAAATGTACACCCGTATCCAAAATAAGCTATTTTTCTGTTTTTTTTTGCTATTCTTAAACAGTCTTGATTCAGGCCTATTTGCCTTAGAGTTTCTTTGTTTATACCTAATGTAGTATGACGTTTACAATAGTTGTTTTTATCTTCTATGACGGACAGAGCCCACAACTGAATTATTACAATACTTAGACCATCTAGAGGAGTTTCTTGTATAATTTTATAGCGTCTGGACTACACTATAGTGATAGCTCAGTTTAAAGCTTATCAACGGACTTCGCTCGCGTTAGCCCTGTTTGTTTGCTTAAAACCAGCGGCAGTTCCCTACACGAAACCACACCACAGGTCTCAGAACATAATCTCTTAAACGATTTGTAGCCTTGCAGAATGCCAAACGACTCAAAACAGGAGATAAAAATAGCCAGAAAACTACAGAGGTATAAACTTGTTGAATATTACCCTAAAACTAACAGCTAAAATTTTACAAGAACTAATGAATCAGAGGATAAGTCTAGCAGATGAACAAAAGCGTTTTCCTAGTGGAAGATCGTGTACAGATGCAATTCGTCATAAAGCAAATTACTGAAAAATCATTAAAGTACAATAGACCAGCATTTCTGTGTCTGATTGACTTAAAGAAAGCATTTGACAGAGTAAGACTCAAATATGTAATTCATCTTCTTTATAATAGGGAAGTTCCCCTAAATATTATAAAAATTATTGAAAACATCTACCAAAACAACAAAATGGAAGTCAGCATAGATGGACAACTTACAGAACCTAGAGAAATAAGCAGCGAAATAAGATAAGGCGACTCACTGAGCCTCATGATCTTCAATTTAATCATGGATGAAATCATCAAAAGCGTTATCAAAAGAAGATGATACAGAATGGGGAACAAAGAAGTAAAAATACTCTATTACGCAGGAGACGCAATATTGATAGCCCAAAGAATAAGATAGTCTGCAAAGACTGGTCCAAAGATTGAACATAAAAGCAAAATAATTTAATATGACTAATAAAACTAAAACAATAGCAATGAGCAAAGAATCAATCATATGTAAAATAGAAATTGATGGTATCAATATTGAACAAGCAATGGACATAAAATACCTTGGAATTACACTGTCGAGCTATGGAGGCCTGGACAAATCAAGGAGAGATCAAGTACAAAAAGCAAATAGATTCGCCTATATGGCGAAACAAACACATCAACACTAAGATGAAATCAAGAATTTATAAAGCCAGCGTAAGACCAATAATGACATATACCTCAGAAACAAGACCTGACACAGCCTAAACACAAAGGCTACTGGAAACAGCAGAGATGAGAGTACTAAGAAAAATAACCGATTACACTAAGAGATTAAAACAGAAGTGAAGACAAAAGACAATGTAACTACAGTGTATAAACAAATGGGCACTTAATAGAAAAAAAAAATGTCCCCGACGACCTGTGTCGTCAAAATAGTAAGAGATTAGCAGGAAAATTATCTGACGACAGCGTAAAATATGGCGTGGCAACTTTCCATGGAGGTATTATTCCATCAATGAACAAGCAGAATTGCTTATAAAGAGAAGGAAGAAGAAATAGCAAAGGACAATATTGTCAGATGTAAAATGCTCATCTAAAATCATATTTATTGACAACTTTATAAAGAAAGTTAGAAAAACAGGGGCACAATAACTAGAAAATATTTACATGAAAATAAATGAGACTACATTTACAAAGTCTTTACTCTCTATAAAAGAATACCTTACAACTTTTGAACCTAAATAAACCAATCAAAGATTACTGTTTCCTCAATTTTATAAAATGTAGCAAATGTGAAATCATTCAAAAGCACACTAAGAAAAGCTAAGAATAACAAATCTCCAGGCGAATATTGTGTAGTTACTGATGCAATCAAAATCGGAGGCACTTGCCTACTTAAGAAAATAAAAAACCTTTTTTATTGTAGGAGGAAGACCCCCCTACAAGTTGGACTGACGATCTCAAGAACATGTCAAACAAAGTGCAAAGAGAACAAAGTGCTCAAGACAAATCAAAATGGACAAAAATGATGGAGGCCTATGTCCAGCAGTGAACGCAAAGGGCTGGGTGATGATAATGATGTTCAATGTGGACCAGACGAGAAGTATACAAAATTGACTGACACACTATGACGGATCACGCAACTTATTGGTGGAGAGCCACCATACTTACTTTTTTATCGAAAACAATTTACCATACTACTAAAGGACGGACATCATTTTCAACTTCTACTATAGTATAATCTTCACAAATAACTGAAACCGTGATCGGCACCAACTTGAGGACTGACTTAAAACGGTTGCTTACGCAGCGTTACCAAATCAATTGGTATTTTAGTTTTGCTTTCGCGCTATGTTAAAACATACCAATATTCGTATAAAATAATAACTACTACTACGATTTTATAACATTTATTATTAACAACTTAAAATTCAAGTAATTATATCTTTATCATGTGTACTACATTATTGGAGTTGCAATTTTAGATGTAGTTATTAATTCGCGATATAGATTCACGAAAACTTATATATTTCACAATATAGCTTCCTATATATTTCCTCTTAATTTTACTGCGCAAATGACCTTCACGGTTTCAGCTAATTGTGTTTCACTATAACATTCATACCAAATTAACTGTGTTAAGTAACGCGTTAGTCTCTTATCCAATTGTTTCACTCTTTACCTCATTTCGCACATTAATATATATATAGAAATTGTATGTCATGGTAGTGGCTGTTGGTTTTTGTATAAATTTTCAGTAGGCTGGTGTGTGTGCGCAGAAGTGCATGTGTGTGAGGAATATATAAAATTCTAAATCATGAGAACACAGCACAAACACAGCCACACTGCAGGGCTACCGCTACCACAACATAGATATTTTTGACAGGATGAGTTTTTTTTCTTCGGTACAAAACCACCACACACTTTTTTAATATTTTTCTATATATACGAAGTATTTCCATCTAGCGAAATTCACGACTTTACAAAAAACCACGATTTTAAAAATTGAATATCTTTAATACGAATTAATTAAGTAATGTTTTTCTGTTATGCTTCAAAACTAGTGTACTAAATTCTACGGCTATTGAGATTAGAATATATAGGGAGTCATGGGGAACTGTACACACTCCTATCTCCATGCAGGCTCCTAAGGGAAATAATAAATGACCATAACAAGTGTCTGTTCCTATTGTTTATTAATATACAGGCTGAGTTGTGAATTTTGACTGAAATTTCTATTTGTCATACATTGCTTTTGAATGGTGAGTTCGATGTGCCTCATATTTTGGTCAAACCTTACACTACTACTACCACCTAATCAACTGATTTATTCAAATTAGAAAAAGTCAGGTCAGCCTGTATATTATACTGGTGAAATACTTAGTTCGTTTTGTTCATAGCAAAAATTTCACCCTGTTTAGGATTTTTAAAAACTCTAATAAGAATTTTATAAATAAGACAAATAGGCAATTAAAATGAGATATTTATTTTTTTCCCACAAGAGTACTTAATTTTTAATTTTAACTATCAAATTTGACTATGAATTAGAAGTTTGGCAAACTGAACCACAAATTTAAAAGATGTTACTTTTCATAAAGTGTTAACACTATCACAGCTCTTGCTTTACATTGTAAATTCTACAACCCTTTTGCCAATTTCTAAACGGGGTACACGTAAACTCATCACCAATTACCATAAATATCCTCGTACATAGTAAAAACTCATCACCGCCATAAAAATAGGGATTTTAATATATACCCCGAGATATTGGTAAATTCATCACTGGCCTACCTGCACCCCGTGGCAGGTATAGACCCTTTGGTGATAGACCATTTGATTCTAAAGAACTTCGCTATTTTTCTTATTTTACACAATATCCATGTTTCGCGAACGGTGGTAGAGTGAAACCTTTGCGCTTGTAGAACAATAAGTTTCTTTCCTCTTCTATGCAATAATGGCACACTCAAGTTTTTAGCTTTTTCTCCTTTTTTTTTAGATATTTTAAATTTACCAAGTGTCTAGAGTCACATGGATCGAATGTATGCTCAAAAAATTATCTCAATGAGAAATATAAAAAAGGAGTGCAAATTAAATAATGAAGTTGAGGACTATTTCCGATATAAACGAAAACAGCACATGCTCACAAAGTTCAACGGGCTCATTACTTGAATTTTATAGAGTTAGAATATTATCTGTTTTATGTCGTTTTGACTTTAAATAAAATGGATTTTCGATAATGAAGCTTTCTATCTTTAAATAAAAGAAAATTAAAAAATCATTAGCAAGTATATTAGTTAAAGATAAAGTGTACCTCTTATTATTATTATATAGCTTTACACATAGGGTGGGCCGTTGAGTAATGTGTTTTTATTTTATTTTTTTAATTGAGTTGCCTGACCCCAGAAAAGATGTATGATAAGATAACTTATTTCACAGTGTTTTTTTTTATAATTAATTTAATTTTTTTCCACTGTCACAGAGCTATATAAAAACGAGATTTTTACGAAAAAATTCAATCATTTAATATTGTCAAATTCGTTTTTTTTTAATTTATTATGGTTGCCTGAGTCAAAAAAGTGTTTTATACGATAAATTTGATCATATTATTTTTTTTTTGACAATTAATTTTTTTTCTACTGCCACAGCGCTGTATAAAATTAATAATTTTTCAAAAAAAAAATGTATTGTATGGTAGATTTATTTTTTTCATACAAATAAATAATTTATATTAAAGCTAAATTTGTTTTGAACACATAATACAACAATACAAATAAAAAAATAGTTTATCTATAAATATATAACGATACAAAACAGAATGTCTTTCAAAAGTAACAATCACATTATTTAAAAAAAAAAGTCTTTCTTTAATTCATATTTCGGCATATTTTCCCTTGATTTCAGCCTGTTCCTTATATAACCGTCTCCATTTTCACTTCCACAGACAGGAGCTGAACCTTCTGTTACTATTTTGACGGCCCTCTCAGCCGCTTGTGTGTGACAAGGGTATGATTTTACGTATGCCAAAAGACGGGTTTCAGGATTTTCAACAACTTCCCTTAGTTGGTCTTTTGATAGCTTCATAGTTACAGGAGGCTCTGTCCATAAAGCTTTCTGGCATTCGATAATCTCAAAGTAATCCTTACTGCCAAAAAATAATTTTGGTACTACGAAATGTCGCTGATCATTGTAATTTAACTGTCTGCTCTTCAAAATTCTTTGGAACCCCAATTGTCTTATGTGTTTACGTTTATCAAACAACATAGCCAAAATAATATTTTCTGAGCTCCCAAAGTATCCATTTCTTTGAATATAATAATAGACTATGTCTTTCAATTCTGGTAGTAAATAGTCGCAGAGTCTTATTGTCTTGAATAGATGCCTTGCACCATAAATGCATGACGGGTGAGTCTTAATACAAAATCACATGGGCGCATACACTTTCATTACAAAATGGCTTAGTATTTGTAAATTTTCCGATGGGTTTCTGGTTGCTACGTATAACCGAAGGATACGGGAAGCAGTGGTAAGCCACCGAGAATGAACCATTTTTCCAGGCTGTCTCTTAGAAAGTTTTTCTGAACAAGCACCACTTTTCACTGCTTGTCAAATATCGTACAGGTATTTTACTCAACTGTCGGTAAAACACTAAAAATAATTTAAGTGTCGCTAGGCGGTTTAATTGATTGAAATATTGTTTTACACTTACACCACTGCAAAATCTGCAGCATAAGCGAAGCGTTGACCTCCAATGTCACGTTATTTTAAGAATGATAATATATTATAATCGGTAATATTAACTTTGTTTATACTAACGTCTACTTTATTGTTATTGGGGAATTTCGGCACACTCTTTGAAGTAGGTCAATAAAATAAATTTTTCTCTACTTATTAGTTAGTGGAAAAATACGCAAATAAAGTTTACTATACGTTATAAAGTATGCATCAAACCGCCAGAACAATACAGATTTTATTTAACTTTTTTTAAGTTACAAAATAAATAACCCTGATATTTCAAAAATTATATAACAAAAAAATATAAAGATCTGCGTTTGAAATAATTATTATTTTTTATTTTTTCCACTGCCACAATGACCTTTTATATTAAGGCTGTTTTATCGGTGCACCAAAATTTTTTCTCTGTTATTTACCGACGAAATGTCTCGAAATTTGGACATGTTATACGAAATTATGTTGCCTTTAAACTGATGGTTTTACTTTTTTTATTTTTTTGAATTTTCTGTTGAAAAATTGGATTATACTGTTTAACGTTCTATTATAACCAAACTTTTTACGCCCATCAGTTGAAAGAGTTTTTTTTTCTGTAATCGTTGATTTTTTTTTCACCTTTTTGTGTCCAGTAATAATCGAGAAAAGCGTATTCAAACTTTGAAGAAAATTGCTAAAAAATACTGAAATCTAATAGTGAAACGTGTTCCTCATCATTGTCGCTTCACTACAGATTTCACATTAGGAAGTCACGTAGGGTCTGACGTAAGCAGTGTAGAAAAGTAAGTGATACGCCCACTTCAAATCGCAATATGCTTTAGCTGATAGAGTCTTTGTGGCAGTGAAAAAAAATATTTTTAGCTACTCATTTTGGACTTAAAATTTGTGTTTTAGTATAACTCAACTTTTTTGACCACAGGCGTTGTTATTTTCCAAAAAAAATTTTGTCGGCCCACCCTATACCCATTATAATTCTCGTGCTAATAGGTATTTAGGTATAATTAAGTATCATTTATTTATCTAGAAATCATAATTTATGAAACATTATGAAAGGGGGCAAACATATTTAATTTTGACATTTGCACATTAAGGCAGCTATTTTCTTGCATTTAGATCAGTGGTTAGGTCGACTATTCAAGTAAAATGTCAGGCATCGGTGAAGCTAGTGCTAAGTGTAAAATACGTTTACATTTATCTGATGATGCCAAAGAAATTATTAGGAAAGCTTATCAAACAGTAAAAGAAGATGATCCAAATCCAGAAGACGGTAAATTTCTCATCAAGGCAACATCTCGATTGACAATGATACCATATACAACAGAATGGAAAATTTAGCGGAGTGCGTTTTCTACATATAAAGCAGCAAATAAAAACGACGCTGAGGTAATTAGAAGAGCAATTTATAATTTCTATTCAAAAAACCTAGTTCCAACTCTTAGTATGATCTACATCTACAATCAACTTGCTAAAGACTGGTCTATTACGTATTCACCTTTAACTTTATAAAGATTTTTGAGTCACGTTGGTTTTTGATACAAGAAAATTAATAAGCGATAATTCATAATGGATTCCCCTCGACGTATTAAATGAAGAAACGAATACTTGGATTCTAAATCTATCTAAATTTAGAGATGAAGGAAGACGGATATTTTATCTGAATGAAACATGGTTCGATACCCACGATACTGCTCAAAAAGCTTGAACAGACGACTCTATTAAGTGTGCACCCAATTATTAAATTAAAAGAGGTGAGCGAATAATTATTCTGAACATTGGATCCAAAAATGACTGGCTTAGAGGAGAAAGTTTTTTACTATCGGCAAAAAACATTACAGATTCAAAGCTGGATTACCATGAAAATATGAGGAGTAACTTGTTTAAGGAATGGTTTGAAAAGAAAGTGTTGCCAAATTTGCCTCCAAAAAGTGTCATGGTAATGGATAACGCGACGTATCACAGCGAACAATTTAGAAAAATCCCCAGTGTAGGCTCGACGAAAAAACAAATATCGGATTTTTTGTATGAAAATAATTTGTACTTTGAAGAAACATATACAAAAAAAGAAATGTTGGAAGTGCTTCACATAAAAGTATTTGAGACACAGTTTGTTATAGACGAATTAGCCAAACGTGATGGTCATATTATATTGCGATTACCTCCTTATTACTGTGTTTTCAACCCTGTTTAATTAATCTGGAGCCAACTTAAGGGAAGTTTACGGCGAAACAACTGCTGTCCCAAATTTAGTAGCAAATCGGTATCATATGTTGTAGAAGAAATAAAAAAGATTTCTCCTACACTGTGGCAAAATTATATTTCACATGTTATAAAAACCGAAGATCATTACAGAACATTAACCAATAATTATAACATTAGATATAAACGATATAAGCGATTACGATTCTAATGAAGATGACAGCGATAGTGACATAGAGTTGTAATTTGCAATTATTGAAGTTATACTTCTATACGCACGTTCGACGTTGGAAATTTATACGAGAGTGAATCGGCAAAATCATTACATATGTAAGATATATGCAAGAGAGAGACAGAAGATATATTTTCTCTCTCTTGGATTTCCAAAAAGGACAGTATATACAACTATATTTGTCTAATATATATATATATATAATTGTTATGAGAGTTTTCAAAAACCGTATAAAGGGTGAAATTTTTTCTCTGAACAAAACGAATTAATTTTTCAAAAACTGATTACTGAATCAGGCCCGGTTTGTTTGTTAATTGTTAAAACAAATCATCATTCAAAAAAATTTAATTTTTGCAAGAAAAGTTACATTTTTTTTACATCGATGGTTCACTTTGCCAAACTTTTAATTCATAGTCAAAAGTAATTTTTTTAATTAAACATTGAGATATCGTGCGGGGGAAAAATAAATATGGCAATTTAATTGTCTATTTGTCTAATTTTTAAATATTAGTAGAGTTCCTGAAAACTGTAGACAGGTTGAAATTTTTGCTATGAACAAAACGAACTAATTTTTTAAAGCCTGACCTGAGTTTTTTCTAGTTTGAACAAATAAGTTGATTAGGTGGTTTGACTTATGACTTTTTTTTTAATGTTCCAAAATATCAGACACATCGAACTTACCATTCAAAAGTTAGGACGAACAGAAATCTCAGTCAAAATTCACAACTCACACTGATTATTAAACACTGGGAGCAGATACTTTATAATGGTCATTAGTTATACCCCATGGTGACCTCTATACGAGGTAGGTGTATGTACAGTTCCTTTTGACTTGCCCTGTATATTCCTATAATTTTCCTAGTTTTATCAAATTAGGCTATATAGACACCAGATTCTAGAGCAGTATCAGTAGATAAATGATATCGAATGATTGCTCAAAGACGGTACCAAATTAAGGAAAATATCCAAATTAATAATCAGGTGGATTTATACAGGGTGTTTCTAGGTTCGATTAAGACAATAATCGACATATTAACGGATATGTTATGGATCTACTAAGATACTCAAAAAAATAGCAGAAAGACAACTCTTCGATCAACAATAATTCCGCAATCCTCAAATTCGAAAATACGAGGTTTGTCTTTTTAGTTTTGCAAATAGCCGCTTAGAGGACGCCACCAATGAAATCAAATGTAACCTCAATCTTTTGTTGACATAAATCGAGAGTTTTATGGTGATATAACAAATCGTGTAGATACAGGGAATTTTTGAAATTAGCAAGTCGGTGGAAAAATGGATCTTAGCCGAGAATATTTTCGAGCCATAATTTTTTACAATTTTTCCAAAGATTAGGAGAAGATTATTCCAACAGAAATGTCTCGCTGAAATGGTTTCTGTGTTTGGGAATAAAGCATCACACCAGTCAACTATTTTTCGTTGGTATTGCGAATTTAAACATGGTCGCTCCAGTCTCAGCTACGAATCCAGGTAGTAAACAGCAGTTACACAGCAAAACATTGATGCGGTTCGTCAGCTAATTAAGGATGATTGCCGTGTAACATACCGGGAGATAGAGGCATCTTTGAGCATTTCAAAAACCTCGATTCAAAAGATCCTACATGAAGAACCGGGTGTCACGAAAATGAATTCCCGTTCGATCCTTCATTTGCTCACAGAAGAGCAAAAAGCGGAAAATAAACGCCAATCGGCTGTGTGAGTGTTTCACGATGAGGAAAAACCAACAAAAGTAATCCTTTCTCGAAGTATGTCAAAAAAAATGGTCACAGTGGGCCGCGATTTCACTTAGCAGAAGAAGCCATTGATGCCTTTAAAACAGTGATTTTGCAGGTGTCAACTGAAGAATGGAATAACTGTTTTACCAATTGGTTTGAACGTATGAAAAAGTGCATCGATTTTGGGGGACCTATTTTGAAATGCAATAAAGTACTCGTACTGGAAAAAGAAATATTGCAAGAAATAGAAAATTTATTAGGTATAAGAAAAATCCTGAAAAACAAATAATAATGAAGACTGCATTGGAAGATTAGTAGTAGTAGTATCAAAGAATATTTCTGAAAATGCATTTCTAAATCCTTAATAAATTAGGGTTCCGTTTCAGTACAGCAAAATATAACTGCTTTGAAATTTTTTAAATAACCAATGCATCATTACAAATATGCCAGTGAACAAGTACTAGAACCTAGAGATTCACCGGTAACTATGAAATTTTCAAAACTCTACCTGCTAAGTGAGTTTTGTGGCATGAATAGCTGAGCTAATAGTGTTGCCAGTCCCAAATCCAAATAGAGGGGGAAAGTTTGGAGTAGAAGTAACCATTGTTATCCCCGAGAAAATCTGCTCAATAGACGTGATATTTATTTATCGTATGGAACTTGACACATTTACATTTAAATTTACATATATTTTGTATAAAAACATAATACATATATGTTTAGAAACGAACATCTAACTTATTTATATAGTCTATCGACTCTGGAATCGCCGTTAGGAAGTCCTCTGACCTGCCTTGATAGGATCTTGTGGGGCACTGTTCTGTAATGTGACAGATGGTTTGGGGTTGTCCGCAGTCACAGAATATGGATGGTCGTTTACCCCATTTCTGCATCATGTAACCGCATCTGCCGTGTTGGGTTCTGATTCGCTTCAGCATAGTCCCTGTGTTGCGTGGTAAGTCAAAACTTGGTGGTTTTTGTGTGATGTAGGGTAAGTTGCTATTTTGTTGTTCCATCCATTCTCGAGTAAAAGTGGTCGTTAAGTTGAAATAACTTTCCACAGCAATCTGTGCTGTTTTTATGGCGATCGTCTGGACCGTAAACGGTTACCGTTGGCATCTTGATGATTTGACAGGATCTCGTTACTAAGTATCTTTTTGTACTCACTAGTGAGTGAGTATATGAGCCGTAGTTTGGGTGGTGGAATGTGGCTCAGTACTGGGAGCCATTGCGTAGAGGTGGATTTGATAACACCAGCAATCATTCTCATTGTATTGTTCAATTCGGCATCTACTTTGTGTATATGTGGGCTGTTAAGCCAGGCTGAAGAGCAGTATTCCGCGGTTGAGAAGATAAGGCTCAGGGCAGATGATCGCAAGGTGGAAGCCGATGCTCCCGGTGTTGTGCAACACAGTTTCTGGATGATGGTGTGTGGACATCTGGATGAGGTAGATGACCAACAAGATGAATCGACGATGAAAAAAAGCAGGAAGTTTGACACCGAAAACACAGGATAAGGAACAGTAGAAGAGAATGGAGAAGACCTATGCCCAACAGTGGTTGCAAGCGGTTGACATATTATGATAATGATGATGATGAAGTAAGATTAGAAACAGAGTTAATCGTTTATTGCGAATATCTTAATATAGGGTTCCAAATTTTTTCGACGAAAATAAACATAATATTATTTCAGCATTGTCGCAATCAGAATATATAACTGAATAACAAACTGAACTTTATTTCAGTTTAATTGGTGATAAATATATCAGTATTTCCTTTAAATATATATTTAGATTAGTCGTGTATACTACATGCTGATAAAATAATCCTGTCGAAATTATAGAGACAGACTATTTTAGAGAGAGGCAAGTAAAAAAATTTTAAGAAACAAAATTAAATGTGTAAGCAGATAATTAGCGGCATGTTAAAACGAAAAAAAAGGAATACTGTTGTATTACAAGAAATAGAAATAAAGACCAAAGATCAAAATATACTGAAGTACACATATATATTGGAAGAATATATAGCCTAGTTTGGTTATGCAAAAATCATTGATTTTACGCAAAATTTTTCACAGATATCTGAAGCTTTTAAGACATAGGTGGGAGTTACTAGATGACGAATAGATGAAAAAGTACTCGTATTTTTACCTTGCGTTTTTTTTAAACAATGATTTTTTGGTCACAATTTGATTTTTTGTCTATAAGTTTTCCACCTTATATTTACATAAACAATATTTATATCATTTTTTATATCAAGAATATCTTTATATTCTCGTTTTTTAAATTAAAATTGATAAATAATTTACGGAGATATTTGCAAAAAAGCAATTTTTTGCTAATTTTTATTAATTTTTTTTATTAACAAAATAAAATGTTATTAATACATTTGAACTTCGATGAATTACCGTCTTTTAAATTTGTGCGAAATTTCTCCCTGATTGGCAAAATAGTTTAAAAGTATCTATTTAATTTATTTATTTAAACTATTGAACCTGCTCTATTAATGATGCTAGACACATTTAGCAAATTTCATAGGATTCTTTAAGACATAAACTACCTCAGATATTAAATGCATATTGCGTTTTCATCGAAATTATTTACAAAATAAACGTTTGAAAAAGGGGTACGTTTAATAACTTCTATATCTTTCAAGCTACAGACTTGTACGTACAACGATTGCATAGTTGGTAAAAAAACTCACACTAAAAAAACCTTCTATGACCAAAAGGAACTAAGTTAGGGGCTATTTTTTTTTAAAACCATATCTCCATTGTTTATAAACATCAAGCAGTAAAATTTGCACAAATTTTAAATGAAAATCTAAACTTTATATTGAAACATAGCTATAAAATTATCCAATTTTTCGAAACTTACAGCCCTTTGGGGAACTTTAAATTGAAACACGTAGAAAAAAATGAAATTATCTCGACTTCCATTGAAGCTAGAAGCCTTTTTTTTAATCTGGAGTAGCTCGTCGAAATATGAATAACTACATAGTTTTCACTGATCGGAAAAATTGAGTCCATTTGAAATTCATCGTAAAAACTCACTTTTTTTTAATTTGGCTGGAATAGTCTGTCGCAGTATTAATAATGATGACATTATTTTCACCCCCCGGGAATCTCGGAAAATCCCGGAAAAACAACAGATTTTTTTTTCATTTTATATTAATGTAATACTACTTATATACTTTATAAATTAAATTTCAGATAATTTTTTACACATTATATTATTATATTCCTTATATGAACTATATTTTTTTACTACTTTGACGATTTATATGTTTATATATGTGTATAGGTATATGTACAGTACGAGAACGGTAAACACATTTATTTATGTTTTTAGATTTAATTATCTCCAAAGATCACAGAGTATACTGTTATAATAATAAATATTATGACGTATAAAAACTGTAAATATATTTACTCATTCGCGAATGTTCTAGGTCATATACTACCGAATTCTACAAAGACCATCGGCGGCGACTCTCTGAATTTACCAGAATGCGATTGACTTTTCGAGACCTGCTGAATGAGTTACCGGTGCATCCCCAGACTTTTCGAGATAACGGCATTTTATATATAAATACCATGGATTTTATTGAGCAGTTAGTAAGAAGATAAATTCGAGCCGCGTATTTAAATGTACGAACGTAATAAATAGTTGTACAGTTATTTAATAAATTAATAATAAATTATCGTGAGTTTTAATAAATTAGAATAAAGACAATAAATTAGAACTATAAAAATATAACAATACCGTCCTCGTGCCCCTACATTTTATATGTATTCATGTAAATAGGAGAAAGATCATCTATATAATAGAAAACCGGTAATATATCTTAGTATGCGTAAAAAAGGCGGGATGAGTAGCAGCTGCCACGTTCATTTCGTCAAAATAGTCCCTAACTTAGTTCCTATTGGTCATAGGTTTCTTTTTAAATGTGAGTTTTTTTACTAGTTATCCAATGGCTGTACGTGCAAGTCTGTACCTTGAAAAATATAGAAGTTATTACAATTGTTTATAAGTAAAAAAACATACCTCCTTTTCAAACGTTTATTTTGTAAATAATTTCGATGAAAACGCAATATGCATTTAACTTCTGAGATAGTTTAAAGGATTCCCCACACCGACGCGAAACTTTTGCGACGCGAAACCGTTGCGGAACATGCGCAGGCGGAGCACTATTAAATTCATTATATATAATATATAATGAAAACTTACCATTTTCTCCTAGAAATGACCCTATATTATCCCAGACTTTATCCTTTTTTCTTATATTTTTATAATCTTCGTCACTTAAATCATAAATTATAGGATATTGTTTCACAATTTCAATTAGTTTTTCTGTAACAGCCATTTTAATAATTCACGCGAAACTAAAACTTGCTATAACTGCAGCGGAAAAAACCGTGCATGCAGCGTTTCATGAAACGTCAACGCTGTTCTGCCGCGACCGTTCCGGTTTCCGTCCGAACTTGTCTGAACACATGCATTAAGTCGCCGTGCCTTACGATTCGCCGCGATTCCGCTGCGAAAGTTTCGCGTCGGTTTGGGGAATCCTTAAGTCTTACAGAATACTATGAAATTTGCTAAATGTGTAATCATCAGTAATAGAGCAAGTTCAATTATTTAGCCTCAGAGATAAATAAATTAAATAACTTTTAAACTATTTGAACGATCGGGGGGAAATTTCGCACAAATTTAAAAGACGGTAATTCCTCGATGTTTAAATGTATTAATAACATTTTATTTTGCTAATAAAAAAATTAATAACATTTATATATAAGTGCAAAAAAATTGCTTTTTTGCAAATATCTCCGTAAATTTTTTATCAATTTTAATTAAAAAAACGGGAAAATAAAGATATTCTTCATATAAAAAAAATGATAAATATTGTTTATGTAAAATATAAGAGAAAAACTTAACTAAATAAGACAAAAAATCAAATTGTGGCCATAAATTATTGTTAAAAAAAAACGCAAGGTAAAAATACGAGTACTTTTTCATCTATTCATCATCTAGTAACCCCCACCTATGTCTTAAAAGCTTCAGATATCTGCGAAAAATTTTTCCACCTTTTTTTTAACCAGACTGGGCTACGATTTTAATGCATATGCTGGTCGATCCAAGAAAGGCTATAAAGCAATACATGTAAAACTAGAAAGTATGTTAAAGATAATATGTTTAAATTAACAACAGAATTAAATAACTGTCACCAATTAATGACAAAATGATAGAGCATAAGCTAAGACCTGTTCAACGTCCTGAGATGCTAATGACATATGACTAAAAAATTGCTGAGAAGTAGAGGGAGACAAAAAACTATAAGAAAACCAAACTTACACAGGATATGTGTGTAAGAGGATTATAATTGCTAATATTTAATATAGAAAATTCTGGAGAAATGTAAATAGGAAAGTTGACGTCACATGGGCATAGCAAGAAGCACAGCAAAAAGAACGATATCGTACTGTGTGGATCGCATGAAACGTAATCGCTACGAATAAATAGGTCTCCAAGGCTTTTATACCACAGATCGAAAGGTTTAATAGATGTGACTGACAGAAAGTAACTCCTAAAGTCATAAAGACTTTGTTAAAAACGCTGGGCTGAAGGGACAACTAAAACCTAGGGATGAGCCAAATCGACCTCTTAGGTCGAGTCAAAGGGTGGTTAAGCGCTAACTCTTATTGCGTCCAACCTAACCTCATTTACTGAAAGGAATTTAGAGCGAAGACTGGAACAGAGGAGACAAGTTCTTTAGAACAGTAGAACAAGAATCAAAACAGTCTGTGTTAGTGTAGTAACAGAGTACGTATTACATGGAGATGCATCCAGTAAAGTTAGAGCGAGTAGGATAAAATGGGAGGAGTGTGATGTGCTATGTGGGAGAAAATGGGCAAACCCATCTGCTCTGATCTGGAATCTTTAAATCGTGGTTGACTATATTCTCAAGTCGTCAAAGACGAAAATGCCACTGAACCTCTAAAAATCATGCGAGCAAGCATAGGCAAGCAATTTTGGGACCCCAAAAAATATGCAAAAAAGTGTACAACTCCTACCTTCCGACTTCCCTCTGAAACCTCCCCTCATAAGGAGAAATCGATTTACCAATCTGTACGGCGTAAAAAACTTTTAAATAAAAAATGTAGCTGAGATAATTGTGAAATGAATATCAGCACTTTTTTGTAGAATAAACCGTTGTTTCAGAAACAACGCTTGAAGAGCAGCTTTCGTATTCATTATTGTATTTTGACTAAAATGAAGTCTGCGTTTGCCTTTTTATTTGAAACACTTTTTCTACGGTGTACAGATTCTTAGTAAATCGATTTTTCCCGATTTTCCTCCTCTAAGAAGGGGCGTTTCAGGAGGAAGTCGGGGGTAGGAGTGATACCTTTTTGCATCTTTTTGTGGGGTCTCAAAATTGATGCTCTCAGTGAAAATCAGCTTGTTCCTATGATTTTTAGGTGCCAAATATCTGACGACTAAGAATACCTAAGAATAAGAGGTAAGTTTTTTAACATCAGTCTCATAAATGTACATACCCCAACCGAAGACAAAGAAGAGGATGTCAAAGATCAATTCTATGAGGAAGTAGAGACCATCTACGATAGATGTCCCAGAAACGACATCAAGATCATAATTGGAGATCTTAATTCAAAAATAGGGAAAGAAAATATATATAGTCCATACATCGGAAAATGCAGCGCTCATGACGTCACCAACGACAATGGAAATAGAATAATAGGATTTGCAACATCCAAGGGCATGGTCGTTGGAAGTACCTACTTCCCCCATAAGAATATCCATAAAGTAACATGGACGTCGCCTGATGGTACAACCAAAAATCAAATAGATCACATCCTAATAGAAACCAGGCACTTCTCTAATCTAATGGATGTACGTACTTATCGTGGAGCTAATATAGATTCAGACCACTTCTTAGTAGGCGCAAAAATAAGAGCAAGAATCTCAAATGAAAAAAAAGAAAAGGGTAAGAAAAGTACTCGCTACAATTTAAAACTCTTGAAAGAGCCCCGTGCACTAGAAAGGTATCAAAATTACCTTGAACATGAAAGCACAACAGATGAAAATTTAACAGCTAGCGAGCAATGGGATATATGTAGAAGAACAATTAAGGAAGCGGCAAACAACGTCCTAGGACCAGAAGAATCCACTCCACGCAACAGTTGGTTCGACGATGAATGTGAAGATATCACTAAAAGAAAAAATTATGCATATAAACTTATGCAACAAAGAAGAACACGGGATAAGGAGCAAATGTACAAAGATCTTAGGAAGGAGGAAAAACGCATACATCGAAGGAAAAAGCGGACCTTCGAAAACCAGATTATGCAAGAGCTTCAATCATTAAAGGGGCAAAATGAAACTAGAAAGTTCTATAATATCCTAAATAAGACAAGAAAAGAATTTAAACCACGGCTGACGATGTGTAGACAAAAATTGACATATAGTCAGTACCGCTGACGCAGTACAAAGCAGATGGGTTGAGCACTTCAAAGAACTACTTGGTACCGAAGTGGAAAATGATGCGTCACCCCAAAAACCAAGAAATAACACTCACGTAGAACCTCCTTCAATATCTGAAGTGAAAGACGCAATCACACGACTCAAAAATAGCAAGTCCCCAGGAGTGGATTGTATCCCCGCAGAGCTCATCAAACATGGAGGTAACAGCATTATGCACCAAATTCACAACATAATAGTCAAAGTCTGGGAAGAAGAACAAATGCCAGAGGAATGGTGCACTGGAATCATATGTCCACTACACAAAAAGGGAGATTTGTTGGAATGTAAAAATTATAGGGGTATAACTCTTCTGAATACAATGTACAAAATATTCTCCAACACCCTGTACAGCCGTTTAAGTACGTACGTGGAAGAAATCCTTGGTGAGTATCAAAGCGGTTTTAGGCCAGGTAGGTCAACAATTTACCAGATTTTTGTGCTACGTTAAATCTTAGAAAAAACCAATGAATTTAATATTGACACGTTCCATCTTTTTGTGGACTTTAAGTCAGCGTATGATAGCGTCCTAAGAGGTAAATTATACGAAGCCATGAATGAACTTAACATTCCCCATAAATTAATAAGGCTCGTAAAAACAACTATGAGTAAAGTGATCTGCAGAGTGCAAATACAAGGCGATATGTCACAAGCGTTTGAAACATATGCAGGGTTACGGCAGGGAGACGCGCTGGCGTGCCTTCTCTTTAATATAGCGTTAGAAAAGACTATAACGGATGCCGAGTTACACAATTGGGGAACAATCTTTAATAAATCAACGCAGATGATGGCTTACGCTGACGATCTGGATTTGATTGCACGTACTACACGAGGACTTAAAGAGATGACTTCCACCTTCTTGACAGCCGCACAAAATATGGGCCTTAAAATAAACGAGGAAAAACCAAAATGTTAGCATCTATTCCAAATAACAGAGATAGAGCTAGAAACGCCGAACAAAACTTCAGTATAGACCAATATAATTTTGAGGTAGTAAATAAGTTTACATATTTGAGTTCTCTCATAACAAACGATAATGACACATCTGAAGAAGTTAAACGGAGGGTACTGCTAGCAAACAAATGTTATTTTGGACTAAGCAAGCAGCTAAAAAACAGAAATTTAAGCCAGAAAACCAAACTAATAATATATCGAACACTCATCCTACCAGTGCTGACATATGGGTCAGAAACATGGACCATCTCCAAAACAGACGCAAATCTTCTGCTCGTCTTCGAAAGGAAGATACTAAGAAGAATAATGGGCGCATTCTGTGAGAATGGTATTTGGAGAAGGCGATATAATTTCGAATTGTACGAGAAGTATAAAAAAATAGTAAATGGTAGAGATGTAATATCCTTCATAAAAATAGGTAGGCTTAGATGGGCTGGACATGTGTCAAGAGCAAATGAAAATTACCCACCCAGACGAACTCTATTATCGGTCCCAGTGGGAAATAGGAGTAGAGGCAGACCACGACTGAGATGGAGGGACGGTGTGGACGAGGACGCAAGGAAAATCGGCGCGGCAAATTGGCAACGGTTGGCGATGAACAGAAACGACTGGCGAAATAGACTGGGGAAGGTCAAGGCTCAACTAGAGCTGTAGCATCACTGATGATGATGATGAAATATCTGACGACTGGACTAATATTATTCCTAATTTATTATTTCAATTTTTAAGCCCAATTATGTATCATAAGTAATGTTATCATGTTAGTATTGATCCTGATGCTCTTGCAGTTAATAGTATTTATTGGTTACAGAAATAAAAAAAATCGTACATAATAATGTTAATATCGAAACGAATAATCTACATCAAACGATACGACATATTACTAACTTTTGTATAAATAAAAAAAAACTCAACCTGTAAATTGATAAGCACACCTTACGATGCTAATATGTTTATTAACCATTTAGTGGAGTACATTACCGCCACGAAATGGCCATTTCCATTCACAAAAGCAATTTCTCAATGATTTACACTTTATTAGAGCACATATACTTAAAAAAAGGTCCATTTTATAAAAGCAATTGTCCAAAAAAATGTAAAAAATAATTATTAAAACAAATAAATGTGAGTAATGATCCAAAAGATCCCCAATAGATACAGCAGAATTGCAGTTATACTTAAAAATTGTCTCAATGAAATGAAATAAATTGGTAATCTGAAAGAAAGTAGATATTATAGAGATAAAGTAAGAAGTATAGATAAAAAATAATTAACGAGTATTAGGTTATCATTAAATTAAGAAGCCTAAAAAAAATTCTGCTCGATAAGTCAGTATAAACGAATGTGATACATTTTTCACAAATTAAAAACGAATTGTTATCCTAAAATTATCAAAAAGTGGTAACAAAACACTATTAATTATGTGATTTTTACGATTTGAGGAAAAAACTAGTATGAATCACAAAAATTACCAACTTCCTTGATAACTTTATCACTAAATGCCACAGTAAAAATTGTAAAAATGTATCCTACAAGACTAAAAAATAACTGGCACTATTATGCTTGTTCTTAACATTTGAATACCTGTAACAGGATGGCCTACATTTCTGAAGCGAAATACAGAAGAAAAGTAGAGGTAACAGATTTTGACAAGAGCTATGAGTTATGCTAATGCATTTCTTACGATGCAGTAAACAAGTTTACCTGTTATTTACACGGTCATAGCTCTTGTTAAAATCCATTACCTATAACAATATATAAATGATCTACCAATAGGAGCTATCGATCTTTTACAGTTGGTAGCGGACATACTGTTGAAGCGACATCTGTAAAAATGGCTATGATTTATTCAGTCTGTTTAGCCAAATCACCATGGATTTATAGAACTTACGACAATAATAGACCAAGGCGGTTCTGTTTAGAGGTGGCGTTTAAATTTTTGCCGAAAAAGTTGTGCGATAAATTCGGTAATAATATTAATTGACTTATCCTCCCTCAAATAGATCGGGAATAATAATACAAAAATTAAAATATTTAAAAATTACAAACATCATGTTTTTCTCACTTTCGTTGCATACTTTAAAACGATTCATTTTGGAGACAAGTCGTACTGAAATAAAATAGCCGTAATTAAATTTTCTATAAAATACGACTGATTAAAAATGTTTTAATTTATTAAGCTTGCCGCAAAATAGCCATACATACAAAAAAGTAGTGAAAACGAGCCTTTTCTTATTTAATGTTTTTTAAACACTTAGATTGCACTTAGGACCTTCGTAATTTGTATAGAATATCTTTATAATACAATAAAATAGTCCACCAAATTTAATTAAAAACCGATTTAATAGATTTTGCAAAATATTGTAAACTACACAAACCTGATCACCCAATAAAACCTGTACACCTGTAATTTCTCCCGTAATAACTCCAGATTAATGTAAAAAATCTTTTTCCTAGTATTCCTCCTACAGAAACTTTCGTTACTGTACAATATACTCAGTTGAAAGATTATTATTACCACATTCCAAAACTGTACTATTCATCAGACTAATGCCTCTATAATTATCAGGATTTCTCGAGTCTCCCTTTTTAAGTATCGGTACTTCCTTCCATTCCGCTGGTACTACTCCGGCATTTATTATATCGACGAATAATTTTAGGAGCCATTTCCTCCATATTTTAGCAGTTCATTGTTTATCTTATCAGGACGAGGTGCTTTTCTCTTTTTTAATTTTTTATTCGTTCTTGTAGCTCTTCTTCTGATATTAGTAATCTATCGTGAGTTTCGTTAATAATTCCACTAGGAAACTAAGTTCCTGTAGCTGGCTGTATACCATATATCACAAAAAATTTATTTAAAATCCTTTATAAAAAGTATATAATAAAATGCCCAAACGGGCTATCACAAAGATATTGCAAAACGTTTTCGGATTATTAAATCCATCATCATGATGTTTTGAAAGTAAATAACCACTTTAATTAAAAGAACGTTGAATTTAAAATGTTGACCAAGGTTAAAGAACATTGTGGTTAATACTTACGAGGTATACATGCTATGAGCCACCAAATGGACCCATATATTTTGAGACAATTTGAGACCAATACTTCTCATCTCTTCGACCTATTCAATTAAAGACTATAAAGTGTGAATACATACCAAAAATAGATCACTTGAGAAAGGCACTTTGCCAAAACCGCTGTAGTGATAAGATATTACATTATATTCTATGGAAGTTTTGAAAACTAAAGTTTTCAGCGTTTTCGTGTTATATTAATCAGCATTAAGTATTTATTTCATACAGAAAGTATCTTTTTTAGTACGTTAATAGGTTAGATAGATGAAGTGCTTTTTTATATGTAAAAAAATGACAAACTTCCATGGTCAAATTATTGCTGTGAAAGATTTTAGAGAATTTCAATTAAAAAAAATTAGATTGCAAAATTATTATGCGAAATCTATTAAATCGATTTTAAATCCATTTGGCGGACTGTTGAACTATATTATAAATATTTTGTAGGCGACTTATGAAGGTCCTAAGTGCTATCTAATTGGCTGAAAAACATTTGAATAAGAAAAGGCTTATCCCCCCCATTATTTATTTATTGCTATTTTGCATAAATGTTAATAAAATAAAACATTTTTAACCATGTTATTAAAAATTCAATACCCGCTATGTTATTTGGTTACGACTTTGCTCCAAAATGAATCATTTTAAAGTTACAAGCAAGGAAATTAGAAAAAACATGATGTTTTTTACTAATTTTTAATTATTTTAGTCATATGAGAGGATGGATAAGACAATTATTATTATTGAATTTATGACACAAATTATTCTGAACATCCAAATGTAGTCGTTTCTCTACAGATTCGCCCTAGTCTACATGTGCAAATGATACAACTGTTTTATCAAAATTGGTGTTCTGTTCCGACAACTTCATCCATTTTATTGGTTCAGTAAATAATCAACCAGCTCTCGTACGTCGTCGAAATGCAAGATCTATCAAAAACATCGCCGTTGTACGTTAGAGTGTGCAGAACAATCCGAGGCAATAGATTTCAAGTCGCACACAAGAACTCGGCCTTTCAAAAACCAAACCTTGTCGAATATTGCGTCGTGATTTGTGTCTGCACCCGTACAGAATTCAACTGAGCCAGGGCATGAAGGTAAACGACCACAGACAACGACGTATGTTCTCTGAATGGGCTCACTAACCCTTATTACCATCAAAAAATCATCTTCAGTGATAAGACAGCGATTATCTTATATTTTTGGATGAACAGGTACATAAAATAACATGATTGTCGAATTCGAACGACACTAATCCAGATGAGATTCAATAGAGTCCAACGCATCGCGAAAAAGTCACTCTTTGGTAATGATTTTGGGTTGGCGGCGTCATCGGATCATATTTCTTTGATAATTACTGTTTGAGAAAGTATTTGCGCATTAATTTTATATTTGTACCGTTAATATTTTTTCTGTTACGGTACTGTAATATGACCTAATTTGGTGCTGTATTTTAAAAGACCTTTTTGAAATATATTGTTTCCTGTTGTCTCATAAAACTTAAACTGGATATCTCATTTATGATGTTGTGTATACGGAGAATTTGGCTTCTCTTTTGTATGGTTCAAAAATATACACACAAAAGTTTCGTGTTACCGTCACAATTAGTTAAAATTATCAGAAGGGTCGCAATACAATGGAATGATTTATTGGTACACCCTCTGGGACCACCGCTTAGAGGGCTTGATTCTTAGCTGTGACCATATTAACGCATTCTCAAATTGCCACTTCTTCGTAAGACAACGATCGATCGACACGCATCAAGTTCCAGACGGTTCTTCCCGCGTCCCGGGCGTCGGTACCACCGGCCAACTCTACAGCTTGGTACGGATTCATCAATAGAACCAAAGGGTAAGTCTATTCTTGTATAAAACATTGATAATGAGTAAACCAGTTTATTTCTAATTTATTTCTACCTTTACAATTTATAATTGCTATTTTCACCAATTTTATGTATTAACAATATCGCATTTTTTCGTTATAATTATTTGATTCAATATAATTTAAACCAGCGACTTTCAAGTTTAATCATTAAACATTTGGTCCTTCGAGCCGGATTTTAACTTTTTTATTCATAAATTCATTTTAATTAATTATTTGTTTTTTTGTGTTTCTTTTATTTTAAATCTGATACAGTCCTTCGCGCTATATTTTTAAATTAAATTTTAATTAAATTGGGTCATATTACGTAGCAATTTTTAAATTTTTTATAATTCATAATTTCAGTACGTAAAATACTTTTATATATATTTTGATTAAATCATACATTAATTATACATATATATTACATTACGTTTATGATTTGTTTTACATTTTTTTTACATTGTTTTTATGCTAATTTTTGTGAATTATTTATTGTTTTACTTGTATCATACTTTCCACACATTCGATCTACTTTCGATTTTTCTTCGTTACTTACCTTTTGATCGATATTCTCACTTGTTTGCAATTGATTTTGTTTAAAACCGTTCGCTTCTTTAAATCTAGATATTCTCTTCGTGTTGATTTGTTAATTTATTCTGGCATTGTCTTCTCTTTTGTGCTCGTATCATACAATGCTCAACAAAATGAACCAATCCAACTTTTCGCGCCATACTCGGCATTTTCTAGATTCAAGGAGGCCTATAAAATGCATTCAATTATCAAACCACACACCTTCGTTATTATTCGTAGCCAGGGTAGATTTTCATAAATCTTACAACTTTGTTTCGATTTAATTTGTTGTCTTCTTCTACTCGCTTTCGATTATCGCTGTCTTATTTCAATATTTCGATAAAATATACGTTACCTGAGGTTTCATTAGTGCTACAGAGCACCCTAAGGTAACTAATCAAGCTGTTAAATGTGCTTTGTGTTCTGTTTCTCATCATTGGTATAAATGTTCGTAATTTTTGGGACTAAACGGCTTCAAGAACTTTTCTCGTTGGTTAACTCCATAATTTTTGTGTATGCAGCCTGATTCCGCCTCATTCGAAACAACGAACACGGTTTTGCGAATCACGGCCTCGCGTTTTGCTTATTTTGTTAACCAACCGTCAAACTTATCTTGTTCCTTTAGACAATCACTTCTTCAAATACCAACATTTCTATTTTGCTACACAACCACATTTACTATCCTCGTCTATTTCTTTCCGTATAGTTGATACATATTAAATATATTTTCGCATCTTTCTTATAATTCGTATCTTGCACAATACAGGCTTCACAGCCAATTTTATATCAGTGATCTACCAAATCACGCATTTTGTAATCGGACCTTATAGACATACCCATAGGGGTTGAATTGGTTCTTCATTTCGTACATTCTGGTCAGAATTCTTGGCGAACCAAATCATACTGTGGCCTTGGAAATCATTTTCAATTATGTTCCATAAGGGCGAGTCTCTAAGACTCATTCTATATTTTATTCATATCTTTCGCTACTTCTATGTATACAAACATAGATATGTACGACAAAGGTTTTGGGAAGCAGAAAACAGTAATCACCTGTTAGTTTTGTCCCAACACGACCCAGCTCGTGAAGGATATTTCTAAGTTGTTGATTTTCTCAGTAGGCACCGTTTAGTTTTGTCCCAACACGACCCAGCTCGTGAAGGATATTTCTAAATGGTTGATTTTCTTAGTAGGCACCTGTTAGTTTTGTCCCAACACGACCCAGCTCGTGAAAGACATTTCTAAGTTGTGGATTTTCTGAAAGTTAAAAGCCTATTTTCTGTTATTCCACCGTTTTTACGCACCTGTTAGTTTTATCCCAACACGACCAAGCTCGTGAAGGATATTTCTAAGTTGTGGATTTTCTCAGTAGGCACCGTTCAGTTTTGTCCCAACACGACCCAGCTCGTGAAGGATATTTCTAAATGGTTGATTTTCTTAGTAGGCACCTGTTAGTTTTGTCCCAACACGACCCAGCTCGTGAAGGATATTTCTAAGTCGTGGATTTTCTGAAAGTTAACAAGCCTATTTTCTGTTATTATATTGTTTTTACGCACCTGTTAGTTTTATCCCAACACGACCAAGCTCGTGAAGGATATTTCTAAGTTGTGGATTTTCTCAGTAGGCACCGTTCAGTTTTGTCCCAACACGACCCAGCTCGTGAAGGATATTTCTAAATGGTTGATTTTCTTAGTAGGCACCTGTTAGTTTTGTCCCAACACGACCCAGCTCGTGAAGGATATTTCTAAGTTGTGGATTTTCTGAAAGTTAACAAGCCTATTTTCTGTTATTATATTTTTTACGCACCTGTTAGTTTTATCCCAACACGACCAAGCTCGTGAAGGATATTTCTAAGTTGTGGATTTTCTCAGTAGGCACCGTTTAGTTTTCTCCCAACACGACCCAGCTCGTGAAGGATATTTCTAAGTGGTTGATTTTCTTAGTAGGCACCTGTTAGTTTTGTCCCAACACGACCCAGCTCGTGAAGGATATCTCTAAGTTGTGGATTTTCTGAAAGTTAAAAAGCCTATTTTCTATTATTCCACCGTTTCTACAACACAATGCTCTTTATTTATCTTTTTCTCTTGTTTATATTCGCTACTTATTCGTTATTCTTATGCATATCTTCGTTTTATATGCTAAAGAATCGCTTCAGGAAATTCCCGAATCTCAAAGAAACATATGTTGCATTCATGGAGGATTTTATTGCTTCTCAACATATGATGCCGGTTCCTGAATCCGATTTTAAATCGACTATTTCTTATAACTCTCACACAGTTTTCAAAAAACAAATTTTTATTTCGCTTCTTTTATCCAAAATTCGTACTAGCTTCGACGCTAATCGACACATTTGATACTGATGCTAAAAGGGCATCTGGTTCTTTACTTAATTTTCGATATCTTCGTTGTTGTTTTATTTGCGATATAAGGCAAACGTATCGACAAATTAAAGCAAATAAGGAATTTTGGAACTATAAAAGGGGGTCCTCTGGAGATCAGACTTTTAAACCTCTCCAAGTTGTTATTACATATCGTTACTTACGGTACTTCTTTGTTTTATTTCGCTTAAAGACTCAACAAGAGTAACGCTTTGTGTACGCAGCCTGATTCCCACCTAATTCGGAACGACGAACACGGTTTGCGAATCACGGCCTCGCGTTTTGTTTCGCTTACAAACTCTACAAGAGTAACGCTTAGTTTTTATTGCTCAATGGTTTTCGCTAGGCAGTGGGCCAGCAGCCATCTCGACGCACCTACGTCATAATCACGCTTCGAGTGATTTTTTTTGATCTACTCACCTTCTGCAGTGAGTAATCGCTTAGCTTCTAAAGCTCGCTTTATTTTTCGCTTGACAAGGCAATATTGTGTCAGCGACCATCTTTATTTTTCGCTAGACAAAGCAACATTGTGTCAGCAAACATATTTATTTTTCGCTAGACAAAGCAACATTGTGTCAGCAATTATTTTTATTTATTTGTAAGTCTTTGGCTTAGACATTTTGACATGTTGTTCGTTAACACAGAGGAACTTTTCATTTTTACGGTACTAGGCCTAAAATGGAATCCTACGACTGACTTCTTTTCTCATGCTTTTCGTCCCTTTGACAAACCCTGTACAAAGCGGGCTATTCGTTCGTAAATCAGTCGTACTTTTGTTGCTATCCTCTTGTTTTTATTCCTTGTCCATGTCTTTTTGCTAGTCAAACGTCTTCTACAACCGTTGTGGTACTTTGATGTAGTCTGGGATGATGGAACATCTGAACAGATACATCTGACCTCTGTATTTTGTATGTGTTACATTTCTGGTGTTAGTTCTATACACGAACATCTATCTATCGCCGGATCGGAACTCTTGGCAGCTATACGGCTGACTGATCTAGTCACATTTGTCAACGAGTCTAGTCCAATTTTCATGCTCGCTCTGTCTCGACAAGATTGGAACTCTTGGCAGCCATAGTGCTGGCTGATCAAGTCACCTTTGTCATAGGGTTTTCCTTCCGATCCTCCGATATTTGATCTGACTCTACGCTTGCGCTCTCTTAAGCTAATTTTTCTACCCATAAATTGTCAATCGTATTAAACACATACAAGAACTGATACCACACTCTACTCGGCATTATATGCCTTCTAATCAACACCTCTCTGATTGTGTTAGTCGTGTTTTATCACCGGCACAATTATTACAATTTTCACCAAACTGGCATTTTCCTATCGTGGATCTCGTTCAAATATCATTACTTCTCGGCTGTCATTGCAGGCTTGAAATGCGACACCACGTCGAGATTTCGACGCTGTTCTTCTTCTTGTTTTTTTTTTTTGCGCACTCCACGGAATTCTTATCCACGCTATTGTGTTTGACACAATCTTTTAGTTTAGCCGATCGAAAAATTCTACCGATTCGACGCTATTCTTTTCTAATTGATGACATTGTACGCGTTGTTAATCTGAGTACAGTTTCAGATGGCATCCAACAATGTTCTGGGGTCAAAATATGACCGCCGCTTATTTGTTAGTTTATATTTTATTCTTACTTAGTTCTTATGTAGTATATCTAGCTTCTCATGTCTGTTCTTTATACTTATACTTTTAGCTGTTCTTAAAAACATTCGTTTTTGGAGCGGGAGAATGTTTGAGAAAGTATTTGCGCATTAATTTTATATTTGTACCGTTAATATTTTTTCTGTTACGGTACTGTAATATGACCTAATTTGGTGCTGTATTTTAAAAGACCTTTTTGAAATATATTGTTTCCTGTTGTCTCATAAAACTTAAACTGGATATCTCATTTATGATGTTGTGTATACGGAGAATTTGGCTTCTCTTTTGTATGGTTCAAAAATATACACACAAAAGTTTCGTGTTACCGTCACAATTAGTTAAAATTATCAGAAGGGTCGCAATACAATGGAATGATTTATTGGTACACCCTCTGGGACCACCGCTTAGAGGGCTTGATTCTTAGCTGTGACCATATTAACGCATTCTCAAATTGCCACTTCTTCGTAAGACAACGATCGATCGACACGCATCAAGTTCCAGACGGTTCTTCCCGCGTCCCGGGCGTCGGTACCACCGGCCAACTCTACAGCTTGGTACGGATTCATCAATAGAACCAAAGGGTAAGTCTATTCTTGTATAAAACATTGATAATGAGTAAACCAGTTTATTTCTAATTTATTTCTACCTTTACAATTTATAATTGCTATTTTCACCAATTTTATGTATTAACAATATCGCATTTTTTCGTTATAATTATTTGATTCAATATAATTTAAACCAGCGACTTTCAAGTTTAATCATTAAACAATTACGTTGGCCAGGCTAACACCATCAACGGCGAGCTCTATAGGTCAATTATTATGAACTTCTTTTGGACTTAATCGGATAAAATGACACCAACGATATATCATTTTAACAGGAAGGCGCTACCTGCAACACAGCTCATGTATTAAAGACTTTGGACTTTGCACGAGCGATTTGATCGCAACTCACGTGGAGGTGATGTGAACTTACCACCGAAATCGTCTGATTTGACTCAGTTTTAAAATCTTTCTTGTGGGTTTTTCGTAAGTCGCAGTCTACGGGAATAGACCACCAACCATAACTCATGCTACCGGTCAAATTCAACCTGATTTATGTGCTACAGTCACGGAAAATTGGAAGGTGAATTCACACGAAGGTGAATTCATACATAATGACGTTCGATCATATCTCACAAACATTCATTTGTTTTATTTAAATTTAAAGATGGTTACATGGCTAAAAATAATTAAGGAAGCGGTTAATTAAAAACCCTATACTACTCATTGGTTACATCTGTTCTTTAACACATCTACAACTGATATGTTTTACATATTGTCGAATTTTCAAAAAAACCTAGAGCTATTTTTTACTTTTATAAAATGGCCTTTTTCATTCCATATTACGGAAGACACTTAGTTCAGAAGCTGGAAAGTTATACACCACCCTCATGGACACGCGGTAGACCTGCTCTGCTCAAGTTAATTAAAAGAGGTCATTTCTTGGGACAGGACAAAGAGAAAGTGCAGTACATGCAGCACAGAGATACATTCTTTGAAACGTTTGTGCAAGTTTTTACATCCATTTTTAGGTTGTGACCGATAAAATATCATTTATTTCAACAAGTTAAGCACTTTACCTCAAATTATGTTAAAATTATTCTTACGAAGCGCGAAATTTTGAATACTAAAGAAAATAATAAGAAGTATTTTAATATTTTTGTAATACTACTAGTAAACACTGAAAATACTTCGTGACGTACTAAAAAAGCATCAAAATATTTTGCATTGCCCAATTTAACACAAATTTTTATTTCCCGAAATATTCAAATTTCACCTTTCTGCATATGTGGGGTCCCAATAACATTAGCCACCGGCTACATCTTGGCAACTACAACAGATATAGTGACGTGCAAACAATTTCAAAGGTAATTCCGACCCCTCTCAATTTGGCTTAAATTTTACAGGCGTATTCTATATTATAAAATGATGATAATGCTTTACCAAATTTCAGCCTTCTAGGTCCAAAAAAGCGGCCTATAAAAATAATTAAATTTTTTCCAGATAAAAATTTTTTCCCGTATTTTATCATTTCTTCTTGCATAGCGGGCTCTGGATACTCAAAAATATTCAAAAATACATTCCCGACGTAATATTTATCACTGCACACGATCCCGGTGTTAATTAGTATAACTATCAACAAAAATTTGGAAATTCCAGGAGACGAATTAAAAATCATACGAACAAGCTGAATTTTGCCGAAGATGTCAATATAAGGAGAATAAAAAGATGCAAAAAATTTTACCACTTTTACCTCCGAGCTTTCACATAAAAACCCCTACGTAGAGATCTGTACGGCGTACGCCATAGAAAAAAATGTTTCAAATAAAAAATGTAGCTAAGATAAAGTTGAATAAAAATATTTATTATAATTTTTTGTGTAGAATGAACGGTTCTCTCAGGAACAACGATTGAAGAGATCGGTGATTTTGATTGTCAGTTGCGCGCGTGAAATCAATGCTCATTAAAATTTGTATCAGTTCGACGGTAAAAATTCAATATCTTTTGATCCGAGTGTTCTATCGACAAAAATCAAGATGCGTTTTAAAGGTAAAGAGTGTAGCTTTCGTATGCAATTTTTGTATTTTGCCGCAAATGAACTCAGTTTTTATAAAGGTGTGAAATAAATAAACGTGAAGCGGTTTTTATCATATCTTATGATTCTCATGAGATAAATACAATGTATCCCTTTTATTGACCGACACTATGGAGTTTCCATAACTAGAACCTTATCTTCCAAAGCTATATCATGAAATTTTAGTTTTGAGTTTTGGCAACAAATGTGAGGCATTTGAAATATGCTTAAGAACGCTGAATTTAAACTTTCATATTACAACCAACCGTCTTCTTGGAGGTATTTCCTGTAAAGTGCGATCATTTGTAATGTAAAAGTTTAAATTCTGCGTTTTTAGTCATAATTCAACTGACTCATATTTGTTGCCAAAAATCAAATTCGAATTTTCATGAGGCATTTATTCTTTTGTTTTCATTGTATACGGGAGCGTCACTTGGTTGGTTGTAAAGTGGCCATTCTACATTCGGTCCTAAGGAATCCAGCTGTGCATGTGCATTCTGTGCTCTTTTTCCATTCTCTGCATATATTTTCTGAGGTACACTTTGATGTTTCGGCGTGGTGTCTTCCTCTACTTCTAATTTAACACCAGGTTTTTTGGCCATTTCTTTCAATTCTATCTGCTTCTTTTTTAAGATAGTAATTTGTGACCTGCCTTTGCAATTTGTAACGGGATTTAATTAACCATCAGATCCAAGTGACCTAATTCAGTTTAAAAATTTAAAATCCTGTTAATAACATTACACATTATTGCGAAACGCGATTGTTTGTTTATGACATTGAAAATATCAGTGTAAAGATGACGCAAGCTGACCTAGTGAAATTTGCAATGTAATCAAAAGCTTATTAAATAACGTGTATAAAATTAAACAAGTAAAAACAACATTATATAAACAAACGCACGTGACTTAAATAGCTGGAAATCACGGGAGTAGGATTATTATTAAGAATGAAGAGTTAAGAGAACGGTCGAAGTTAGTGTTGTCATCCGTCAACTGGGTACTCTATCTATTATTGTACTTAGAGAACTAATAAAGTAATTATAAGTATCCAGTGAGTTAAAGTTAATCGACCACATACATGGGGTAAACTACCCCTAGGGTTCCACTATATGGAACTGTTGATAGAAGCAATCTCATAAACATTATAAGAATATATAACATTATTATTGATTTCTCGGTCAACTTTCACTATTTGCTGAATTAGTTCATCTTTAGTGGTTCTAAATGCTTGGTTATCTTGAGTTAACTGATCAGGAAAGATTAGAGAAATTTGTTCAACTTGAGGATTATATGTCCCTGGCCTAATATCAATTCTCTATGGTTGATTAATGTCATCTTTTTCTTGAAGTCTCATCTATTTTAACAGTTGTTAGCTACCCGTATATCCTCCATTTCCGCTTCCAACGCTCCCATCAACACATACCACCCCCGAAGACGATTATTGAATAAGAGATAAATGATTCCTAAGACGAGCTGCAGGTCCATATTCTGGATGAGGATATCCGATTTTGACGGTAATCCAATGGTAGAAGACATTGGAGATAATAGGTTGTACAGAAGGCTGTGATACTGTTGCGGGAGACAATTGCTGTTGCTGTTGTGATGGAGCTGATGACTATTGAGTTTGGTATCGTTGCTGTTGTGGAGAACAGTTATAAGTTGAATATTGTAGCTGTGCGGGAGACGGATATGGATAGCAGATTGTTGTAGTGGAAAAGATGAATTTTCATGTTATAGGTTTTGAAGACTTGTCTCTAACAAGGAAAATTTCACTAGGACCGGTCAATGAAAGTAATCAATTTTATTGATTTCACGAGAATCGTAAAAATTGACAAAAATCGCGCAAAGTTTATTTATGGAAAAGCTTTATAGAAACTGACCTCATTTGCGGCAAAATACAAACATTGCATAGGAAAACAGCGCTGTTCACCTTTAAACCGCATTCTGATTTTTGTCGATAGGACACTGATCAAAAGATATCATTTTTTTTACCGTCGAATTGATACAAATTTTATTGAACATTGATTACACGCGCGGAACTTAAATTCATAATCACCAGTCGCTTTAAGCGTTGTTTTTGAGAGAACGCTTCATTCAACGCAAAAAGTGCTAATATACATTTTTGCTCAAAATTATCTCGCTACATTTTTTATTTGAAACATTTTTTCTATAACCTACAGATTTTTGGTAAATCGATTTTTTTTTGCATCTTTACCCCCTACCAGTGGGGTTTTAGGGGGCAGCCCGGGGGTAAAAGTGTAAACATTTTGCATCTTTTTTGGAGTCCCAAAATTGATATTCTCGACAAAATTAAGCTTGTTCGTATGATTTTTTAGGGGTCAAATCTCTGACGACTGGACAATATCTCAAAAACAATTTTTTTTTTTCAAAATTTAGAAAAAGTATATACTTTAAGGTAAACATAACAACAGCTCTTATATCAGATCATGAAATGGTAGTACATTCACTTGAATGGCCAAATTGCCAATTTTTCCGAAATTTCTGTCTTTTTTGACAGTTTTCTGCAATTTCTAATTATTTTCTCTATCCAAATACCATTCTGAATAAGGATTTGGATTCCCCACACAATTTTACATAAATAGTTTTTTTTAATATTATTTTTCGGCAATTAGTAGACCTTTTCATCAGAAATTATATCGTCCTTTTTTTTCGCATTATTTGTTGTAAACAACCATTTTAGGTTAGGTTAATAATATAAATAAGAATAAAGTAATGAAAGTATGGTTCTTAAATAAAAATTACGGAAATTATAAGCAAACACAATAGTTTGTGTAAAATTTATAATTGAAGGTCTGAAAATGTCAATTTTTCGCCATTTTAAATTTTTGAAATACCTTTTGTAAAAATTCTTTGTGTTTGTTTAAAAAGCATTATACTGTAGCTGTTTTAATTGCAAATTGAATGAAACTTCGTACGATCCGCTCTGCCAATTCCTTTTCTAGATACGTTTAATTGTTAATAAAAATTCTTAAATGTTTAATAATTTTGCAGGAGCAGAGCATTTTTCTTTCAGATAGATTTATTGTGTATGCAATAAAAAAAGTTAGCCTAATTTAAATTAAACTAAGTTATGTTTGATTTTTCTTTGTATTTGTATTCTATTAGCTAAATTTTGGCATATAATATCTCGCACGTCACGATTGGCCCGATAGTAGCAAAGATACGTGTCTAAAGAACCTTTGTTATGCCGCCATGTTCAATTTTTCTTTCTCATCTTATTCTATTAGCTAAATCCTGTCATTTGCCACATAGCAAGGTCCTGTATGTTAAGTCTTTTAGACAATATAAGCTTAGCATTACGATCCAACTAGCCGTTCACGAGCTGAACGATGTCAAAGTGTAAGTAGAGGGGATAGCACAACCACCAAACCTAACCAAAGCTAACTGCCTACTATTGATCGTAGAAAACTTTTTTTGAAATGTTTGTCTTGACTTCAGCTATCACCAAAGCAATAAAGAAGGGGTTGAAGGATTTTTTTTCAGCAAATATTTTTTTATTCCCACCACTTTGAAGTTGAAGGTAAAATTTGATAATATCTAGAGTTGGCTAGTATCTGCACACCAGTCCTCATGTGGGTGTAAGTTTCGAGTAGAGACATACAATTCCCGGAAATTAAATCTTTAACCATCGACAACATGTCATTTAATTTTATTCTTTCAAGTATCTAATATGTAATTTAAACACACCCACTGCTTAGTGATTAGGTTTTTTAGCAAGTACGTCAAAAACGTTCGTTCTGTACAATTTTAACAATTGTAATCCATTCTAATTTTTGATTTAATGCGTCATTAGAAACTTAAAATTGATCTCATTTTGATCCCAAATGAAATTGAAATGCCATGTTACCGCGAGGCCTTTACATGAGTACAGAGACAACACAATAGGTAGAAGTTAATATGAATAAAGTGTAACTGAATTCGAAATCTATATCTAAACCTATAAATATCTTACAGTAACCCAACGTGTTAAAGCAGTTTAAACGTCCATGTCGTATCAATCTTTTTTTTTATTATTTTTTCCGATCTGAAGTAGAAAAACTTGCACAAACGTCGAAACATTTAGAGCGAAAGAAAGAATTACAAGAGTTAATTACAGATTACAAGAAACTAAGGGTTTTTTATTCTCCTCTCTTTTCCCACAGAAATATATCGGCTTCGGGATGATTTTTGAAAGATTAGTCGCCAGCAAACAAAGAAAAGTCTGTCGATATCTCTGTGAAAGTTGACCGGCCAGAAATGCTGGCGAAATTAGCGAAGAAAGCGCGATGACTTTTCTTTATTTTAGCAGTCTAGAAAGTTTTACCTATAAAATATGAGCTGAAGGATTAGAAAAACAGTTCTTATAAATAACACAGACACCAATAGCCAGTAAAAGTGCGATATTTACCTCTTCGCATAGAGCCAACATACGTCTTGTGCTTTCCAGGGACTGAAAAATAAAAAGAAATTAATTAATCACTGGTGATTATTTGAGCAGGTGGCGTTCAAAAAAGGATTTGTCACAACTAGAAAAATTAAAATGAGGTTAAATGCTCGAATAAATGAACTTTGAAAATAAGGCTATTATCGAGCAGAAGTTAATTAAATCTAGCCCAAGTCCTTTCGCTTAAAATAGCATCTTCAGGGGCATCTGAAATAAGCCAAGAAAACGTTTTTTAGATGAAGGAAATTAGTCGATAAAATCTTGAAGTTAATGGATGAAAAAAAAAAGTTTTTGAGATTAACGTTTTAGACTTACTTCTGGACTTACTTGCCGGATAGTTTACATTTTGACGAAGTAAGTCTAAAACGTTAATCTCAAAACTTTTTTTTTCATCCAATAACTTCGAGTTTTTTATCGAAGTTAACTAATTTCCTTCATTTAAAAAACCTTTTCTTGGCTTATTTCAGATGCCCCTGAAGATGCTATTTTAAGCGAAAGTGCTTGGGCTAGATTTAATTAACTTGTGCTCGATAATAGCCTTATTTTTCAAAGTTTAACTAAAAAAATGTTCAGAAAATCAAAAAACTATTTCTTTATTTTTTATGTTTGTGGTTATGACAATTTTTTTCTAATGATAGATCTGTAGATAGATGGTATTTCTGGTCACTAAAAATAAATATAAAAGTAAAATATTATGTACCTTTTTTATAAAAAAATAGGTTTATTCAATGGACTAGCGTTTTGATCGACCGGTATGAAACAAACTTTTTTGAATAAACTCTACGACTAATCCTCTTTTGATTAATCCTATAGATAGGTATAGGTCATAAAATGAACTTACAAAACAATAAATTTGATTTAAACAGCCATAACTCTATGACTTATGAGTATAAGATCAAAAGTTAAATGTATAAAATTCAAAACTCAAACGTGCACCCCAACATCTTCTAGACAGTCACGGTTTTCTTCATCACGGTCAGCTTTTTCTGTTCCAGGGGCATTGTTAAAAACGATACGAAGATACCAATATATTGTGTGATCGTCCTTCTTTTCGATTCTTCTTTTCTTCTCTTCAAAAGAAAGGCCAACCTTTCTTTTGAAGAGATTTCCCAACCTCCGTCTCACATTCAAACACAAAGTTCATTAGGTCTCTGACCAAGAGTTCAGTTTGTCGATTAACAACGTCTCTTTTTATGAAAATTCTCTTGCAGTCTGAGATACCGCCCACAGACCTAAAGCAGCCTTTTTCTGTTGCTGAAAGACTTTTGGTGACCAGCTCCAGTGTGACAACTATAGAGGTATAACCCTGTTAACAACTGCTTACAAAATACTAGCAAATATTCTCTACGAAAGGCTGCAAGTTTACACAGTGGGCATAGTTGGTAAATATCAAGCTGGATTCACTCCAGAAAAATCAACAATTGACCAGATTCATTCAATAAGACAGATTCTTGAGAAAACATTAGAATTCAATATTGAAACCCATCACCTATTCGTCGACTTCAAGGCCGCATACGACAGTGTCAAGAGAACAGTGCTATACCAATCAATGCATGAGTTTGGTATACCAGAGAAACTTATCCGACTAACGAGAATGACAATGTTTAACTTAGAAGCCACTGTTAGAATACAGGGAGAGAGTTCTAGATCCTTTGAGATAAAGGATGGACTCAGACAAGGGGATGCTCTGGCTTCCGAGATACACGAATTAGGGATAGCGGTACTATTTACAATAGATCGATACAAGTCCTAGCATATGCTGATGACATTGACATAGTAGGGCGTAGCAAGCGAGATGTTGAGCAATATCTCCTAGAATTGGAAACAGCGGCGAAACAGGTCGGTCTAGTCATCAACGAAGACAAAACCAAGTACATGTTGGTTACAAAGGATCCGATAGCAAATGAGGAACGAGAAACAGTCTTTGGAAGTTATACCCTTGGACGTGTTGACAACTTCACATACCTTGGGTCGCTATTGACTGCTACCAATAAAACAAGCGAAGAAATCAAAAGACGAATAAATCTTACAAATAGGGCATACTATGAACTCCAAAAGCATTTCCAATCAAGAAAAATTCAAAGAAGAACTAAAATTATTATATACAAAACATTGCTGAGGCCGGTCCTCACATATGGAGCAGAAACATGGACTCTAACGCAGAAAGATGAAAGACTTTTGGGAATATTTGAGCGTAAAATACTCCGCAAAATATTTGGAGCTGTAAACGACCAAGGGCAGTAGCGCAGAAGATATAATTTTGAATTGTATCAGCTCTTTGATGAGCCAGATATCATAACGTTCATTAAAACACAGCGACTTAGATGGGCTGGACACATAATACGAATGCCAGAAAATACGATTGCTAAAAAGCTAACCACAGGAACACCTGTAGGAAAAAGAAGCAAAGGCCGACCGCGAATTAGGTGGTTAGATGGAGTGGAAACCGACTTACGATTATTAAAAATCAGAAGATGGCAACATGTTGCCAAAAACCGAACAGAATGGCGACGAATCTTAGAGCAGGCCAAGATCCACAGAGGATTGTCGAGCCAAAGATGATGATGATGATGAAAGACTTTTGGTGTCAAACAGTTTCCAATCTTGTCCCAGTAATTTTATGTTCCAACTGATTTGTATACATCGATGTAGGTTTCTTTGTGGATGATAGTTGGCTGTTTACGCAACAATTTTTCTACTCGTCCAAACACTCGGTCGACAGGAAGAAAGCTGTGCCCTCTCACCGGAAATGTAATTGTGATATCTGTTACTTTGGACTTAGTTTTGATCAAAAAGAGCACAAGTGTATGCAAAACGAAATTGTTTTTATTTTGAGCTCCACACCCATCACAAAAAAGTCTGATTGATGTAAAATTTTCAGGTAGATCAACATCAACACAGAAACAGTATAATCCAATTTGCCTAGAGTAATATGCTTCTTTAATCGGTGATTTTGGTAACGGTTGAATCTGCTGTAAGTCTAAGCACAGAGTGAATGAACCAGACTCTTCTTTTTTCATAGCCTTATAAAATGCTGCTGCACGAATCGCGTGAATTCGCTTGTTAGTCATGTACTCAATCATCTTAGCTGGATCCTTTGTGGTTTTGACGAAATCTTTCATTTAGTAGCAGTAAATACACACATCAGATGCTGTGGAGCAAAATCCAATATTAGAAGTTTGAAAAATTATTCAAAACATCGTTTTTGATACTTTGTTCGAGATTTTATCTTGTAAATTATTATACATTTTCCATACTTTTGTGATATTCATGTCTTGATCCAAATAGATGCGCTTTGATGTATTTCTAGAATAATGTGTTTCTTTATTTGATTTGCGGTCGTCTATTCTCATTTAGATGTTCCCCCTTACGAATATATTTTATAATATTGCTTAATCTGGTAGGCTTGACTATCATCACTGACATAAAAAACTTCTTACATACCTTGATAACTTTTGTGTTTTGCTTAATCAAAGTGTACTCAACAGAACAAGAGTTAGGCCGTGTCTCGTTACTTGTATTTCGAGGCCTAATTTTGATGTTTTGAAGGGATAAATCACTTGAAATGAAGTTGTCCTGAGCAGTTTTATTGACACATATAGCAAGTATTTCCTCACATGAGAACAATCACTGGGAGTAGATTTTACACGAAAACCTTTTAGAGGAATGTGAGCACGCGTTGAAGGAATTGTAACCGTTAGGTTCTGATAGTCTTTTTTATCGTGGATTTATAGTCCTCTTACTAGAGCCATCATTTCCATCTTCTACACTTACAAAGGTGTCATCAACAACTTCACTCATTCTAATTAATATTAAATTAAACACTACTAGCTTTGCTACATGGTAACAATGAAGCTGAAAAAAACATTGTGAAAACTTCTAACCTCAAACAACAGAACATCATGGGTAGGGCGAATGCTGTCCTGTCATTGGCTGGTTGTGACTAAACCTTTTCTGATTAACTACTTATGGTGGACAAAACTTGTTTTATTCCGCTAAATATATTTCATATATACAGTGCGTTAAGTTTTGGATTAGGTATACACTCTATAAATGGCAACACTGCGCGTCGTCAACTTGCACTACATATCTGCTTCGTTGACTCGTCGTTGCACGTCGCCCGTCGGCAAATTTGTCATATTGTCATTATACCGTGGTTGTTTAAAGGTATAACAGCGTAGAGTTTTAATTTATTTTTGTAAACATGTCTGTTTATATGGCCGCGGAAAAAGCTCAAATAATAAAATGGTTTTATGGTGGCAATTCTGCGCAACAGTGTGTAGATTTATTTTCTATGTTTTTGAGGGAAGACCAATTCCTTGTGTACAGTCAATTTATAATATTGTTAAAAATTTTGAGAGTTGTTATTGCCTCAAAAATTGCAAAAAATGTCACGCTCGAGAAGTGTTACCAGAAAAAGTTGAGGAAAGAGAATACCGGGATACACAAATTTGTGCAACAATCGAGGTAGATTCAACACGTTCAAGTAGAAGCGTTGCTAGAGAGTTAGATGTTAGCAATGTTACTGTAACGAAAGTATTGAAAAAGCACGGTTACAAGAATTTTAAATATTCGAAAACGCAGCAGCTTTATTCAGACGATTACTTTCGAAGAATGGAGTTTTGTGAAACTCTAATAACGAAGGCTAATAGTGAACCAAATTTTATTAAAAACATTTTATTCAGTGATGAATCTTCTGTTTCGTTTGTAGGGAGACACAATCCTTCCATTACGAGGTATTGGGCGCGGGAAAACCAGCACAGAAGTGTTGTTTACCGAACTCAACGTCCTCAAAAAGTTAACGTCTGGACTGGCATTTTAGGAGACCACATAATAGGTCTATTTTTTATTGAGGGCAACTTGAATAGTAGAGTATACCTCGATTTGTTACAGAATCATGTTCTTCCCGCTATTCTCAATCTTCCTGATGTAAATCTGGAGAATGTTTGGTTTCATCAAGACGGCTGTTCAGTTCACAACGCTCGAATTATTAGGGAGTATTTAAACAATACTTTCCCGAATCGAGTTATCAGTGGAACAGGCGATATTAAGTGGCCTGCGCGATCTCCAGACCTTACACCCATGGACTTCTTTTTTTGGGGACATTTAAAAAGCCTTATCTACGCTCATCCTGGGGTAGAGCCCAAAATTTGGATGAATTAAAAAATCGAATAAGAGAAGTCTCCAATTCTGTTACAGAAGAAACTCTTTCATCTGTTCGCAGAAGTTTTTATGACAGATTGGAGTACTGTTCAGCCGTAGAAGGTCAACTATTTGAACCATTTCTGTAGGTCATAAAGAATTATTTTTTATTTTATTAGGAATAATATTTTAATTTTCAATAAAAGTATATTTTTTATTTTATCTCTTTAAAGAAATACACTTTTATTTTTAATTCAACCACAAAAAAATTTTCACATTAATAAAAATCGATAACAATGCATCTAATCGATTAGGTCAGTGCATTTTTATCGAATTTCCTACTATTAAAATCGGCTTTACGTAATGAAACATGAAATCGGACGACAGAGAAGTACATCCCTAACGTTGTGGTGAGTTACTAAACTAAAATAAATGATTTTCTGTCGGGTCGGTGTAGATTTTCGGGTCGGAGAACGAACATTTGCAACGTTGCCGATTTTGGCGCTCCGTATAGTGTGCAATACCTAATCAAAAACTTAATGCACTGTATGAAAAACCATACGAAAAAATTCGTTTTGATCAAACTTTTATTTACTTACTAACATGTTTGGCTCAAAATAAGTTTTCAAATGACACCAAAATCTCAACATGTGATTTATTGTGACAAATCCTTTTTTAAACACCACCTCCACATTTGCATATTTAAATATGTTTCTATACATTATCTAGTCGAACACTATACACATTTGGTACACAAAGTTTTCGGAGTTGGTCACTGAAAACAATCTGGCAATATGTATTTACTATTTACTAGTTGCCAAGTTTACTAGTCTTTGTTCATTATCATTGGTAATGTAGGGTTTGCTAAAACTGCCTATTACTGGCTTATACATTTCTTCTCTTCCAATCTTTGTATTGAAATCTCCAATTATGATTTTTTTTATCCCGTTTTGGTAATGAGTTAAAATATTTTTCTGTTTTAACGAATACACATTCTTCAGGATCCTTATAAAATGTTGTTTTATTTGTATTTCCAGACTGCACATTCTCTCTGAGATTGTATTAAAACGTTTATTATGTTTTTCTTTTATTATTTTGTGCACCATAAAACCTACTCCCAACATTGTAATTCCCTCCACTATAGAAACACATATATTCCATAGAAGTGTGTCTCACATTCCAAGTTCCAAGTATAAATTTTCCTTTAGTTTCCAATATCTTTTCCCTTTGCATTGGCAGATATTCTTCTTCTTGATGTGCCTATCCATTACGAATATTGGCGATCATGATGGCAATCTTTATCTTGTCTGCAGCAGCGCGGAAAAACTGCACAGATGTTGTATTGAACCGGATTCTGAGGTTCTTTAACCAAGATGTTCTTCTTCTTCCTGGACCTCGCTTTCCAAATATTTTTCCTTGCAGGATGGCTTGAAGGCGAGCATATTTGGATTCATTTTGCATATGTCCGAAGAATTGCAACTTTTGATGGTGAATTTGATGGTGATCAGTACCTCCCTGCTCTTATTCATTCTTCTGAGGACCTCCCCATTTGTGACTCGGTCAGTCCACGGGATCTTAAGTATTCTCCGATATAGGCACATCTGAAATGCTTACAGTTTACTGCACATATCTTCGTTCAAGGTCCATGATTCAACACCGTAAAAAAAGGACAGAGAAAACGTAGCATGGCAGCATTCTTACTTTTATATCAAGAGAGAGATTTTGACTCTCGAAGAAGGCCATCCGATTGAAGGTTGATCTAGCTTTTCCGATGCGTGCTCTAATCTTCTGATTGTTGGTCCATTCTTCATTTATCATGGTGGCGAGGTAGTTGTAGTGCGTCACTCTTTCTACAGGAGATTGGTTGTCGTAGAATTGACCTTCTGTTATCCTTTTCTTGCTAATTATCATAAGCGTCTTCTTAACGTTTATATCGAGTCCATATTGTTGACTGTAATACGTGATTTTGTTCATCATCATCATCATCATCATTGGCTTTTACAACTCTTCGTGAGTTTTTGCCGCGTTTATTATTGCCTTCCATTGATTCCGATCCTGTGCTATTATTTCCCATGGCCTTACTTCCATCTTCTCCAGGTCTTCCCTGACAGCGTCTTTCCACCTTTTTCTAGGCCTTCCTGTCGATCTTTTACCATCTGGTCTTTCCCAAAACACATTGCTAATCAGTCTGTCGTCATCACTCCGTACCACGTGGCCTGCCCATCTTAATCTATTGGCTTTTATGTATCTTACGATGTTTCCTTTCCCGAAGAGAGTCTCTATTTCATTGTTGTATCTGCTCCTCCATTCATTTGTCACGCTGTCCCTGCAAGGACCATATATAATTCGCAGGATTTTGCGTTCCCATACTAATAGCTTATTGATTTCTTTCTTTCTCAATGTCCATGTTTCACTTCCATATGTCACTGCTGGTCGTATTATGGTTTTGTACATTTGGATTTTGGCACGCCTTGAGAGAAGCTTTGACCTCATTAGATGTTGAATGACAAAGAATGATTTATTCCCCGCCAGTATTCGTATTTCAACCTCCAGTTCTCCTGTGTTTTCACTGGTAATTGTTGCTCCTAGGTATTTGAATTCGTTGACCACCTCAAAATTATGATCGTTTATGGTAATGTTTTGTCTTATTCGCTGTCGTTCCTTTTTTGATACGACCATGTATTTAGTCTTTTCTTCGTTTATTTTCAGGCCTACGCTTAGTGTTGCTTCTTCAAAGTTCGATACTATATCCTTAACTTCCAGTGTTGTCTGTGCTACTGCATCTACATCATCTGCAAATACGAGAATAATCTTTGCTCCTCTGGCAGTTATGTCTGGTTTGACTCTGGTATAGATTTTTCGCATTGCGTATTCCAATGCTAGGTTAAATAGTAATGGAGACAGCGGGTCTCCCTGTCTGAGCCCGGTGCTTATGCCGAAAGCCTTTGAAGTTTTGCCTCCTATTCTAATTTGTGCAAAGGAATTGTTGACACACATTCGCGCAATCATGATCAGCTTCTTTGGTACGCCTAACTCCATCATTGCACTCCACAATTTTAAGCGATCTATGGAATCATATGCTTGTTTGAAATCTATGAAGATCTGGTGTACTTCTTTATTATATTCCCAATACTTTTCTGGCATTTGTCTGATAGTAAATATTTGGTCGATTGTTGATCTTCCAGGCCTAAATCCGCATTGGTAATCGCCAATAATTTCCTCTGTATATGGCAGTAATCGTTTTAGTACAACTGAAGCTAATATCTTATATGTAGTAGGTACCGATTAGTGAGATTCCCCTGTAGTTGCCACATATATCCTTTCTGCCTTTTTTATGTGTTGGCACGATAATACAGCCACTCCATTCTTTTGGCATTATTTCTTGTTCCCAGGCTTCTTTCATTAATTGGTGTATTTTAGTTCTAAGTTCATGCCCTCCTTTTTTAATCAGTTCTGCATCAATATTGTCTAGTCCCGGGGATTTGTCATTTTTTAGGGTTTCTATCGCCGTGATAATTTCTTATAGGCTTGGCGGGGGTACTTATATCTCGGCCGTTTGGTACTCACAATTTGCTTTATTTCCATCCGCGTCTACCTGGACATTTAGCAGACTTTCAAAGTATTAAGCCCATCTTGCGATTATTTTATTTTCAGCTATAATCATTTGCTCATTTTTGTCTCTCACAAAGTTCGGTGTTCTTATATATGCACCTTTCTTATGTTGTCTTACTACTTTGTAGAATTTTTTATTTTGCTTGCTTCTGTGTTCACGTTCTACTTTTTCAATTTGTTGTTGTAAATGTTGTCTCTTTTTTCTCCTTACTGTTCTTCTGGCTAAGGCTCTCTCTCTATTGTATTGTTCACGCTTTTCATCCGTCGGGTTGCTAGGTAGTCGATTCTTCTTTTGTTTGCTTCTTTTAAGGTATCCTCGCATTCTTCATCAAACCATTTTTTTCTTTTTGCTTTTCTCTTCCGACCTATACACTTCTCTGCTGTTTCTGTAATGATCGTTTTAATGGAGTGCCATTTCTGGTCTATATTTTCTCTTTCATTTTCTTTCGTTTCCAACACCTGGAACCTGTTTCTCAATTCTAGTTGGTATTGTCTCTTTCCCTCGTCTTCTTCCAATTTAGACACATTCCATCTTTCGATCTTCATCTGTTTGTCTGTTGTTTGTGTTGAGATTCTAGTTTTGTTTGAATTCTAGATGTATGAACAAAATCAAAATTTTGATTTTGTTCATAAGAACTTGTAAGTCTTCAAAGTTGTCCGCAAATACTATGGTCTCATCTGCATATCTGATGTTGTTTAGCCGGTAACCATTTAGTAGAATACCTTTTTCAGTTTCGTGCAAAGCTTCGATAAATATTCTTTCAGAGTACAAAATAAAGATTAGAGGAGACGAAATACAGCCTTGACTTACTCCACGCATGATTTTCACATAGTCACTGTGTTCACCTTCAACTCTGACATTTACTGTCTTATTCCAATAAAGATTTCTAATTATTTTCAGATCTTGGTTGCTAATCCCTGCTCCTTTTAGTATTTGCATCATCTTGGCATGCTGTACTCGATCAAACGCTTTCTCGTAATCAACTAAACATGCGTATACGTCGCAGTTGACGTCTCTGCATCTCTGGAATAAGACATGTACTAAGAATAAAGCATCTCTAGTACCAACAGCATCTGTGAACCCGAACTGGTTGAGGGAAATTTGACTTTCACACAGCTTGTAGATTCTCTTATGAATTATCTTTAGGAAAAATTTTAGGAGGTGACTCACGAGGCTTATAGTACAGTAATATTCGCATTTTTTGGCTCCTGGGTTTTTTGAAAGTGCAATAAACTCAGTTTTCAGCCATTCCGTTGGTATTTCTCCAGAGTTGTATATATATATATATATATATATATATATATATATATATATATATATATATATATATATATATGTTGTTGAATATCTTTGCGATTATTGGTATTAATTCGTTGTCCATTAGTTTGAGTAGTTCTGCTTGTATATTATCAGGGCCTGCTGCTTTGCCATCCTTTAACTGTGTTATTGCGGAATAAACTTCCTGCTGTAATATTCTTGGTCCATCATTTACCTCTTCTTCTAGCTCAAAGGTGTTATATCTTTGGTCTTCAAATAGTTTTTCTAGATATTCTTTCCACGTTCTTATTTCATTTTGTTTGTCCAAGATGTTTCCGCCAGAATCATGTTATATTTCCTTTTTGCCTTCCTCTTAGTCCTCTTACGAGTTCATTAACTTTCCTATGTACATTGTGACTATCATACTTTAACTGCAGAGTTTCAATTTCTTCATCTTTCCCTTGCTTCTTTTTCTTTTGCTTCTCCGATTTTGGTTCTTATTAATATATTTATGGTTTTATATTTGTCTGGATCATTTTTGGCTTCTCTTCTCTCGTCCATTAGTTTCAGGATCTCATCTGCCAATTATGATTTTTTCTTCATTAATCTATCTTCCTTTAAGTGTTTATCCTTTACATTTTGCACTATTTCTGTTTGATCGTTTGTTCTTCGTTCGATTCGTCTCTAATTGCAGTCACTTGCTAATTTAACATGTCTTGGACTCTCATTCTCGTATCGAGGTATTTCAGCATACATAGGTCGTATGATTGTGCTTTCCTTTTCTGCACTGTTTTGAGTTTGACTCGAAATACTCCCGTGGTTTGTCTCCAAGTCTGCTCCAGGATAAGTCTTGACAGATGTAAAGCTGTTTCGGAATCTTTTCTTTATTAAAATGTAGTCTATTTAATTCCTAATAATTATCCCGGGTATGTCTTGAGGAGATTTCCACGTGTACAGCTTGCGAGGTTGTAATTGGAAGAATAAGTATGTTAGTGACAACTAGTTCTGAGTCTTCTGCGAATTTTTCTAGGAGGCCTCCTCTCTAGTTTCTGACTCCAATCTACTGACAGATATATTGAATTATAAACATCTTTTTTTTGTCGGTCCATTCTTCATTTACAGTTTCGTTTAATATTTAACAATTTTTCATATTAGAATTGATTCAGCACTCATATTTTTCATTTATGATCTTATTGATCTTAACATTGCCTTGTATATACGGAAATTGACACGTCTTGGCACATTTTTAATAAAGTAATATTTTTGTGTAGAACTCTGTTCTCTTAATCAGGCTTGTAGTGCTCAAAATTCTAGTAAATTAATAATATTCATTAAAAATAACTCACCTCATCTGTAACTTGCCCAGCTTTGAGCTGGAGCTCTTGCAGTTCCGTCCTGGGCGCCCCATTTTCAGCAGCAGCTGGCGCAGGCATTTTTTCTGAAAAAAAAAAAAAAGAAAAATGTTTAACAGAATAGTGCAAAATTTGCATTAAGCGAAATGTTAAATACTGAATCTTAGCTGCTGAATGAGATGTTTTGAATAATTAATATCGTATTATAAATGGAAAAAATCATATAGTACAACTAACGAGTCATATACCACAGATTAGAGCTGCTATTTGAGAGAAATTATTACGTATGGGACCGCAAAAGAGAATAAAGGCAAGTAAAATGGTGATGTAAATACTGTTATATTACTCATCTAGCACAACCCATATTCTATAGTACATTTGAAAATGAATGATAGCACAAATTTTATTGCTGGCAAGAAAACCGAATATAGCATCATGAAACAGTAACAGAGATATTCTAAAATATTCAGCATTGTTTTGAAAATGTTTGGATTGTTCTGAAAATGTTTGGGTTTTACCTAAAATTTTTAAACATACCAATTTATTTCAATTCTTGTCTTAAATTTTGTAGTAATTTTAATAAACAATGATATAAGTAATCTATACAAATACAAAATATTTACAATTTCCAAAAAGGGGAGGATCTATTTATAAACCGTCAACTTTTTTAGAAATGATTAAAATTTCCAAGTGGCAGAACGTGTTTTGCAAATTGTGAATCATTTTAGTTACGATTAACGGGTTGTGTTTGTAAACTCCTGTGATTAAGTATAATACGCAGAACTATTAGTTCTTCTTCTTCTTCTGGTAGCACTACAACCCGGGGTGGGTCTTGGCTGACTGCACAACCTGCTTCCATCTCGAGCGGTCGTCCATGATGTTTAAGTCAGTGGGTAGCCCCACTGTTCTCAAATCTGACCATATATTATCTCTCCATCGCATTCGTGGACGTCCTTCTCCCTGTCGGGACTTCTTCCCAGATTAACTTGGTAAGGCGGTCATTAGGGAGCCTATGAACATGGCCAGCCCATCTTAGACGTTGGGATTTAATCTCTTGGACTACGTCGCTAGCACTATACATTTGTTTGACCTCGGCATTTGTTCTCATTCGGTATTGGTTAGTATTTGGATCGTGACAGGGACCGAAGATCTTTCTGAGGATTTTTCTCTCAAAGCATCTGAGTTTATTTTCCATTGCTTTTGTCAGCGTCCACGTCTCACACCCATACACGAGCATCGGTCTAATTACTGTTTTATATATCCTGATTTTTGATGTTCGTGTTAGGCTCTTGGATTTAATAACTGTTAGTTCTACAGTAAAAAGCGATATTAATAACTGAACTTATGTAGTAAAAATTTCACAAACATCTAATTTTACTTTTGTGAAATTAAAGTGTCACTTAACCGTGCCAATGAAACCTTTAGTGTTAAATGTACATGATGTTCTTGTACATTTTAGAAGTACGTACTGTTCGGAGTATAATTTCTAAGTGGACAGATATGACCAGAGTTGGAGAAGCAACTACAGTGGTACCTCGACATACGAGTGTAATTAATTCCGTAATCGTGCTCGTATGTCAAAGCAATTTTCCCCATTAAAATTAAGTGAAATTATATTAATCCGCTCCAGGCCCCAAAAAAAACCAGTTAGTTGTTTTTGTTTTTTGTTGTGTTGTGTTGTGTTTTTAAATAAAAAATGTATTTAACACGTTCGCTGCCGACTATATTTTGTAAATCAATGCTTCCGTGAGCCAGCCATTCTTTTTTTTAAGTGCTCCTATTAACCACCATATAACAAATGTGTTGGTCCCATCGGGACAACGCGGCCCAGTGAACCGTACTAATGCTTCTGTGCGCCGTTGGTCCGTCGCAGTAAACATAACCTAACATAAATAAACGAATTTGCATTACCTATTGTTCTTGTTGATTGTTTTTCATTTCAATAAATTGAAAGAATAAATTGCTGTAAGTATTAAATAATGTTTAAATTACAATATTTTTACAACATATTGTGTAATTTTAGATGTCTCGACGTTCTAAACCTCTGACAGAGCGTGAATTGCAAAACATTGCAATCAATTTTGGAGAACTCTCCGATGACGATGATGAACCATTCGAAGCTTCTGATAGTAAGTACCTGTGTAGTTCAGAAGAAGAATCGGATTCGTCAGATTCACAAGAAGCGGTGGAAAAAGTACGAAAGTTTTTACAGAGAAAAAAAAAATTAGATTCACAACCTACTCGTCATGTTCACGATAATATCAATCCAGGACCGAACTTAAATTCAATGCATGATCCAGAACAACCTAATCATAATCTTCAAGGTAATATCGTTCCAGGACCGAACTTAGATCCACACCGTAGTGAAGATCCAGTACCGAATATAGAACCAAATTGGGGTCCAGTAGTAGGTAATTATAAGCTAATAGCACCTTTTTCTATTCCGTCAGGAGTAAATGATGAAGTAACTGCAATGTTGGCAAATGGTACGCCTGGAGACTTTTTTGATGCTGTGGTCGATGACAGAGTAATTAGTCTGATTTGTAACCAAACAAATATATATGCAACTCAGTCTGTACTGACTGCAGACGCAACACCAAGCTCTCGCTTACATGACTGGATTCCAACGACAAATATTGAAATTTAAAAATTTTTAGGACTGGTTGCCTGGATGGGTTTAGTGAAAATGCTAAAAATCGCAGACTATTGGAGTAACGATAACCTATTCTACAATAATTTTACAAATAATGTAATGTCTAGAAATCGATTCGAGATGCTGTTAAGGATGTTTCACTTTAATGATAATTTATTGGCAGATACAAGTGATAAACTGTATAAGTTAAAGCCATTTGTCGACATTCTGACTGCAAATTTTAAGTCTTTATACGTGCCGGAAGAATATGTCTATATCGATGAAACCCTATTACCCTTTAGGGGACGCTTGGGGTTTAAACAGTAGGTACCTACATTAAGACAAAAAGACACAAATATGGTGTAAAAATTTTTAAAGTATGTTCTGGATCTGGATATACTTACAATTTCAAAGTATATGCAGGGAAAGAAAATAGTTCTAACGTCACTCCAGAAAGCGTTGTTCTGTATCTTATGGAGGATTTAGTACATCAAGGAAGAACTCTGATAACCGACAATTGGTATACAAGTTTACCGCTAGCAAAAAAAATGTTGTCCGTCGATACACACCTTAGTGTACGGAGTGCTTACGGAAGCGCTTAATTTTCGTCAGTGGTCTTCGCTTTTTTCGTCACACTTTGCTCACTTTTATCTGCAGATCGTTTAAAAAAACTGTTCAATGAGGTTTGTTTCTTCCTCCCTGTCAGAATATTACGGGAATGTGTTAGGCAAGTTTCGTTGAGCGACACCGATGCACGATCAGTTGTAACTCTTTCGGGGTGATTTTTATCCACGAACTCTGCAACTTTCTCCCACATTCTCAGGATCTCCCTTATATCTCTTGTAGAGACACCGTCCTCCAATTCTGGCTCCTCTTCAAAACTAATTTTTCGCTTAACCACCGTACGCTGCTGCGAATGCAGTTCGTCTAACTCCTCGATTTTCAGCTCCTGAGACTGTTCCTCGACAAGTTCGTTCACATCGTTCCAGTCCTTCGCAGGCCCTTTTATCTACAGCCTCAGGCCACAGCTTCTTCCATGCAGAGGTTAAGGTCCTTGTTGTAACACCTAGCCAGGCCTGCTCAATAATTCTTAGGAATATTACTATGTTAAAGTGGTCCTTCCAGAACTCTCGAAGGGTAAGATTTGTATTCTCCGTCACCTCAAAGCAGCGCCGAAAAATATGCTTGGTATACAACTTCGTAAAATTAAAAATCACTTGCTGATCCATGGGCTGTAAGATAGGTGTGGTGTTGGCTGGTAGGTAGAGAATTTTTATAAACTTGAACTCTTTTAGTAAATCATCTTCGAGATTTAGTGGGCGAGAAGTGACAAACATCAGGTTTATCCACTCTACAATAAATTTCCTGGTGACCCACGCCTTTGGATTTGCACTCCACATACTTAACTGACAGTTCTTTTTTAAATCTTATGTGACTTCAAGACTCTGGGACTTTCTCAATGGTACACTAGAAGAAGTTTGATTTTACAGTCACCACTGGCATTGGCGCAAAGTAGTAGAGTTAATCTATCTTTTCTAGCTTTGCGACCTGGCATCGTCTTCTCCTCTGCCGTTATTCGGCATCTTTTTCCAGAAAAGCATTGTCTCGTCACAGTTGAAGACTTGCTGGGGGATGTATCCTTTGGCTTCTATCAGTTCAGAAAACGGTTTGATGTAAACCTCAGCTGCTTTCACACATCCGAAATTGCTGCCTCGCCATGCCAGACGACGGAGTGAATGTCGGTCCTTTTTCTAAAGTTGTCAAACCAGCCCCGACTGGCTTTAAACGAGTCTTCCAATTCCACACAATTGTGTGGGATTTGCTTAAGTAAATCTTCGTAAATCTCTCGGACCTTCTCACATATGATGCTTTGTGTTGAGGTTTCTCCTTGAAGCTGCTTCTCTGTCACCCACACCATTAGTAGTTTCTCCATCTTTTCATGGAGAGAAGTCCGGAGCTTAGAAATTATTGTAACGCCCTTAGCTGGCATTATACCAATTATCACCTCCTTCCGTTTAAGTACAGTACATATCATTGAAGTGGTACGCCCGTACATTTTGCTCATGTTTTTCAATGATTTCACGTTTTAATTAAATATACATCATCTTATTCTTCGAACTCACGGTTGTAAAAATAAATGGAATATTGTAATGTCAAAAGGCACAAAAAACGAACCCAACTTATAAACAATACTTTGAAAATGAGGGAAACCAGCAAAGCAGATAGACTGAGGTCTATAATAAAAATTTACAGAGTGTAAATTATACAGACATCTAGAGTGCAATATGGTTAGTATTAAAATCCGATTTTTTGTCGGATTTAACTTTCAATGACCAAAATACTCGTATATTAGGGCGCTCGTATATCGAGTTACCACTGTATTTAATTTATAGACATTTAAAGCAACCAAAGAGTGAATGTATTACAGATGCACTTAAAATGTCAACTGGGAGAAAACCCATTCAGATAGACGATACCATGAAACAAATGATTAAAAAAAAGTACATTCATTTTATTTAGGTACAAAAAAATATTCCTATTTTGGATGAACTTTTAGTAGACATTAATGAAAACGAATCCTTGCCAAACATTAAAAAGATAAATTGTGGAAAACTTTACGTGAATTAGGATTCATTTATGAAAATAACAATAGAAAAAAAAATGAGCTCATAAAGAAAGAAGAAATTATTTGTTGGAGGAGACAATATTTAAGGGAAATTTGAAAATTGAGGGGAGAAGGCAAAAATATTTTTTATTTAAGTAGCTAAAACATAGATAATTGATGGATTCGACCGTTACTTGATGGAAATTCATTTTATGTAACAATAAAACACTGAAAACTTTGTTTTCACACTTCCACGACATTTATTTTAAACTCTTATCACTACAGCTGTTTCGGCTGATTGCCTTTCTCAAGTGATCTGTTTTTGGCATGCGTTTACACTTTATAGTCTTTAATAAAATAGGTTGAAGAGGGGAGAAACTTGAGAAAGGCAATCAGCCGAAACAGCTGTAGTGATAAGAGTTTAAAATAAATTTTGTGGAAGTTTGAAAACAAAGTTTTCAGTATTTTATTGTTACATAAAACATAGATACTTAAGAGTGCATTTGTAAAAAAGTTTGGCAAGATAAACTGGTAACAAATGCTCGTCAGGCATTTTTATACAACATTTGTCTATAGGCTTAAAATTCTCAAATGGTAAAGGTTGCTGTTTAATTTTCACTCATATTGGAGGAGATAAAGGATTCGTTGATGGAGGCTTGCTAGATTTTAATTCAAATTCTACAAAAAACTACCATGAAGAAATGGCTGCTGATGTTTTTGAGAAATATTCCAGTCAAATGATAGATTTATTACCAACCAATTCTGTAATAGTCATGGACAATGATAGTTACCATTCAAGATTAAAGGAACCATTACCTAACACTAAATGGAGAATGCAAGAACCCTTGGATTGCCTAATAACCAAAGAAATAGTAGTGCCAGCAGAAGGTTTACTCAAAAAAGAGTTATTGCAGCTATGCAAACAATATTTAAGCATAACCAAAATTTAAGATGTATAGTGTAGATGAAATCCTCCCAATAATCCGAGAGGTGTGGGAAACAAACCACATTCCAGCGGGCTGGAAAAAAGGTAACACTATCAAGCTTCCAAAAAAAGGCAACCTCACACTGTGCAAAAATTGGAGAGGAATAACCTTGCTTACTGTCATAAATAAAATTTTCACGACCATCATACTGAAAAGATTAACAAACAAGGTTGAGTTTCGAGCTAATCAAGCAGGCTTTAGACCAGAATCCTCCTGCATAGACAACATTAATACTGTGAGGGTAATAATGGAATAATCGGTTGAATGGAACACACCCCTATACATGGTTTTTGTTGATTTTGAATGTGCCTTTGATAGCTTGTCTCACGCTGCTGTATGGAAAATTTTAGAGCTAAGAAATACCCCGCAAAAAATAATTTCTAGTATAAAGTCACTATATACTGATGCGAAATGCAGCGTGACACACAATGGGATCAACAGTGACGAATTCGACGTACTTACTGGAGTTAGACAGGGATGCGTGCTTTCTCCATTTCTTTTTAACATAGCTATAGACTATGTTCTCTCCAAACTAGACTCCGACATAAGAGGGATACAATGGACGTTAACCACACGCCTAAGCGATCTAGAATACGCGGACGATATCTGCCTATTAGGCAGATATCGTCCGCGTCCAGATTAACCTAACCTAAAGGTTCCAAGATCTGGCTTACCAATTGGAATCACTTTCCACTGAAGCCAATAAAATGGGTTTGAAAATCAATATTAGTAAAACCAAGTCCATGAGTCTAAATGCAAGGAACAACACGCTATTTACTATCGACAATATGCAGATTGAAAATGTGGAAAACTTTATGTATCTTGAAATGGTCATAACAGAAAACGGAGGTACAGAAGATGATATTCGTATGAGGATACGAAAAGCCCAACAAGCTTTCAGCACACTCAACCCTGTTTGGAGATCTAGCAAGTATACTACAAGGACAAAGATCTGAATATTCCGATCAAATGTCATGTCTGTTCTACTATATGGATGTGAAACCTGGAAAGTGACAAACACCCTCACAGACAAACTGCAGGTCTTTGTCAACAAATGTCTACGAAGAATTGTTTGTATATTCTGGCCTAACACCATCAGAAACGAAGATCTGCTACACCTGACCGAACAAAAGAGGGTACAAAATGAAATTAAGTCCAGAAAGTGGGGTTGGATCGGTCACACACTCTGAAAAATAGTTCCAGTATCGCAAAGACTGCCCTAGAGTGGAATCCCCAAGGGAAAAGAAAAAGAGGTCGCCCAGTACAAACTTGGAGAAGATCCATCATGGACGAGATAAGAGGCCAAGGAAAGTCTTGGAATGAGGTGAAGGCCTTAGCGTAAAATAGAACCCGATGGCGCGCTTTCACTGAAGCTCTAAACTCCACTTAGGAGTTCAAGAACCTTATATTGATATTGTGTAGATGAAATAGTAAAAGAACATGGAGGTAAAGTGGTCATATTAAAGTCAAGTGCAAATTTAGACAAGAAGGTATCAATTACTATGTTTTTATGCATTGACTAACACTGTATTTAGACTATTGCTATAAAATTTGTGCTATGACTCATTTTCAAATGTACCATAATATTTTTAAAGTAATGCACATTGTTGATGTGTTATATTCAGTTATAGAAAATGTTGATACACTCAATTTTCTAGATTATGTTTACCACTGTGAATTATAAACTTTTAAAAATAACTGAACCTTATGTGTGTTTTAGCTAAGATCTTTAATTGAGAAAATTTAAAACTTTCCTGAATGTGTCATTCATGTCAGAGATTAGGCATCCTCAAGGAATCCTAAGTCTTAGTATAAATTCATCGCTCAGCACAAATAATTCTTTGTGGTGCAGCTGAATCATTCTTCCAAATTTCATATCCAAGGCATTCTTCTTCAACAATTTCTCCTGCCTTTAATATAAATCTCCCAATTTCTAAGTATTTTTCAATACTTGTTTCCTCTCTTCAAGTTGTCATCATAATCGGTGGAATACTACTATTTTCATCATATATGATATGCCACATTTGTTTTGCATATGTACTTTATGAATGCTAAATACTACACTTTTATCACAATAAATATTTACAATGTGATATCATAGTTTAGAAATACTTGCTAGAAATAGATTTTATTCAGTTGGGATTTTTGATCTAAATTTCATTTACTTAATTTTGAGGTTTTCAAAATATGATTCATTATCATAATTTTTATGTTTTGAAATTATATTTTTGTGTAATATACTTCATAAGGAAATAAAACTTTTAACATTTTCTAAAATATTTACATGATAATAAGGAGAGTTTCCACAGCATATAAAATAACTGAAATAGCTAATAAATGAAAAACTCATACAGAAAATCAGGCAATTTGAACATGTTCTATAGCAGACTACTTGACAGAGCAATTCTTAGATAATTAATGAGTAAGGAAGGGATCGAAATTCCAAAACAACAGTACATACTCTTACATTCATTAGGTATATCATATATTATGTATTACCTACTTAATGGAAAATTATCTCAAAAACAGAATCTGCTTTGAATTATTTTGTTAATAAATACTCTTTAACTTTTTTAAAATAACTGCTTTTAAATTTCTTAAGGCTGTATGACACTATGCATTTTCTTGTATCATTTCTTATATAGTTTCTGATATAACAAAAAAAAATGGATAGTGCCATACAAGCGTATAGTTCTTATATCAGAAACGATACAAGAATTTGTGTCCACTGCATTTTCTTGTAAAAGAAATGCGCCAATTTGTACACAAATTTGAAAAAACGTAAAACTTCTGTCATATTGGCGGCTGGAGGAGAACTTTGATATACAATTAGACCAAGCAGACATCAGAGAAAAGTGCCCACCAACAATAACCAAGATTAGAACATCAGTAGCTAAATTGAAAAACAATAAATCACAGGGATTGGATCAAATAGCATAGGAACTACTGAAAGTAGGAGATGTTTTATTAAAAACAATACATAACTGCTTTAAAAATTCGTGATGAGTTTAAAGATTATTTTATATCTCCAAATAAGAGAGTATAATTTCAAGAGCATGCCATTCAAACACATAATTAAAAAAAAACAAATAAATTATTACAACCAAATTATTTATTATTTCTGTCTTCCATTACAGCCTATTGAATATCTTCAAAAATTGTGGTTTCCCATTTAGTTTTAATATTGGGACATTTTATTCCTTTCATTTTTGCACCACAGTATTTTAAAAAATAATCAGTAGCATATGGCTTGGGTCCTCAGGTGCTGCAGTTCTATTTTTATAGGTATCAAAATTTTGACCAATCATGTGCCAAAAATCATGAGCAAAAATGTATGTGCAAGAAACGATACAAGAAAACATAAATAAATTTCTATATCAGAAACAATATAAGACATGATACAAGAAAATGCATAGTATCATACAGCCTTTAATGCTTTTTGTTTTAACCAGAAGGATGATTTGGAGTAGTGAGCTGGGCAATGATATGAGTAGCAATAGACAACTGTGTGGCATTACAGAGCACTTGACCAACAACGAGGTGCTAAGAAGAATAGGTATTGAGAAAGAACTCCTAAATATTGTAAAAAACAGATGAAAAATGAGTTATCCAGGACATATTTACAGAGGAGAAAATACAACTTCCTATGACTTATAATGGAAGGAGAAGTGGAAGGAAGAAGAGGTCCAGGAAGAAGAAAATGCTTCTGGTTGAAGAATGTAAGAGACTGGACAGGCATGGACACACATTTGATACTAAGAACAGCTCAAGATGGAGAGCAATTTGATGTAGTTATAGCAAAGTTTCAGTAAGGGAGAAGGCACCTAAAGAAGAAGAAGTGACATTATAAGATTCTATAAGATAAGATTATAAGATGTTCAGTCATGTACTTAGTTCCATACCTAGAGGTGCCTACATGATACAGTCTCAACTGTTTACAATTTTATATTCTTCTCTAAAACCAACCAATTTGTCCCAAACCAAGTAAATCTCTAACAGTTGACAGGATCAGTTGAAGATTAAACCAAGCCTCTGTATCAAGTATTTACATTTCTCAGTATTCAATCTTTAGTAGCTATTAATGTTATGTTTAATTAAGACAAAAATGTCAAAAAATATTAAAAAAGCACACTGTGTTATGAAATCAATATGAATGCAGTAGCTGAGTAAGAAAATAATGTGAATAAAAAGGAGAACAACAGCTACAAAACTTAATTCAGGCATATCTATGCATATTTTATAAGAATATATATCCTCTAACTTCAATCAAATCCGACTTTTATAAAAAATTATGTTAATCTGTACTTATAAGTATATAAGTAATCACATTAAAAATTAATTTAAAACAAATGCTGTTCTGATTATGTCTGTTATCTTTCTAATTTGTGAAGCAAATACATTGTAACAATAGATTTGCAACTAATTTGGAGTTTGGGAAACATTTTAGTAGAGAACAATACTCAGGATATCCCTAACATGGGATGGGAAGTCTACAACTAGACAGACAGAAGTGGGTAGGTGCATTGTTCAACAAAAATCAATAGTGTGTGCGGGCCTGTGCTCGTACCAAAAACTACAGGAAAAGGGAGAATCCCGAACATCAAATCTCTTGTCTGACTGATCTCATTAATATTAACTATGACCTCATCTCGAGTTTAAAAAAAATCGCGGTTGTTGATGTATCATAGATGAGGAATTCCCTTTTGACACCTCCAATCTCCATTGATAAAATCTGAGGGTACTTACCGGACTAAAGAGGGTGGAGCACAGAGAAGAAATAGAACAGATTCACTAGTAACTTGGAGTTATCACATAACACACTTAACAATCCGAATGTCAGGGATTAATTTACAAATTTCCCTTCTAACGTCAATAACCACTTAATCAAATAACAAACCAGCCGGACCTTCGCAACTACTGTAACATTACTGCTGATCTGATGTATAATTGGTTGCCTTTTTACCATTTCTACAGACCATTCTTTGCGCATGGATCGTGCTGGATATTTTATTTCGCGCTAAATTTAAATACGCCTGTAATTAACAATACAATATAATCACATAGGATACGTACTAAAAAATAGGAGATTTATTGAAAAAAATATTGATTTGATTTATAAATATATTTACAAAACGTAAACAATGAATAGAGAAACAATAATAAATTGAAATAAATACAAAAACATATATTTAACACGGCTAACGGTAATAATTCTGCTGAATACGGCTAAATAATTCAAACAAACCCATCAAATTATAACAAATAATAAATATTGAGTGTCACATCCAATATAAAAAGAATGGAAATTAACGTTGGTGTCATTTGTAAAGGGAGAAGTTTGCCGTGTTTTATGTTTAAAAGAGATTTTTCTCAATTTTACTTAAAAACTATTGCATTCTAACTTTTAGAATTGCATTTTCATTAGACCTATTGTATTAAATTTTATCTCAATCTGGTTACACTCATTTGCCTACTAGATAGGCAATTTTAAATACGAATTTGTTTGTCATTTGAAAAACTCAATACATAACCTATAATTTATCATCTGTCAAAAATTTATTTAGGAATATTGGTTTTTTTAACATGAAATACTAAAAAAATGCAGAAAAAAGATACGAACAAAGCTGATCTTTCGAAAGCAGTTCACTCAAAAAATATAGACGAAGTATTGGAAAAAGTGACAGAGATCGATTATCGCTGTTCCTTTGATAAATGCAAGAACCGTACACATAATTTTGCCATAGACTGTAAGTTTTGTAAAGGCCGTTTTTGTACCAGCCACGGCTTGCCAGAAATTCATGGATGTGGCGAAGCAGTGAAGAGAGATGAAAGGAAAAAGATGTTGCATCCAGAAGTAAAATTGTCCAAGGAGAAACATTCACAAGCTCAAACAAAGTTGAATATGAAGTTGAAGCAAATGCAGTTGGAAAGAAAATCTAAGGGACCAAAGAAAAAGTAAATTATTGTTTGGTTTACTGTATTTTACAGTTTGAAAAATAAAATTACTTTTGTAAATTTCTAGTTTTTAAGTTTAATATAATTTTGTAAAATGTATATAGCTACATATTAAATACAGTATAGTCACAAAACAATCAATTTTTTCTAACAACAAGGTAATAATAACGTTTATTAATATCACAGGATAAAAAACAGGCTTCAGTCGCATTATCACTTCATTGATATTCAGTATTGCATCCTGAATTAATTATGTATTTATTGCTTTTTATAATATACTCTAAACACAAATACAGTATTAAGTAAATTGTCGAGTATGTTTAAATTATACCAGGGTATGTTAGTTTCTCCAAGTATTTTAGAATGAAAATACTTTAACAATCTTTGCATTTGATAGTTTACATCACCTCCATAACTCTATCCATTAGTCCTCCCATACAGGTATTGATTATTGCCTTGTAAATAATCCTATTTATTTTTATTTATTTATTTATATACAGCATCCATTTACTTACAATTTTTACAAAGTTACATCTTAAAAACAATAAATTATTAAAATAACAATCTCAAGTTTTACAAAGTTACACCTTAACAACAATAAATTATTAAAATAACAAACACCTCAGAATAATACAAACATATAGGTAAGAATAATACAGATGTACAACAAACTTATTGTAAGATACTTTTTAGTTGTTTTTTAAACAAAATAATTTTAGAGTCAAAAATATCTATTTATCTTGGCAGACTATTAGCACTTCGGACCAATCGTGTAGTTGGTTCATTGATACCATAATTAGTGTGGTGAAATGGCACCAAAAAGATTTTGTTGCTTCTACTAGGAACTTTAAGACTAACAAGCGATAAGAGTTGAGGACAATCTATAAAAGCATTGATAACTTTGTGTAAGAAACAGAACTCTAACAATGTCCTTTGACTCAAGTGTTGGTAAGTTACGAATATCTCTTACCCACTGATAGTTGTATTCCTCTCTCCTGTATCCACTCTTATAGGCTGCTACCCTCAAAAATTTATTCTGGACTCTTTCAATCTGTTGAATGTAACAGTGGTATGATGGGGACCATACAACTGATCCAAACTCAAGAATGGGCCTAACGAGACCACAATAAAGTCTTCTAAATGTAAACAAAGACAGGTCCACAGATGTGCGTTGGATAAATCCCAGCACTTTCATTGCTCTGTTTGTTACTTGAGAATGACAGTTTGGTGTCTAACCTAATTCCCAAATCTAATACTTCATTTTTCGAGGCTAATGGTAAGTTATTTATGTAGTAAACAAATGTAATTGGATTTCTTTGCCTCGAGAATGTCATTTTATGACATTTGTTTATATTGAGTGACCATTTGTTTAAAGTGCACCAATCATAAAACGATTTAAGATCTTCCTGTAATACAACAGCATCATTCCATGATTGAATTTTTCTAAACAGTTTTTCATCGTCAGCAAACATAAGAACATTACAATTTTTGATTTTTTGTACTAAATCAACCAGAAACCAGTAAAAGAAAACAGGGCCGCAATGGGAGCCTTGTGGCACGCCTGATGGAACTGTTATTTCAATTCAAGTGTCACTTCCCAAGTTAACTGCCTGTGTACGGCCACTAATAAATTCTGTAATCGACTGAAAAAGGGGATCCAAAATACCCAAAGCTCTTAGCTTTTGTAAGAGTACCCATGGTTTACCCGATCAAATGCTTTGGAAAAGTTAGTATAGATTGAGTCAACCTGGCATCCCTCTTCAAAGCTGTTATATATATGATTGACATACAAAACTAGGTTGGCATCTTAAAAATGCCTCTAAAACTCCATGTCAGTTTCTAACTAACCAAACAATCAAGCAACTTGGGCAGCTCTGACTGATTGCAGACAGCTCGATAGTTTGATATATCGTTCCTTGCACCCGATTTAAAAATCGGCTTTAATAAACTTTTCTTCCAGAGACTGGGAAAGCTACCAGTACCAAGTGATCTGTTAAAAATAAACAAAATAGGTTTTTGTAAGTACACATATATATTTTTTCAGAAAATAGGTTGGGATTCCATCCGGCTCTGCACATATCGGTTTTTACAACTTGCAATGGTATCATAGTCCTCAGTTGCTGTAAGTATTATAGAACTCAAACAAATCGCACTGTCAAAATTAAAAAAAGGTAAAGTATCTTTTTGTTCATCTGAGTAGACTGATGAGAAATATTCTGCGAACATATTGGCAGAGTCCTTGATATTTAAGCCAACCCTATCATTATAGACCATTCTGGATCGTATATTCTACCCATTTCTTTTGCTTTTAATATAAGACCAAAAATATTTTGGATTCTCGGAAATGTTATTTTGTATCCCATCTAAGTACTGTTTCTGACAGTCCTCTTTATCAAGGGATAACTGAGACACATTAGTAGTAATATCTTAATTTTTCACTGTTTAAGCATCTGGAAAACATCCATAAGGATAAAAATGTCTAAAAGCGATGAAGAAATAATACCTATGTCAATGAAATTAGGTGGTTTTGAATATCTCATCACTCATGCTACTTAACGCTGCTCGTCTCACAGAATCTCCTTCTTTCTAGAGCATAAGCTTTTCAATTACGGCTCTAATAGGTACATACCATAATATATATATATATATATATATATATATATAATATATATAATATATATATATATATCTATATATATATATATATATATAATATATATATATATATATATATATATATATATATATATATATATATATATATATATATAGTCCCAAGATTCCTAAGAGGAACATAGGGCTTCCACAAAGTGTCTCCAGCGAACTCTATTTCTGGCTAGTGCTTTGATTTCAAGCCAGGATTTTCCCATTTTTCTCCCTTCGTCCAGTACTGTCCTTCTCCAAGTTCCCTTAGGTCTGCCTACTTTCCGTCGGCCTTGGGATTCCAATCCAGCGCTGTCCTGGCAATGTCATTTGGCGGTCTACGGAGTGTGTGGCCCAGCCATCTCCATTTTCTTCGCCTTATTTGCTTTATGACATTTTCTTGGTTGCTTTGGTTCCATAAATTTTCATTGGAGATTCGGTTAGGCCAAAATATACGAAGGCTTTTTCGTAACGCTCTATTGATGAAAAATTGTAATTGGTGTACTATGGGTGCTGATATCTTCCACGTTTCGCAGCCATACAGTAATACAGCTTTTACATTTGTGTTGAAGATTTTTAATTTCGTTTTAGTTGGGAAAATCCTGGATTTCCATATGTTGTTAAGCATGTTGTAGGCGTTGCGAGCCTTATTTATTCTTTCATGTACATCACGCTCTGTACCCCCATTACAGTCAATTACCATAACATACCATAACCACGCTTTTAATGTGTTTTTTGCTGTCTGTTTAATGACTTTAGAAACTAAATATCTTTAATGATTACTTTACACAAATTGCATCGAACTTGATCAAATATATCCCAATTTCAAATCCAAATCAAATAAAATAAATATAACTCAAATATATTAAATCAATTTTCTTTCTCAGAAGTCACTTTTAACACGTAAAGTGCCATGGGGGACAAACACTGTCCTCCATTTGCATATATTGTTTTCCATGCATGTGGTGTGGGGGACACACACTGTCCGACAGGTTAGTTCACACTTCTAGCCGCGTCTCACTGCGTTTGTTAGACAGATCCGTTTAAAACACATATATGTAAGCGGTGAGAGCATATCGTCGCCTCAAAGCAACATTAAGATATGTAAAAAAAGTGACTTTTGTGATTTTCATGTCAAATGATTCGAAATAAACCCTTCTGTTGAATGTAACCATCGAGCAAAAAGATAAAAGAGGGAATGTAAAGGTAGTGGGAACAAAAATTTTGTTAGACAGGAAGTGCTATCTTGAGAGGCCACTTTAAACAAGGAAAGACAGTCTCTTTCCTTGTTTGAGAAGTCAAATTTAGTTTGGTTATGTTATTGTTTGTCCCAACTGTCACATAAAATTTTATTTATATTGAAGTTTTTTACCAGTTGTGTCACTTTTTAGACTATTATAGTTAATGTTTATTTAAAACTTTCTCGTCTGAAAAATATTTTATAGCTATTGTTAATAAGTGTTGGAAAATTTAAATTTAGCGCATTTGCATTTCCGGATATGTCCGCCATCAGAGGCCACTTTTTTGGTCTCCTTTTCATAACGATTAGATTCCCTCTTTTATCTTTTTGCTCGATGAATGTAACACTAGGATAAATAAAAAGTGATATACTTTTTTCATAATATTACATATCCTTGTGTAGGTTAATTCCTTTTGGCCCCAATTTTATAATGCAACACTAAGTTATCTTACGCACATATCCTACTGTTGCCATGTACTTATTGCTGAATTGGGATTATGTGTTTGTTTATACTATCCAGCTTGCAGTCACAGTTTTATCTTCAGTAATCTTAAATAATAGTTCTATTACATTGATGTTAAAAGGTGTATGTTAAAGAGTAAAAAATTAATAATTCAGCCAATTTAAATTGTACAAATATGGGTATCTAGAAGTCAGTATTTAGTGTACTTAGCAAACAAAAATAACACTGATTCTGAGTTGTTATCTGAAATTTATCAAGCACAGGAAAAAGGTAAGTTAAATTCATGATATATTCCCGTTTAGAAATTTTGGGCTGATTTAATAAAATGCAATAAATTTGTACTTTCACAACTTTCAGTATCCGCTGTTACCATTACTGATTCTGATGATTTTTTCATTTACCTAATTTGTTTATTATCTTTGTCCAATTTGTAACAACAATCTTGTAACAACAAAATTGTTTTGTTTTTTGTATTGAAATGTGTAAAACTTTAAACAAAACTTTAATACAATAAAAGTTTTTATAACAGAAATTTACGGATATCGTTAAAAAACAGATTATCTTTGAGGACAACAGTAGGACAACTAACTTTTTTTCCAATTATTTTTCACTTTTTTATTAATTAATATAAATTGTTATTTGACACATGTAAAGTTAGGTACTCAAACAAAATTTCACGTACATCCATTCAAATATAAAAAAGTTATTAATTTAGTGAAGTTTCGTAAAATTTTCAAATCCGGTTTTTCTCGAAACTACATTATTTTACATATCCTACTGTTGCTTTGAGCGACGATAAATTGGACAATATGGACCATTAATTGGTTTGGGTGTCAGAGAATTTTACGATAGGTTTGAAGAAGGATTTTCTACAATTAAAAAATTAAATATTTTAGCGTTTTAGAAATCTTTATTTTGAGGTAGATGCATGTTTTTTAAAATAACAAGGTAAACAATAAGATTTAAAACACTTATTGCGATACACTTTTGTTTTTACGGTTTTGTTTTTGCCAACTGTTCTTCCCGATTTTATTGAGAGTTCTGCGTAGCACACGGAACAGGATCGCCTTTTTTTTAAATACACATTTTACCCTTTATGACTTCCTCACGAAATTCTGTGATGGTCATTTTGTTATGGGTTACTTTGGATGTAATAAATAGGATTTCACAATAGCAGCGCTAATAACAAGCTCGATTGCCCACTTTCTATACCATTTACCTCATCTACGTAGAGATGAATTATATGATTTCATCTGATCTAAAAACAATTTTACAGTAACAAAAAAAAATGTTTTTAAATAATAAAGTTACCTGATAAATCAATATAGGCCTTATGTTTGTTGTATTCCAGCATACTTTTGGGCTTCAATAATTCACTTGAACGTCTGTTGACCACCACCATTTTCGGTAAAAATTTTGTGTTTAGCATAAGGACATCCGTCTTGTCCTTCCATTTTTCTACAAAAATGCCAGTATTGCTTTCTTCTGCAATAATTTCTCCACGTTTTAATTTGGCTTGCAAAACAGTTTTTGGGTTTAATTTTCTGTTGCTATGAAGAGTTCCAATTATATGGGTATTATTCTCTAGCAATTTATGTGCCAATTCTACTGATGTATATTAATTGTCCACTACACTGGTTCTTCCGCTGTTTAGCAAGTCTTTTGTTAAGTTCAGAACAACCTGACAACAGAATGTTCTTTTGAAACCTCATTTTCTCTTCCACAGTACACCTTTAGGTAAAAATTCCAAATTTAAATCGTTTATTCGAGATGTATTGCTTAAAATTTAGCTTTCCTTTGGAAGGAACAAGTGTCTCATCTATAACAATATATTCACTAGGTACTCTGGAAGGTTTTGTCTCTAGACAAAACATGTTTTAGTGAATTTTATAACAAACTTTTTTTGACCAGTAGACAGAAAGGGAAGGAAGCTGAACTAATTCCATGCACATAAGGCATCTTAGAAATGCTTTCATTTCAATCTCGGTGGTGTCTTTCCAAGTTTGAGCTCAGGAGTGTTTAGAGGTATTTTTAGCTTTTTGTTGATGTGCATAGATATTGGTTTCCCAAACAAATAATTAAATTTCATCTATCATAATTTTGTAAAAAAATATGGAGTCTGTCACAGCCACCTTACTTCCTGAAAGTAAAGGTGACTGCGAGTCTCTTCATATTGTTCGTAAACGGTTGCCTTGATTCCTGAATCATTTATAGTAACAGGAATATTTTTCAAAAAATTTCCTGTTACCTAGCCCCATTCAAAATTTATTATTGGCGAGGGTTCAGATTCATCATCAACATAGTCCATATGTTGCGCTATTACTGACTATTACTGATCAATTATGTGGTCTATATTGGTGGATGCATTATTTATGCAACTAGACGTTGATGGTTGGGGGTCTTGATTCTTTGTATGTGTGATTTTGGAGAAACGTTTACTTCTTGGTCAAATTTTATAATTTTTGTTACCCGCTGACATTTTTTATCAAAACTAGGCAATCTTTTCATTTTTTTTTGGCGTCACAGGATCATCAGAATCAGAACTTTCGCTATCTGAGGGTTCGTGGTCGCTTTACATCCGGCGAAAAGTTGTGTTCATCTCCAGAAAGAACTTCGTCTATCAAATTCTGCAATCTTTCATGTTCACGTTCGTATTCACCCATAATTCACAAACTAAACTCAAAATTATTAAATTCAAAAAATAAAAACTAATAAATTCACAAACTAACTCGAAAATATTCATAAACTATCACGTACGTATTTTATAACCTCGCCGAACTGCAGTTTTCACGATACTACTAGCCTAAATCATGTGTCAGACACGCATGTTCCGCGACAGCCGTTCTGAAAAAAACATGTTATCGCCATGGGGGACAAATGCTGTCAGACAAAAAAAAATATTTTTTTGTTTAAAAAATATTAGTTGATAAATAAAATAAGTTATTCATGTGTTTAAAATAATAAAAAAGTTTCAAATAAATTAAAAAACTTAGCCGGCCAATATGGACAGTTTAATGTGATTTCCATTGCGGCACTTTACGTGTTAATACAGTAGGGTATATTATCAACATTGAGTCTAAGCTTAGCATTTACAAAACAGTAATTAGACCAGTGGTCACATATGTATGTGAAACGTGGACCCTCTCAACCACTGATGAAAATCAACTGAGAATATTTGAGCGCAAAATACTAAGAAAGATATTTATACCAACCTAATGCAGCGATGGTTCGTGGAGAATTAAAATGAACCACGAGCTGGATTAAACTAATGCAGAGCGCAGATATTGTTGGACTTGTAAAGTTACAAAGACTAAACTTGCTTGTTCACCTAGAAAAATACCAGATAATCGAGCTGTAAAAGTAGTCCAGAGATGGAAGCCCCAAGGAAACAGAACAAAAGGAAGGTCCCGTAAAAGATGGATAGACGACGTAGAGAGGTATCTTAAAAGCATGAACATCAGGCAGTGGCGAAGAAAAGTGTCCGACAGGGCGGAAGAACATTGTTAGGCAGGCCAAGACTCACAAAGGGTTGTAGCTCCATTAGAAGGAGAAGAAGAGTTATTTTATTTTAATTTCTTCTGACTTTATTTATCTATATAACTTTATCTATCATTTTTACTTTATTTTTCAATTTACTAAACATCCTATTTAATCTTTATTTTTCATTTTCAATCTTCATTTATTTCAGACACAGAATAAATAACAATCGAAATGCCCACTCTCAGATGCCGCCTTAGAAGTTTGTTAGCACGCGATCGCCATATTTTAAACGGAAACATAGACTCGAATTGAGAAATTTGTGACAAGCTACTATTCCTAAACTAAAAGTACGAATAAAATAGTGCATATTATGTCTATAGCTTCCGTAAATAAATTAAACTCGGTTAATTTTTCTGTGCACATCTGATAAAATGTCACTGAACAGCATTGGTTCCGGTTAAATCATGGCTGATTTCGTCTACGTGAATGAGATGCGCATACTTATTTTTTTTTCAAGCAGAGTGAGCATTCTGATTATTTATTATTCTGTGTTTCAGGTATATTTCCTGTATTTGACTCAAGCCTGTTTTATGTCAGACATAGAACATATAAATTTCTATGTCCCACTTTAATAAACAGTACACACCTATCAGTTGATAACTCTGCTTTGCCATGTCTCTTTATTTCTGAAGAAATGGAAATATCCTTTAACTGAAAAAAGGCATACTTTCGATTCAAAATTGATTTAATTGTTAAAACTTCCCTGGTTTTTTTTCGTCCCTCTTTTTGTCCATCTTTTTAGCTGAAGAATTCCGCAGCACATGGTCGACCATGTAATATTAACTGTAGCTGCTATTTAGAAGCCAATGGCCATCTGAATATGTATACAAACATGAAAGATGAAAGTATCTAGATTTGGCTACATCAACAACTAACCACTACATTCTGCAATCCTGTCCAGCTACCTGAAGACAACATCAGGTGACATAAATAAGTATTTACAAGATCTGTTTTGTTTTATTTTGATTTGATTATTAAAATTTTCCTTTTTTATATTTAGGTTATGTACAATAAATATGATTAGTTAATATCTTAGTTTATTTCTCCTAGCCAAACTCATTTTTCACATTTACTTCTAAGATAAGACGTACTGACACTGAGCTAAACGAGGCCTTACAATTGGCTCCCGAAGAAAGTTATGAGTTTTATTATTCTGCATTGACTCCCAACTTTCGGATGTTGTTATATTGTTACCCATTGGTACCCATCGTTTCGAGTGGGTCGTTAAATGGTTACACACCTTTGCAGATATTTGAATTTCTTTTAATGAAGATTTACTTACGCATATAGCTTCTATTAGCTTCTTAATATTATTACTACGCTATGCTTCTCAGACAGCATCTCAACTAGGATTTAGTGTTCATGAGGTATTCATAAGCCAAAAGCCTTCATAAGAATATTGTAAGTAAGCGAATATAATGCAAATCCAAGGAGACGAATGTATTGGGAAGAATCAGCTGATGTCCAAAATATAATGGTATCCAAAAGCATGGTCCTAATAGATTCGAAACCATTATAAGATTTCTTTAATTCATTGATAATTTAGCTACTGATCTAACATATTGAACCTACAAAATATCTGCATATCTTCAAATGTTGAAAAAATCTTTTGCCGAATTCACCATTTGGGAAACAGTACGAAGCATGGTCGAAGCAGAACATAAAAACCACTTCGCTTTGGATACAAGTCTTGGTGTTGGAATCTAAAATGTGGATGTTTGATTGACTTTTACGTCTAACGAACAATCTGGTTGCTTGATTGATTTTTAAATCCAAAGAACAACAAAATGATTATAAAAAAGAATTTGATTTAGGAAGTGGTATAATCCTACAATTTTTGGCGAATTTGCCAACATTTGAATAAGGAAAAGTGATGACTTGTTATTCATGTAGATAATTATTTCATTTCCCTCAAGTTGGTGGATCAGCAGTGGGTTCTTAGACTATTATTATGATGGGCACAAACTCATTCCTTAATCAAAGCGTTATAAAATATCATGTAACTTCATAACTAATGTTAAGATGTGATTTTTGAAAGGCCTTCCATTTTTAAAAATAATTTTAATAAAGTCGGGTACACACATGCCAGTAAATTGGGAAAGTAGCTGGCATAGGCTAGTAACTGCAAGCACAAAATACATTTGCTAGTAATTGGCATGCCAGTAGCTCGCTTGCCTATATTGGCAAAGCGACAAAGCAGGGTAGATTTTTACACATGTCAGTGCTAGTAAGCAATCGAGTGGTTTTAATTTGAAACTAAATTACTTGTTTTGTAATTAAAAGGTTTTGAGGTTCTAACAAAAAAAAGGGGGATTCATGGAAGGTATTCGGAATGAATTCAAAAAGCAAATATTGCTGATGACCACAGATATTGTTAGACATTGAATAATGAATTCGAAGCGGAACTCAAAAAAAAATATATTGGGTGAGAAATTGAATTGGTAGGCGAAAAAATCTTGGAACAATTTTATATTTTGGCCTTTATCTCCTTTATAGTACCTAATATCTTTTCTCTTGAATTTTTGTGTAAGCATTGTCACGGGCTATTTTATTTTTATATAAACATGATTTAGAATTCAAAAGACACTCCAGTTCACACAAATCACACATGCCAGTGACACTCCCCCACGCATGCGCTTTGCATCTACCAGCATGCTGATAGTAAGAAAAATCAAATTCTTTGCGATTAGCTAGCATGCCAGGAACTAGCATGTCAGTTAACGTACACACTTGCCAGTTTGGGGACAGTAGTTGCTGCTTGCTAGGTACTGTTATGCCATTGTGCTAGTAACGGGCATGCGTATCTCCGGCTTAACTTTTATTACCACAGACCACTAATAATTACAACGTATATTCTGAGTTTTCTGACACTAACTAATCATTCCTAATAAACACAAAAAAAAAACAATAAAACACTACTAATTTATTTAAAGATAATACAACATAATAGGTAGGTATATAAATGAATACAGTTTTTTAAATCTAATATCTAACGAACTTAGTTTAGCTGGGATATAAGCCGGAATCAGAAGGATCTATACAATCTCCATTAGAGAAGCAAATTGGATCCGACAGTAGAGAATTTGTTTTGAATTGTGTTAAAAATATGTCGTAAAGTTTTTCTGCATCCTTGTCATCCAGATTGTAATCCTGAAAAATAAATGTAACAGTAAGCATACAAAAAACATTCTAGTAATATAGCTGTCAAAGTTGAAGAGAAATTTTTCATAAAAATGTAGAAAACAAAGGTAAAAGATCGTTAACAAAGACAATAATGTCAACCTCTATGCGTTCACTGCCGGATATAGGTATCCCTTGGCTCTTTCCATCTGTCTGTGTCTTGTGCGTATTGCATCTACTTATAGCCAACACGCTTCAGGTCATCAGTCCATCTGGTTGGTGGGTGTCCTCGTCTCCGTATTGCTTCTTATCTTGTCTTGGTCTCCACTTGACAATACGTTTTGTCCATCAGTTGTCTAATAATCTGGCGACGTGTCCTGTCCAATTCCATTTTAGAGACTCAATTTTTTCGATGGCGTCTCAGAGATACCCAACATCTGGCGCTCCATAGCCCTCTGAGCCACGCGAATCTTATTCACTACCTTTTTTGTGAGTGTTGATGTTTCCGCCCGATAAGTGAGTACAGGTGACACACATTAGTCAAAGATCTTCGTTTTGAGGCATATGAGTAGATCCGATTTAAATACATAGTTTAATTTATAAAACGCTTCTTCTTCTTTTGGTGTCTATCCTCTCTGGATGTTGGCAATCACGTTGGTCCATACAACTTTGTTGACAGCTGCTCTAAATAGATGTATGGTAGTCATTTCTGCCCATTTTCTGATGTTCTTCAACCACGATGTCCTTCTGCGCCCTTGAGATCTTTTGCCTTCTATCTTGCCTTGTAAAATTAGTTGAATTAGTTGATACTTCTCATTGCGCATCACATGCCCTAAATATGTCATCTTTCTGAATTTCACGATACGCATAATTTCCAGATCTTTATTCATACGCTCGATCACGGTGTTGTTTGTAACATGATGGATATAGAAAATTCTGAGCACATTTTGAAGGCTTCTAATCGTTTGGATGTTGCCTCCGTCAAGGTCCAGGCTTCGACTCCATATAAAAGGATAGAAAATACATAGCATCTCAAGACTCGTCTTCTTATATCGATGTTCAGGTGCATATTACATAAAATCTTCCTGAGGCGATTGAAGACAGCTTTCGCTTTTTCTATATGACATCTTATTTCCTGTAACTGGTCCCATTCCTTATTTAGGTTGCATCCAAGATATGTAATTTTGTCGACTATTTAAAAGGGTTCATTATTAGCTGTGAATTGGTGCTGTATTACGTCGTTTTTACTTACTACAAGAATTTTGGTCTTCTTACAGTTTAATTTCATGCCGTATCTATCACAGGCTTCCACTACAAAGTTTATTATAATGTTTGCAGATCCTCCGCATTATCAGCAATTAAAACCGTATCGTCCGCATATCTTAAATTGTTTTTGATTTCACTATTGCTTTTTATACCTTCTCTTAAACCATCAATAGCTTCCCTGAACAGCATTTCCGAGTAAGTATTAAACGGTGACAAAATGCAACCCGTTTTATCGTGAATTCGTGAGATTTAGTTGTCTAATCGTACAGTTGCATTTGGCTATAAGTATAAAATTTTAATTAGTCGTAAATATTTGTCATCAATACTAGATTCTTTCAGTATCTGAAATAATTTTGATGTTGGACCTTGTCAAATGCTTTTTCAAAGTCTATAAAGCATGCGTAGACTTCGAAATTTACGCCTCGAGCTCTTTGTATCAATACTTGTATGGAAAATAGGGCCTCTCGCGTTCCCAGTCCGCTTCTAAACCCAAACTGAACATGCTATTGTTTTCTTCAAGTTTTCTATATATGCGAGAGTGAGTAACAGAAAGAAGGATTTTGAGTGCATTGCTCATTAAGCTTATAATTCTGTAATAAGAGCATCTGTTGGCATTTGACTTTTTGGGGAGAGGGATGAAGGTGGAAACTAGTCAATCTGTAGGAAGTTCTGCAGTTTCATAGATTTTGTTCAATAGACTCGTTAGGAGTTTGAGTTGGTTGCTTTCAAATAGTTTCAATATTTTAGCTTGTATATTATCAGGTCCAGGTGCTTTGTTCGTTTTTAGACTTTTTATTGCAGATGATACTTCACTGAGCATTATTTCTGGTCCTGAACATCCAGAAACACTCACTTCTGTCTCTTGCTCGTCCTTGAAAAATTCTTCCACATATTGCCTCCATCTCTGAAGTATTCTCTTATTTTCATAGAGCAGATTGTTATACTCGTCTAGTAGAAATTCGTTTTCTCCCGTTAAGTTTTTGATTTTGTTATGTTGGTTAAAAGTGTTATACTTATGTTCTAAGCATTCTATTTCTATGCATTGATCTTGTAGCCATGATTCTTTTGCTTCTTTAATCGTTTTCTTAATGATTTTGTTTGTTTCTTTGTACCTTTCCTCATTCTTATTTCTGTGTTTTCTTCGCTCTTCCATTAGCTCTGTTTCTTGTCTCATTCACGGCTGTTTCTTTATACTGTTTTCTGGTTTAAGTTTAATATCTATCACTGGATTACAGATATTTTTGATTTTATTTCACATATCATCTACGCTTATGTTTTCTTGATTAATATCTGAGATTACCATGTTGTTTATATTGTTGTTGATCTCCTCTTTGACTTTATCTCTTGTGGTTTTATCTATCATCTTCTGGATGTCCGAACGTTTTTGTACTTTTCTTTTATGGCCTTTCTTCATGTGGGGTTTGAAACATCCTAGTAAAAGATTATGGTCTGATGGAACATCTGCTCCCGGGTATGTTTTTGCGGATTTTATGGAATTCTGAAATCGTTTGTTGATGATGATGAAGTCAGTCTGGTTTCTAATCATTTTATTTTGTACAGTCAGCTAGAGATATCCAGGTGTAGAGTCTTCGAGGTGGTAATTGGAAAATGGTGTTCATTATTACACTATCCGTTTACTGTAGAACTGAACAAGGCTATAAAACGCTGCCCAGGCTAATCCTATGCGACGTGGGAGCTCACATGAGGTTTTGTCCAAGGACTGGATAATCTTATTTTCACCTAGTTTGATTGCCTCGATCACTGCTTCGTCCTCGCCAGGAGATTTGTTATTTTTCGTTTATAAAAGTTCCGCTTTGAGTTAGTATGGAGTTATTTATGGCATTAATTCTGATACCTGGTTTGTGATTTTGGGCAGGGGCTGATCTTGCCTTTCGTCGGTGCTCTTATACATTTCACAATAAAATAATTCAACCTCAAGGATTTTGGTTCTATCCTTAATAGTGATTCCAACTTGTTTTTTTGGTACATATTTTTGTTGCCTATGTTGTTCGCATTTCGCCTCAAAACTTTTAAACTTTTATTTTCTTGAATTATTTTAGTTATTTCTCTAGAATTGTTTTGTACGTATTTTCGCATTCACCGATGGATATCTTTATTTAGTTTCTTCATTGTTGTGTAGCAGTAGTCGATACGTCAACTGCCCATAAATGGATTTATTTCTTTTGTAAATAATCACTTTGATTTATTGTTTTGCACTTTTTTGTCATAAAACAAAACTTGAAAGGTCATTTTGTAATTTATGATCTGACGACAGGTTTATAAACGTAAATTTATTGTCGTCTTGGTAGAATATAGTCAATCATAAATTCATAAGTATTTAGCTAAACGGTTAGTACATATTTTTGGTATGCCTTCATGTTAGACTAATTTAAATTATAGTATGTACCAAAATGATTGTGTTTCGGTAAAGATTAGGATTTCAGATTTTCGAAAAGATGTATTGATGTAATGATTTTAATTTTCTATAGAATACAAATTCGACTGGTCTATAAACGGCTCCTATTGTTCTCCAACAGGTAATAAAAAGAGAGAAGAATATAAAAAAAAACTCGTAAATTTGATGATTCAGTTTGCTAAAACCGGAATACTTTTTCTTTCATTATATAAAAGCATATATAACCATACTATACCATTATAGCATTTGGCAATATAACATATTATACCAAAGAAAATTATCATCATCATGAAACCTCTTCTGTCCACTGCTGGACATAGGTCTCTCCCATTTTTTGCCACTCTTCAAATTATACCATATAGCATTATAGCATTTGGCATATTATACCAAAGGAACTTTGATAATTTTCAAGTTTTTATCTCTAATATTTTGAATATTCTCCCCCTTCCCCCACTGCGCCCAAAACGTTGCATATATTGAGTATACTTACAGATGGATTTAGCTGTGGATTTTTCTTCAAGTATCCCAAAAACAGATGGTGGTAAAGGACACGTTTTCTATCTGAAACAAAAAACATTTATTTATAACATTCATAACGTGACGAAACAGGAATAAGTACGGTCAGTATTTCATTCAAAGTTGTGGCTAAGCGTGGTGAAAAGCAAGTAAAACAAGTGACATCGGCTGAAAGGGGGGGGATCACTGGCCTTTTTATAGTAAATGCAATAGGAGATGCACGTGTGTTTCCCAGAATCAGATGTAAGGAGTTTTTCTTAAATGGTGCACCTCTAGGCAGCATTGCACTAACTATCAAGACAGGTTGGATGTCAAGTGATCTTTTTAAACAGAGTTTAGAACATATAATTCATCACAAAAAATTCATCAAGAAACAATTAATATTGTTAAGTTTAGACAACCATGAGAGCTTTGTGGGTTTAGAAGTGATAATGATAGCAAAAGAAAAGGGAGTTATACTTTTAACGTTTCCACCAAATTGTAGTCGCAGACTGCAGCCCCTCGACGTGTCTGTTTTGCCCCATTTAAAAGTCAATATAACAGAGTTTGTAATGATTGGCTACTGAATCACCCAGGCAAAACCATACCCATCTACTACATAGGTGATCTTGTGGGACAAGCTTACCCTTTTACTGTAACGCAGAAGAACATTATTGCTGGTTTTCGAAAGACTGACATCTACCCTTTCAACAGTGAGCCATTCACCAAAGCAGGATTTTTAATGTCTTCAGTAACTGACCGGCCTCTTCCATCTGCACAAGCTAATGGTACTTCTTCCTTAGCAGAACAAAAAATACCTGAATTGACCATACAGCCAGTTCACATCATTCCTCAAAAGATCCTTCTACATCTCTTGAAAAACCATCAACTTCTGAAGCCTCTAATGGCACTCAAAAACTTATATTGCTAATAAAAATCCTGATTACTCCTGAGCAAATCTGACCATTTTTTAAAGCTGCACAACGCAAAGAAGCTCGAAGAGGAAGAAAGAGAGGCAGAAGTCGTATTTTAACTAGTACACCAGATAAAGCAGAGGCCGAAAGATTAGCTTTAGAGAGAGAAAGAAGGGAGTCTGGTAAATTATATGTAGCCATCCGCAAGAAGAAAGTTTGTGGAGATTCTGAGTCTTCGTCCGAGGAAGTACAAATATCTCTGAGTTCTGAGGAGGATAAAATGGAAGAAATATATTGGAATAATAGCCCGGTGAATTTTAAAGGAGGATTTTTAATTCATGTGTAAAAAAGGAGGAATCTGGAAATTTTATGTTTCGAATGCGGGGGACAGTCGCATTATTGAGAAACAGGATATATTGCTTAAATTGCCTGCACCAATATCATCTGGAGGTACAAAGAGAATAAAATCATTGTTTATATTTTCGGTTAAATTGTCAAAATACAATGTACAATAAACAACAGTTCTATTATGTTAAAAAAAATCATTTATACATCCTGTCCCGGACCTCCCTAGTAGTGTCCCACTCCTCCCAGTGATATGGGTGGTATGGGACATTTGAGGAGCTTGGTATCAAACACGGACAACTCCATTTTTTTTTAAATTGAGTTAATGGTATAGTCTTATAGGATTTTTCACAAGGAATTCAAATCTGAATTACTTTAATTTCAAAAGCGGCTAGAACATGCAAGAAATTGCATTTTAAAACGATCATCAGTTTCAGAAACGGACAGCTCCAACTTGATTTCGTAGCAGAATCGGACTACTCCGTTACAGCCAATCGAAAGGTAGTATTTCCGTCAAGTGGCCTTGCGCACTAGAACAAACCTACTGAGAGTGGCCATTGCGTTTCAAGTTTACAACAGTTTACGACGTTATTTCAACCGTTTTCGTGTTTTTTTTAATATTATTTGCGCTATTTTTCCGAAAAATGCAGGTGAACGTAGTTGAAGCACCTAAAAATGAAGCCAGGAAGAGATTAGTCGACAAAAATAATTGGAAACGGGAACAGGATAAGACTAAAAGGTAAGTTAAGACGACGGTACGTCGTCTGTGTATACCAATTTACGTCTTGCCATGGTTTATTATGTTATCTACGAACACCGTTTTTGGTTTTTAAATTACAAATGTATAAAATTTAATTTTTATTCTGGCGAAGATTAAACGTGTGGTTTTCTGCTTGTTTCAGATATTCTGCGAAATCATTACCAACTTATCCGACTTGTAAGCATAAAAGTAATAAAAAAGGTTGCCAATTGCTAACTATGAAAGATGTTGCGCGATTCCATTCAGCTTTTTACAACTCCAAGGAGAAGACAAAGCAAGATAGTTTTCTTCTCAAATATTGCAAGGAATCTGTCCCAACAAGAATGCGAAATAAGAAAGGTGGACCTTCCAAAACAGCCATCTACCATTATTTTGTGTTAAATGAAGCCCAAGTTCAAATAGAGGTTTGTAGAAATGCCTTTTTGCAGATTTTAGGGATCACAAAGCATCGAATAATAGGTGTATTCCAGCGTTTTAAGAAAGATGGTTCTCTGGTGCCCCAGGAAACTCGTGGCGGCAATAAGAAACAGGCAGCGTTTGCAGAAAAACAAGCATCTGTTATTAAATTTATTAAAAAATTTAAGGGAATTGAGTCTCATTATAGTAGAGGTAAAAGCAAGAGAATATACCTTAGTTCTGATTTGAACATCAGCAAAATGTATGCTATGTATGATCAAAACACAGACGAGTATTGTTTAAAGGTAAAAGAATCTTACTTTAGATACATTTTTAACACCCGTTTCAATCTCAGTTTTACGTCACCTCTTACAGATGTTTGCTCAACCTGCCTTGAGTTTGAAGAGAGACTAAAACAAGCTGCAGAAAAAAAGAACATTGATATAATTAATTCATGGGAAACCAAAAAGAATCTACATGAGATGCAGACTCGAGCATTTTTTGACCACTTACGGGAGCAAAGAAATGGACTCTTGACAATCTCTTTCGACATGCAAAAAAATTTGCCACTTCCAAAAGTTCCTGACCAAATGGCATATTACAGTCGACAGCTGTACTGCTATAATCTTGCTGTCATTTCTGGTAATTCATCAACTTCACTGAATTCAGACTCCGTCTCAATTTATACATGGTGTGAAAGTGATATGCAAAAATCGTCCAACCAAGTTGCCTCTGCGGTTTTTAACGAGCTCTATAAAAAAACTAGAAATGGAGATCTTGCAGAAATTAATGTGGTACGATTGGTTGTTGATGGTTGTGCGGGCCAAAATAAAAATATGAATGTACTAGCAATGTGCGCGTTTTGGTTAATTAACTATGCTCCTAATAATGTAGAATATGTAGAACTAGTATTTCCGGTAACTGGCCACTCTTTTCTTCCAGCGGACAGAGTTTTTGGTATGCTAGAGAAAGAGTTTAAAAAACTGACAACAATAATTGAAGTGTCAGAATACTTAGAGGTGTTTTCCAAATATGGTAAAGTAAAAAAACTGGGTGAAAATTGGACTGCGCTAAATTGGAAAGATGAAGCTAAAAAACTTTTAAAAACTGCACAGGCTGTTCACTTTGCCGTTTCCAAGTGCAAACGTTTCCGTTTTGTTCGCAATAAAGCTAAAAATAACGTGTTGGTTGCAGGAGAGCTGGCATACAATTCCGACACTGGCAAGCTGTTGTCGATCACAAAAAAAGGAAAAGTTATTTCTCAACTTAATCCAGCGCCAATTACTCTGGGGTGTTCAGTAAATCCGAAAAAACTAGCTGATGTAAAGACTCTTCTCACAAAACATTTTGGAAATAATTGGGAAGAATTGGAACGTTTGCGTTGGTATTCTGATGTTACCAGTAGTACATCTATCACCGAACCAAATGAAGCAACTGCTGAAATAGATGCTATCAATCAAGAAGAGGATGAATTTGGTGAATCCTGCGAATGTAAGGACCTGCTGGATGATACTCAGTACGACTTAGTCCTTAATGTATTGTAATGATTTTTTTAATCTGAGCAATAAAACTTTCTTAATGTATTTTAATTTTTTAAATAAAGATTTATGATGGAGCGTATTTTGTTGTTCACTAGTCTAAATTAATTACTTTAATAGAAATAATAGTAGAAGCTTTCCGATGGATTGTTCCGAATTTGAAGGTATTTATTTATTTAGGAATAGTTTCAAAATCGGACAACTCCAATTGGATTCAAAAACGGACAGCGCCAGAGCTTGGTTGCAATATCGGCCAACTCCATTTTCTTTATTGATTTTAGGGACTAAAACAGATATATATTTACATTTTCGTTATTCAAAAGTATTAAGAGACGCTACAAGTATATCCATAAAAAAAATCACAATTGGATGTAGAGAATATAACGCGCTACAGTTTTTCAGCTTTCCTGAAAAAAGTACAAAATGGAGTAGTCCGTCTTTGATACTCAGCTCCTCATTTATTTTGCAGCTCCTCACACTATCCATTATACTTCATTTTAAAGAATACTGATATAAATAATTAAAAAAATATATTATTCAAAAAGTGCATAATAGTAGTAGTAGAGCAGCAGTGTGCAAAGTACAGATTGCCATAATGGTCGCTAACATACGGATAGGCACTACAAAAAAAAATAGTAATGATATTGGATATACCCTCCACGCGATGTCGGGTAAAATACAACCGAGAGGATTTATCTGCATTAATCAAGTCATTGATTAAACCAACATTTTCTTACAAAAACCATAATCCATTTTATTGAATCGTCATGGTATACATTTTTGACAATTTATTAAATAGTTTCGTAATCTCTAATGTATAATTCCAAGACAGATTAAGTCGTAAAATATGATATAATTAGATTAGATCAATATGAATCATTAAAAGACGCATAATTATAAGGTACTTATCATACCTATAGGATTAACAAAATATTTGACACAACTACGAAAGCACTAGGAATTTTACACCAAATATAATTATGACGGTAGATTGGAATTCATTGTAGTGTAGTTAGTGTATCTTATCTTTTATAAATTTTCCGTAAAGTTTCAGTTTTAGTTATACATTAGATTTGAGCTCTTGGCGGAAGAAAGATAAGTTAAAACAAATGGTACATAGTGTTACAGCCCTAATATATTTCTTTCTTAATACTGCTCTTTATATGTTCCTTTCTTGACAAACATAATCCAGCTCTGTACTGTACCTTACGACAAAGTCGAATTTTCGTTAAATGTCTTTTTAACGTTTTTTATTACCTCATAAATCTCTCAAATTTTTATTACCTCAGAAACTTTTATCTCTGGCACCAATCCGGCGTTATCAATTTAAAAAATCTTGGAAAAAGGGGGGCAAATGATTTTCGCGCTGTATCTCGTGAATTGGCATCATCTATAGAAAATTCTGTAAAACATTATTTGTAGCAAATTAAATTGTCTGTATTTTTATTTCTATTACTTTTTACCATAAAATTGAAAATACAAAAGTTATAAACAAAAATAACTAAAAATTTTGGGCCTTACAACTTTTTTTCTAGTCATGTTCTTGAATACTCTTAAAAATACGATCAAAACGAACCAGTAGGCTGAGTTTTTATTATATATTTTTTAATTAATATAATTTATTATTTTGCTAACATTCCTATGGTATTATTAGTTTATTGTAGAACTTTTTCCCCACCACCTATGAGGTAGAGTATGACGACGTAGTTTTTAAGTGGTAAGGGCTTAAGGCAAGTCATTAGGACTAAGTCGCTGACAATTTCCAGGCGGGTTAATATTAAGCATAACTATATATTTAAAAAATTGTTTTACAGCTATTGTTATTTCAGTTTCTTTGATGGTCCAAGATGAGGCAATTTTTCAATAAATTTTAATATTGCCATGAGGTCACTGCGGGTATCACCAGAACAATTAAGACACACTGCAGAACATTTGAGGCATACTTTTTGGCAACCACACATATTTCACAGTTTTCCTTGCATCCGCAGAAAACTAATTTAAGAAATTCAGGGGGCTGTAGTTTTGAAAGTTTTGATTGGTATCCAAATTTTTCTATGCTTTTCCAGCCCTAATCTTTAGCAGTGTTTCCTGGTGACAAACTCTAACTCTGTGGAAACAAGCTGCATCTTGTATTGGCTGAAGCGGCGATAAGTAAAATGGAATTTTGGTCACAGTTTTCACCAATCATTTGTATCTCATGCTGTTGGAGAATCATTTTAATTTCCGTCATATAAAGAGACGAGAAAATGTTCACCAACGACAGTGTGCAAAGATGGCTCGGCTTTCTCACTGAGAAGTAATGCTGTTCCGCTAGCTTAGTCAGGATAGGATGTTTCTGTAAAATTTTGATGAATTTACAAGTTTGCCGATCTTGTAAAGGCATGACATTAACATTTAAACAGACTAAGTGCCAAGATTCAAGATACCGACAATTGATACAGGATATTTACCAAAACGCAACCATGATCGTAATTCTGGACGACAAATTAATAACGGATAATATAAAAGTTAAACGAGGAGTCCGACAAGGCGATATAATTTCACCTAAACTGTTTACCTTGAACCTCGAAGACATAATAAAATCAACAGATTGGGAAAACAGAGGAATATGTATTAACGGAAAATACCTAAATCACCTTAGATATGCGGATGATATACTCCTGATCTCCTCGGAACGACAAGAACTGGAATTAATGCTGAATGAACTTCATGAAAAATCACTGCAAAAAGGCCTAAAAATTAACTTCAACAAAACAAAAGTAATGACAAACACGGAAGACCAAGAGGCAATAAAAATAAAAACAGAAAACATAGAACAGGTAAATGAGTATATCTATCTAGGACAAGCAATCAGAGCTAATAGAGAAAATCAAACAGCCGAAATATCGAGACGAGTAAGAATGGGATGGGCAGCGTTCGGCAAACTTTCTTACGTTCTAAAAAATCAAACAATCCCCCTATACTTACGAAGCAAGGTATATAACTCCTGTATCATACCGGTGCTCACCTACGGAGCACAGACATGGACATTTACACAGGCCAATTTGGATAGTATAAGGAAGGCACAAAGAGCGATGGAGAGACAAATGTTAGGTGTATCACTTATTGATAGAAAACGTAACCAGTGGATCAGAACCAGAACAAAGACAGTAGACTCGATAGAACAAGCAGCAAAACTGAAATGATGGAACAATGCCATCGGAAAGTGGCGTCCATACAATGCAAAGAGATCAAGAGGCAGACCACAGATGAGGTGGAAAGATGACATCAGGAAACAAGGAGGTCCCACATGGCAGAGAACAGATCAAGATAGGGAAAGATGGAGAGAACTGGGGGAGACCTATATCCAACAATGGAAGGATAGAGAATAGGTTCAAAAAAAAGTGCCAATTTTGGATGGTGAAATAATTGTGAAAAGTACCAAATAGTTTTCGGTATCTAAGCTCGGTCTTGTAGGGTAATGTGTAAAATATGTGGGAATGCAATCAGTAAAGAGAGATGAAATGGAAGAAAGAGAGAAGTGCGTTTTGTATCAATAAAACTAATAGAAAAATGCTATAGAAATGATATCACATCAACTATGATATACCGAACTGAATGTTAGGTACTTAAAGAAAATGAGAATGCCTTGATGAATGAGTGGAGTAATGATTTGAGTTAAGACAATGTTTCCTTGCTTCCTTGATAATTTATTTGCTCAAAATAATATTTGCTTCTTTTAATCCAGTTAAAGATCCTTAATCTCACATCTGTTTATCTTATAGGCCATTATTTATTTATTAGTTGTTGTCTATTTGTAGATTGTTTACTGATTGATTGATGACATATTTCTAAGAGTTTTGATAATTATTTATCATTTAGAGTTAATGTACCTATACCAATAATACGTTTGCATAGATGATTTAAAAATAATCTCTCTGCAAATACATTTTGCAATATGTTTGCAGACTTGATATACCTACTCTTAAAGTAATGTTTATTTGGAATCAATAAGTATGAAACAAAACTAGACACTAACAAGGGAATAAACTATGATAAGTTTGAACAACTATGGAAACACCGAGGAAAGCAAATGAAGTACTGGCCAAAATTAGTCAGTAAAGGATAAAATAGATCGTCGGTGGACGAAGGAACTCGTTCAAAGAAAACATCCTACAAAGAATGACTCGGTACAAAAGATAGCGATAACAGAATAACTTGCACATTACATGAAACAATAATCTAGTATTATCTTATAACAGAATAAATATTCCAAATATATCGGTACTCACCTGTGTTGGGTATATTTTTAAAGAGATCGTCTAAATATTGTCGGTCTGATGAATTCAGCGTTTCAACACTTAAACCAATACAGATTCCCAAAGAAACTATAAGCAGTAGCGATTGTAGACCCATTTTTTATCTAAAAAATTTACTAGTATTAATTTATAGGAATATTTTGTGCAAAACGTTTGTTTATTGATTCCGTGTGTGGTACTATAAAAATGATAGTGGTTTGACTATAATTTGTGACCTACTGAAGAAGTAGGTCCCAAAATGGTGTTGAAATCTTGATTTTATACAAAAAATAATTGGTGCTGCTATCTGGATGTATATTTGCCTAGTTTTAATAACTTATCGCCTTTATCGCCTTTATAACCAGTACAGGAATTTAACAGTTTTGAAAAATAGAGAGATTACTGTTAACTGACTATTAATTAACTGATCTCGAGAATAAATAAAGAAAAATTAAAATTTATATAGGGCGTATCTAAAAATAAGAAAATATGGTGTATAGTGCATAAGGATGGAATACCTATAATATGAAAAAAAGGAGATCTGAAATAAACTCCTGGACAAAATTAATGCACCACTCCTATTTTTCTATATTCATTGTGTCGTCATTCATCCTTTGTCGTCGCTTTTGTCGTCTTAAAAGATCCGTCCTTATCCGAGGCATGTGCTTCGTTTTTATAACTGTTTTTTTTTGCAAGAAGGAATAGTTAGTCCCTTGCTTAACCCTTCTCCTTTCTCATCCCAGTCTCATAAAAGAAATAAAGTTCAGAAGACTCCAATGGGCAGGACACCTCAGAAGACATTCTGATCAACGAACAGTAAGACTGGTGTGGGAGAAAGTCCCAACTGGAAGGAGACCACGCGGACGCCCTCGAATCCGGTGGCGAGATAATATAGCAGGAGACCTAAGCACTATGAGCGTGGAGAATTGCATGGAGGTTGCTCAAGACAGAAAACAGTGGAGACATTTTGTTGAGTCGGCTAAAACCCACTAAGGGTTGTAACGCCACGGAGTAAGAGAGTACTCCTATTTTTCTTAATAATCCTTATTTATTGATAATTTACTGTACGACAAATTGCCTATGGACCTTGTTTGATAGTGACAGTTGTTATTTAAGCTAATAATAGTCTTGTTTTAACAATAATTTGTATTAAACTTCGTGTTAGACTAAAAGTGAGTTAAACTTTTCATAAAAAGTGCCGACTAAAGCAAAGTGCTTGTAAGAAACAAGCTTTTTATTGTGATATTTTTCATCACATGCATGTTTGGAAGTTTATTTGCATAAAAATCATATAAAAAAATGAACCGAAAAAGAAATTTGTCAATGGAGGAGGCAGTGCGAGCATCGACTCTCTTAGATGAAGATAATCAATGCGATATATTGCAGGTTTGTTAGGAAGACATTATTTCAGCATCAGTTGTAAGGTGAAGCGATATAATGAAACAGGGTCGTACCATCGAAGACCAGGGCAAGGGCGAAAACGTTGCACTAATTAAATTGATGATCGTTTTTTGAAACAACGTCTCTCAGAGATAGGATAGTCTCGAACAGTTATAAGACGTTTACGTAAAGCAGAATTGACCAACAGGAAACCAGCAAAAGAACCCTTGCATACCAGAGAACACAGGGTTCAGTGATGGAATTTTGCAAGATTGCATTAAAATTGGACCATCGATGATTGAAAACGAGTTCTTTTCTCCGATGAGACAAGAGTAAGCTTAAAAGCTCCACATGGTCGTGAGCGTTTCTGGTGAGGAGCGAGGAGAAAGGTTTGCAACAACTGCAATATCTCTCCTTAAGTACCTTTTGGTGGTGGCTCTACAAAGTTTTGGAGAAAATTTGTTTTGAAGCTCGTACAGAGTTGGTCTTTATACGTACGAGGTCTATGAATGTCCATTATTACTTAGACAACATTATTGTCAAACATGTAATGCCTTTTGCTCCGTTTCTTGGATCTAATTTTTTATGCAAGACACCGCTCGTGCTCATGTGGCTCGATAGGTTATTGGCTACCTAAATGATATTGATATTCGATTATTAGAGTGGCCACCTAACAGTCCGGACATGAATCCAATAGAGCATCTTTGGAACTATCTAAAAAAAAAGATTCGAAGTCGTATACCCCCTATTGCCAATCACAACCAACTTATAGAGGCCGTTATTGAAGAGTAGGAGAATATTCTGCAAGCTTTTGTTTAACATAACCATTGATATTAGACATGCCTTGACGCATAAATGCAGTCATAAGAAGTAGAGGAGGGCCTACACGGTATTAGTGTTGACCCAGATGCATTGTATTGTGTTACTTTATTGATTTTTTTCTTTTTGCAATTTGGAGTTATGCTAGCTTATTTACGCATTTCCGGAAAAAACAAATTTTTAAAGAAACAATAAGGCAAATTAAGGTCATGATAAAGTGATGTTGGACTTATTTGTAGGTGTTTATTATTATTTGAATGTAATTATTTTGTGTTCATAATTTTGTCCAGGAGTTTAGTTAGTAAAAGAATAATTTGAAAGAAATGAAATAAATGAAATTTAACATTAAATATGATGAACAAACCTAGAACATAGAGAAAGGGATTTATTAAGCCCCATGCTCTTCAATTTGATCATGGACGAAATGATCAAAAGCGTTAACAAAGAAAGAGGATACAGAATGGGAAACAAATAAATCTAAATATTCTGTTACGCAGACGACGCAATATTGATAGCCTAAGATGAAAATAGTCTGCAACGATTGGTCTAGAGATTTAACATAAGAGCAAATGAATTTATTATGGCAATCTCATTCAGAAAACTAAAACAATAGTAGTCAGCAAAGAACCAACCAGATGCAAAATAAAAAATGATGGCATCAGTATTGAACAAGTAATGGAAATAAAATACCTGTGAGTTACACTATTCAGCTATAAAGACCTGGACAAAGAAGTGAGAGATGAAGTACAAAAAGCAAATAGACTGGTAGGATGCCTTAATAATACTATATGACATATACCTCAGAAACAAAACCAGACACAGCCACAACGCAAAAGCTAATGGAAACGGCAGAGATAAGAGTACTGAGGAGAATTACAGGAATAGGTACGCTGAGAGATCAAAACCGAAGTAAAGACATTAAAAGAAAATGTAACGTACAGTGTATAAATGAATGAACACAAAATAGAAAAAAGAATGAAAAAAACACATAAGCAGAATAGAGGAGATCCGTGTCGTCAAAATGGCAAGTGATAAGTCACCAATCGGCAGAAGAAATACCGGACGACCACGAAAACGATGGAGTGACAACCTTCCATAGAGGTATTAATCCGCCAATGAAAAAGCAGAATTGCTTGCAAAGAGGAAGAAGAAAAAAAAACAACAATTAATATCCAATTACAATGAGTGACTGAAGTAGGAACAGCAATAAAAACTATCATCATTATCATCACTCTGGCTTTACAATCCTGTATGAGTCCTAGGCTCCTTAAAAGTCCCTATCCATTGCCTTCCTTTACCAAGTATTCCCATATTTGTCATGTCTTCATCGATGTTATCAAGAAACTCTGTTCTGGATCTTCCTCTTCTTCTCTGACCGATCGGTTTATCAGGGAACGTTTTTCCATCTGGGTCAGTATGTTCTATTCGCATTACATGCCCGATGCCACCTGAGACGACATGCCACCGATGCCACCTTGAGGACTTAAAAAGACTCTTAATTGAGAATTTAAGACGGAGATTGAGTATAAAATAGCTCTTGGTAACCGTGAAAATTCTGCGGTTTATCTTTGCGGTAGTGTTACTTTTAGTGTTGACAAGTGCTCCTAGGTATACAAAGTTGATAACTGTTCGATGATGTCGTTTTCTATAACAAATGGCCGTTCCAAGTGGTATTGTGCAAAATCCGAATGAAAACACATATATATGATAACAATATGATAACGATGTTGCAAAATGTATTGCCGTTTGAAAAATCGCATAGTTTGTTGTACTGAAGTAAACGTAGAACATTTTGAGAATCTACTGTATTCGCCTTTACTGATTTTCTCAAATTCGTAATTTCCCTACTACTATCCTCTGGCATGAATTTATTTTCAGCTGCTGTAGGTTTTCTGAGCTGTGATTTGGATAAATCTTTTAATACACCGGTTTTGTTAAACTTTTTAATAATTTGACAGTAGATCTTGTTATAATATTATTAGGATATAGGTATATTAATAAAGTTATTTAAATTAAACGAGTTTATGCATCTAAATTTATTATTTTAACTTGGGCGAAGGTAATGTAAATGTATCAATACTCTACTGAAGACAATAATCAGTATGTATTTCTAAAGGACTTTAAAATACCAAACATATACAGGATTATTTATTTGAAATAAGAAAGTTCATTAGATTTCCAGAAAAACGTAAAATTGGATAACAATGTAAATATTACCATATTATAAATATTCATAACAAGGCGCCAACCATAGGATGGTATCATAGTATCATCGTCACGCAAAATAAATACAATATTGTAAAAATTTCAGGGTTCCCCGTCAAAGCGCATCGCCTATTTTTCTATTAAAAATGAAATTATCAAACTAGGTAACTGTCAATACGATTCGACACAATTAAAACCAGTTATAAGTCGTTAACACCCAAACGGAGTTCAGCAAAAACTTGCTATTGGCCAAATAAATTTGGGACAGGTTTTTACTCATCTTATCAGTAAAACTAGTTTTAAGTTCTTGCATTTTTATTGGTAAATCGATAATTTAAGGTAAAACTGTGTGTTACTGGTGAGATTACTAACGAATAGCTGTTGAATGTACCTATTGTTTTTTGAAGGTGTGTAGGTAAAGCTGAAATATTATTTGATAAACAGGTAAACCAATAAAAAGGGAACGTGCCTTTAAGAGGTGTAACTTTACTGTAAAGAAGCAAATTATGATATAGTTTTGGGTGTTATCGATTTATAACTGGTTTTAGTCGGACTAATCACATTGCAGTTACTTATGATAATTTTATTTTTAATAGGAAATCAGATATATTTTTAATTTAAAGAGTTTATTACGGAAATTTCATATTAGAATAAAATAAATAATAAAATAAAGGGCTGAGTGGATGAAGGAGGTATGTAACATTTTTACAAAAATTGAGTTATTCTCGTAGATGAAGGAGTTATGTGTTAATATGTTTTGTGAAACTAACAGTAGTACTTTAAAGAGCCGTAAGAAATAAAGAGAAATACTAATGTCATAAAGGAGGTATGTACCTATCAACAACTACTTATATTTGTAGGAGATGAAGGAGGTATGAGACATAAATAAATAGCACATACCTCCTTCCTCCACTAGTTTCCTGACCAAGTTCTGTAACATACCGCCTTCATGCACGTAACCAGCTAGCTGTGTGAATGAGCTGTTCACCGTTCACCATTTGACATAAACGATTGTTGTGATTAACACGTGTTTTCCAAATTTAAGTTGTGTTTAGTAATATTGCTTACATTGATAGTTGAAATGACTTCAAGGGAAAAGATAATGTTACAGTTAGCTTTAAATGATAATATATATATATATATAATATATATATATATATATATATATATATATATATATAATATATATATAAATATATATTATATATATATATAATATAATATATATATATATATAATATATATATATATATATATAAACACTGTTTTTGATGGGTTGGAGTCAATAAAAGGGGCTATTTGTTGACTATTTTTTACTCGAGCTTTCAATTGTGATTACAATTTTTATCAAGAGCTTCTAAAAATACAAAATATCTTACAAAGTTGAACTAGAAATAAATAATGTTGTTGTTAACTCACCAAATAAAATTAGTTATTTATATAAAAAACTGCTGCTAACATTATTACAAAAAATATATATATTTATATAAATAACTAATTTTATTTGGTGAGTTAACAACAACATTATTTATTTCTAGTTCAACTTTGTAAGATATTTTGTATTTTTAGAAGCTCTTGATAAAAATTGTAATCACAATTGAAAGCTCGAGTAAAAAATAGTCAACAAATAGCCCCTTTTATTGACTCCAACCCATCAAAAACAGTGTTATATTTTTTCCAAACGAGTCACAAGTACTTCATTTTTCTTACTCTTATATATATATATATATATATATATATATAATGTATATATATATATATATATATATATATATATATATATATGACATTCGAAATGTCAGTTTTTTGTATGTGTCAACAAATAATCTTTAATAAATAGTTTGGAGATATCCTTATGTGTACAATTATTGTAATTATTGAACCTCTTAACTTATGTTCGTCTAGTAATTTCATTACAGAATGCATTCAAATCCCATTTAACTTTAACAAGAATTCAAATTCTACTCTCCAATGACAGCATGCGCGAACACGACCGATTTTGTGATACGGGAAGAGCCTATCTTGTTATTTATAGTATCATGGTTCATTCCATCAAGAATTAGCAGAAACATCTACTTTACCTAGTTGTAGTGTCGATTCGTAAGTAACCCTTTTTTACTTTTTTTTTATTTACTTACCGTAAAGTAAGTAAATAGAGGGTTCATGACCTTACATATTATTTGTTTATGGTCAAAATATTACCAATGTTTTACTCTTAAATAATAATAATAACAAATAATATCATTTGCAGAAAATACTTTAAGTTTTATCGTTATTTCTAGTAATAGCTGTCATTCTCAGTCAGTTGAGATTGCCTCTCCGCAAAAACCATCTTTTTCGGTAGAAGGCAGAAGAATAGTGGACATAAACTTTTTCATTAAATCTATTCAAGGTTTGAATAATCATTCTCCATTTTCATGCAACTTTTCTAATATGGAGATTATCAAAGAAAAAATGGACGGATTGATAAGTACATTGACTTTTAAATGTCAAACGTGGAATATTGAAAAGGAGATAGCAACATAGGATTCTGGTAACAATTCACTGAACTTGAATGGTTCTGGTTATTCAGACATACAACAGCAGCACGCTGCATTAAATATACCTGTGATGTCCTACAAACAGTATGCAAAACATACGGAAACAGTTGCAGATATCATCGGCCAAACACTTTGTGATTCCTTAGAAGAGGCTGGACGGGAGGAATTAGCTTTAGCCAAAGAAATTGGTGAAGTAGATTCCGACGGAAATGGGTTAATAACCGTTATAGCTGATGGTGCTTGGTTAAAAAGATCCTATAAAGTAAACTATGATACTTCTTCAGGTGTAGTACCTGACGTTGTAAAAATTTATTAAATTAGTACGCCTTTGATGGATAGGACATGTAATTAGGCGAGATGAAGATGAAACGATCAGAAAAATTTTCGACCGAAGAGGACCAGTGGGAAAACGATCCAGAGGAAGACCAAAACTTAGGTATCAAGATAACATAGAGGATGATCTAAAATCCATCGGAGTTAAAGCATGGAGAAAGTTGCCAGAGGCAGGGGCGAATGGAAGATTGTTCTGAAGAAGCCTTTGGCTCATGACGAGCTGTAATGCCACTGATGATGATGAAATAACTATCCACGATTTGTGTTTTATTCATCAATTGGATACTTTTCTTATGTAACTGCAACCTATAAATATATTAAAATAATGTATATTCCATTCAGAGAACTTTTTCCTCGCAGTGCGTCGCCTCGAAATACTTGCCAGATAAATACATTTACTAATATGATGGTTTCGCAGGTACCAATTTTTTATAGATAAATAAAAATATTTTTGTTTAATTTTAATATTATAAAGCTGCTATACTATAATTGCGAAATTGTTTATTTGTTTGCGACAACAAATTGTAATTTTTTTGATAATAATATTCTTGTTATTTTAAATTTATTATAAATAAACACCACGGTGCTTTTGCAGTCACGTTTCACAAATTTTTATTTAATACCATGTTTAGCTAAGACATATAAATTAAAAATGTGATTAATTCTTTTTAAAACATTATCTACGATAATTAATCAAACAAAAGTATTCCGACAAAACTAATTTGAATGGAGAATAATGCATTTATTGTCATTAAACAACCCGTGGGCCCTCGCCACTGAATAAACATCCAAACTGCAGATTTTAAATTAGGAAGTCACGTAGGGTCTGACATAAGCAGTGTAGAAAAGTAAGTGATACGCCCACTTCAAATCGCAGTATGCTATAACTTCGAAAACAGCCTTAATTATTAAAATTATAAAACACAATAAAATACCGGAAGAATTGAGAACGAGCGAACTAATTCTACTTAAAAAAAGGAGATAAAAACAGCCAGAAAACTACAGAGGTATAAACTTGTTAAACTCAACCCTAAAACTTACTAAAATTTTAGTGGTAATAAATTAGAGGATTAAGCAGATGAACAACAGGGTTTTCGTAGTGGAAGATCGTGTACAGATGCAACATTCGTTATAAAGCAAATTACTGAGAAATCACTAGAGTCTAATAGACCAGCATTTCTGTGTCTGATTGACCTAAAGAACGAATTGGACAGAGTAAGACTCAAAGATGTAATCCATCTTCTGTATAATAGAGAAGTTCCCCTTATTATTATAAAAATTATCAAAAACATCTTTCAAAACAACAAAATGGAAGTTAGAATAGATGGACATCTAGGCTGTACAGAACCTATAGGAATAGGCAACGTGAATAAGACAAACGGATTCATTGAGCCCTATGCTCTTTAATTTGATTATGGATGAAATAATTAAAAGCGTTAACAAAGGAAGAGGATGCAGAATGGGAAACAAAGAAATAAAAATACTCTGTTACGCAGACGACGCTGATAGCCCAAGACAAAAACAGTCTGCAAAGACTGGTCCACAGGCAAAACAATAGTAGTCAGCAAAGAACCAACCAGATGTAAAATAGGAATTGATGGCATCAGTATAAACAAGTAATGGAAATAAAATACCTGGGAATTACACTGCCTAGCTATGGAGACCTGGACAAAGAAGTGAGGAATCAAGTACAAAAGCAAATGGACTGGCAGGATGCCTTAATAACACTATATGGCGAAACAGACACATTAATACTGAGATGAAGTCAAGAATTTATAAAACCGACACAGCTACTATGCAAAGGCTACTGGAAACGACAGAGATGAGAGTTCTGAGAAGAATTACAGGAAATACGCGATATCGATAGAGAAGTAAAGACATTAAAAGAAAATGTAACGTTCAGTGTATAAATGAATGGACACAAAATAGAAAAAAAGAATGGACTAAACACATAAGGAGTATGGAGGAGACGCAGTGTCGTCCAAGCAAATAATTTTCTTCTTGATAAATCGATGTTATCCATCTTCCCTTTGTAAGCGGAGGGTTTTAGGAGGTAGCCGAGGGTAGGAGTGGCAACTTTTTTTTGCCACTTTGAGACAAATGTAGGAGGTAGAAATAATGAAGAAAATCAGAAAGGAAAACCATAGAGGTTAGGAAATGAGAAATAAAAAAACGAGAAAGTACACGGAGTAAGTAATTAATCACAAAAAATATAAAACATTGTTTAAATGTTTACAAAATAGGGAAGAACAACATATTCTTAACGCATACAATAAATGCAATAAAAATGCATACAAAAATATTAAAAAAGAAAATTTATATCAGAATCATAACATTTTCATCGCATAGGTTGCCTTTAGTAAGATTCAGTTGATATAAATTTAAATATAAATATGCCAACTAATTAAATCTTCTCTTCTTTTTTTAAAATACCGTTGTACATTAATATTAATCGACTTAATAATTGCTTACCTAGTGATCAATATTTTTTTATAAACACGAAGAATTACTATGTCGTAGAAAACTATCTTGAGAATGACTGAAACGTACTAAAGATTAAACAAATCTTGTTTGTTTCATATGAGGTTAACTTAATACTACTTCTAGAGATATATTTCGGTATCTTTTTTAGAATTAAGATTAAAAGCAAATAAATTGACAGGTTAATCCTTTTTGTAGATTATATCTGCAAAGTTGTTTACTGGAATTAGTTGCATGTACCCAAGATACTGAATTTTACGAATAATAATTCTCAAAATTGTTGATTAGATTCTGTTTCATTGAAACTAGTATTTAGACATTTCAATTATTGGTCAAATTTAGATATTTTCGGTCACATAAAATATCCATTGATATATGGAAAGTTCTTACATGTTGTTAGTCTGTGTAAAAACCAACTTTTGTTGACTGGGAAGAATAGTATGATATTTAACAAGTTTTCAAAGTTTTAAAAAGACAAAGTTTTCAGAAAAGACAATTAAATATTGAGATGGATTACGAGATAGGATTACTTAAGCAATACATTATTAAATATCCTTTTCATCAGAATAAGGCTTACAGTACTAAATGGCAATATAAGTTTTTCATCCGATACATATACCACCCCCAACTCATATTTTTCATCCTCATTTTGAGTAACAATAATTTTCTCTATAAATATCTTGCATTGTTTTACAATTATAAGTTTATTAGCGACAATAAAATGGAATAGTTTATATTAGAGTTTAAACAACAAAAGAATAAAAAAATCGCATCTGTAGTACAATACCAGTATAAAAAAATAAAAATTTGGACTGCCATTAACAAAATGAATTTAAAGATTCTACAAGTTAGCGTAAAAATCCCTATACTAATTGTGGCATTACCGCTACATTTTTTTTCCAAAAAGGGAGAGCAAGCCAGATTTCTTTTTTCATATTTATTCCCACTTTTTATTAAGATTGTTTTAGAGTAACGTCACGTGTTGATTAAACGCGTCGTTTGCTTTGAAGAACGTTTAGATTTTCTTTAGTCACTTTTAAAACACATATTCCTTAGAGAGGGACTGAACCACCTTTTTCCATCTTAAAATAATCCTTCATCCCTATATGACTTGATAGTTGTTTTAAATAAAAAAAATCTCATAACCCATTCCGTGTATGAGGAATGAATTTCCATTCATTTTTGCTTGTTTTAACATAGTTACATATTATGTAATTGGATAAATTTTTTAAATTTGGTAATGGAACGTTCTATAACAGAATGAACGTGATCTCTCTCGTTTTGAGCGTGACCACTAATTAAAAATTTATGAGTGATGGACCTAATGTTTTCCAGAACATAAACAGCGTGGATGTATAAAGCAAATACGACGCGGTTCTTAGTTTGCTCGAAACAGTTGTCAGTATAAAATACGACATCGACCATTTTAGTATTTTTTGCGTTCATAGACTGCAAATAAGCCCAAACGCACGAACCCAGCTCATTTATGTCTCCGTGAGCAAGACCATCGTGAGACATAAAGCATATTTCTTCCGTACTTCTTAGCTCGTAGAATGTTAAATTATATACACCTAGTTTAGATACATAATAAAAAGAAGACGAGTCGCCGCATTTCATAAACAGCGACAATTTTATCTGGACAATGTTTATCCATGTCCTTCTCTTTTCTTGCCTGTTCTTTGTCTTCAATATGGTTGTTGTACTGTTCCTGAAGTTCTTGTTTTTCTACCTCGGAGGCATTAGTAAAACTCTGGCAAAAATAAAACTTATGTTTTTTTTTTGAAAAAATCTGAGAAGAATCAATAAACATGTATAATTTTTTTTATTCGTTATTAAATTTTTCTTTACATCATTTATATTATTCCTGCCACCACAAATTGTATAATCAAAAGAGCTATTAAAACATTGTTGTGATTTCTTTGACAATTAGTTAAATATTGGTGTGTTCCGAAATAAATTTTATATTTATCTTACAGATAAGTAACCGCAACATAATTTGACGTGAAAAGACGGGTACATTTTATTTTATAAATAAATGTCTATCCTTCCGATAACTATATGTCAGATAGGACAATATTTATCTGGAGGTGAAAAGACCGGCCCTTTCATGCAAGAAGTTTATTATTTTAAAAATTAAATTTTTAATTTTTTTGAAAATTTTGTTGATCCTAAAAAATTGGCTTCGAATTTGGTAATCGGTAAAAAATATAATAGAAAACTTGAGCTTTTCCAACAAATCAATTGCCAAACTAGAATTACGCTGGTTTTATACGTAGGTCGATTACATGAGACGACTTTACGCAAAAAGTTCAGCGACTCATTAGCGACAATTATAATGGACTACAAGAAAATAGGTCATTAATGTTTACCCTTAGGTTGACCTTTGGCACATGAAACCTAATAAAGTTGATCAAACCACATGTCTTATATTTAACATTGTTAATAATATTATAAAGAAACATAACACAATGCATATTTCTTCTTTGCTCCAATGACTGCAAGCCAAATATTTGAAGCAACTCTTTTGATGGCTTAAGGTGAGTATACACATTGTATTTCTTAAGGTATAAATACCTTGGAAATCTTTTTTGTACTTTTTCTACATGATTAATATCAACTTTGGCTTCAGGAGTCCATATCACTGATGCATATTCCAAGTTTGGTCTGACTAAAGCGTTATATAGTCTAATGGTTGTGTTTATGCTAAAGTGTTTGGAATTTCTTATTACAAATCCCAATATTTTGTAGGCCTTATTAACAATATGTATATAGTGTTCATTAAATTTCATGTTAGCCTGTAGGTATATTCCCAGATCTTTACATTTGGTTTTCCTTGATACTACACAATTGTCAATTCTATAATTATTTTGAATATAGTCTATTTTGCGAGTAAAAGATATGACTCCACACTTCTTAATATTCAAGATCATATTGTTGTCCCTAAACCATTCCACAACTGAGGTCAGGTCCTCCTGTAGTAACTGACAATCATTTGGAGTATGTATAGTATTAAAAAGCTTAAAATCATCAGCATAGATTAAACTAGAAGAAAATTTAAGAGATTGTGGTAGTGAGTTGACAAAAATTAAGAAAAACAAAGGCCCTAGGTCGCTTCCTTGGGGGACACCAGATGTAGCCTGAAATTTATCCGAAAAACACCTACCAATTTGACTCGTTGAAATCTTGATTCCACATATGATTTTATAAATGTACAAGCATCATGCGAAAAACCAAACTCATTCAATCTCGATAAAAGAATGCCATGGTCAACCATATCAAATGCCTTTGAGCAGTCAGTCATTATTAAATCTAATTGGAGTTTATTATTTATTGCCTCACTAGCAAAATTAGACAGAATGCACAGATTACTAGTTGTGGATAACCAGGCAAGAAACCATGTTGTTCTGGAGCAAATTCATTTTCAAAATTTTTCAGTATATTCATATTGATTCAAATATTTTAGCCAGGGAATTAAGGATACTTATAGGACGATAGTCTTCTATATTGTTTCTAGTACCTGATTTAAAAACTGGAGTAATGGTAGCCTCTTTGAGTTTGTCTGGAAAGGTGTTAGTTTTAAGAGATAGATTAAATAGATGTGATAATGGTTTTACAAATATATCAGAACATCCTTTAAAGATAAAGGCAGGGATATTATCACTACCAGTGGCCTTTTTTGGCTTTAATTTTTTTATACCAACCTTCACATCTTCTTCACTAATAACTGAAAAGTTAAAAGATCCTGTGAACTACCCTGATGTGTGGATGATACCTGATAAATTGAACTAAAATGATGAATAGATAGAATAGACAGAAGCCATGGCAATATCTGAGGGCCTGTATATGTATGATCATTTAAAAACATCTCGTGAGGAAAACCGCTGGTTTGTCTCATACTTCTTATGAATGTCCAAAAACTATTTGGGTCATGCAAAATGTTATCTTCAATATTATTTTGATGCTGCATAAATTCATTTTTGATTTGCTTTTTAATAGTATTTCGGAGACTCTTGAATTTATTGTTATCGACAGCAATACCTTTTCCTATTTTTATATGTTTGCTTAGTTTGCTTTTTTGTCTAATTTTTTTAATATAGTCTATACTAAAATAAGCTGGATATTTCTGTTTCTGTCTATTTTTAATAATTTTCTTCGGGATGGCTTGTTCAATGCAGTCATACAATTTATCGTAAAATTAAATAATACAATCTGTAGCAGTTATACAATTATACATCTATAATTATACATGACCAGTCAGTGTCCCTTATTAATTGATACAAAAGATTAAAGTCCCCCCTGGCATAATCATACCTATAAGACTGTTGTATATTACTCTCAGTGTATGAATTATCTTTAAATTCTAGTGACATTTTTAGTGCCGGGTGATAATAATCTTCAGGTACCAAAGGAGACCCAGACCTAGTTAGATTCGTTCAGGATATGTTTGACAGTATAAGATCAAGCAGTTCATTTTCACAATTTGAAATTGTATTATATTGATTTAAATTATTTAGATTTTGAAATTCTTTAAGCAAGCTACTCTTTTCACAACTTAAGTTAATAAATCTAGGAATATTAAAATCTCCAAATATGATAATATTAACATTTTCTGACAATAAATGTTTATAAAGCTCTAAAAGTTCTTCATAGATATCTAACCTTACACCAGGGGGTATATAATATACACAGGAGACATAAAATGAATATGTTTTAAACCTTACCTTAAGTAACAAGCAATCAATATTTATATTACAATTAACTTTAATACTTTTTACAATAAATTTCTTTTTCAATGCTACCATAACTTTACCACCCAATGTCTTGCCACTGGCCTATCTTTGCGGAAGACTATGTAGCGATTATCAAAAAGTTCTTGATTTGAAATTTCATCTATAAGCCATGTTTCAGTTAATAGGATTATATCAAAATCTTCACTAAGAACATTGGTATATAGGTTACTTGTTTTAGTGCATAGGCCTCGTACATTTTGATAGAAAATGTTTAGATTTTGGGTCTGCAGTGTTTGTATCATTAACTCTGATTCTGAGGTGTACTGTAAATTATGTGGTTGGTCTTTCTCTTCAACTGGTATCTTGAACAGTCTACAAGAACATGCTTAACAGTCATGTAGGCTATTGATTATTTACTTTAAAAATGAACCATAAATAAGCTTTTGAAAGTTCCATAAGCTTGTTTTGCTGTATCGTGAAAATTATACATTTTCAATTATTTCGTTTTGACGTAAGATATAGAGATTCAGGTATTCAGTTTTTTATTATTTTTTAAATGATTGTTATGATGTGTTAAAAGCAGATATACAAAATAAAGTACTTATCGTCTCTATTAATATCATCAATCACTTTGATATTTAATAATGACAGGCTCTGATGATTAAAGTTTAAGTAGTTCTAGTAAAAAAAACCTTCTTGACCGATTACCTGATACTGGGATGACTGTACTACTCTGAATGTATAGTATAATATATTATACACAACCGAACTCATATAGAATCATCTGGTATTTCCTATTATTTCAAGAGAATTAAAAAAAAAACAACATACGAAGTTGAGAAAAATATTTATTTTAAAGCAATTAAATTGCTTTAAAATAAATATTATCACTAATATATAACAATTAAAAAAAAGAATAATTTATTGAACCAATTTAAAACAATTTGTTTTAAAATCAATAGCAAGAAAAATTTCGATGGAAAATGAATAATGTTTAAATTGTTTTTATTTGTTTGTTTTTAATAGTCAGTGATATATCTAATGCAAACTTCAATAATTTGCTAACTGAGGAAGCTAATCAATTCCGATCATAATTCGAACGCCAATGAGTAGCTTGAATTTTATCTACTGATAAAAGTATCCATAGTCCAATTTCAATAGGATCGTCAGGTTTCCCTTTAAAATGATAGACTCTGGAGGAGCCCGGAACGAGAGACGAGTGTACTTCAATGGTGGCGTGTACATTTTTAAAATAAGGGAAATCATTGTGAGGGCTAATTCGAAAGGAACCCTTTACATTAGACTTCTTTCAACGTACTCATATTGATATAATGATCTTATGTACCTATTTATATTTTTAAAATCAAATTCATATTTAAATATAAATACCAACTGCTTTAAAGAAAACAATAATAATAATAATAATAGACCCGACAGCCCAATGTAAACCTTAATTTTGAGAAACACATTTGCCGTAATATTAATAAAGTTAAGTAAGTATGTACTTAAAATATTATAACCTCGTGGGACAAAGTATCTCACAGGTACTTTTCAAATGACAAAACAATAACAGCAACAAAAAACACATTCACTTAAAACTATATTAGTTATCATTTAAAATAAATCTGTTTAGGCTGATTCACTTCCAGATGTTAATTCACCATCACTACTGTCTTCTCCTGGAATAATAATAATGGGCTCGATAAGAACACGCGCGTCTACGTCTCAAATTTTATCTTCTTTCGGTCCATGTTTAATGCATGACTTCCAGTTGGAAACAGTTATATGTTCTGTTCTAATAATAATTTGACACCTTTTAATTTAAAGGTTATGTTTCTTTGCTATACTTCATTTTTTATATGTGCTCATATTAGCTCGATATAATTCAATTCACAATGATACGGTGAAGTTCTTAATACGGTGATGCCATGCTCACGTGCCATTCGTCTACTGAAAATCTGATGTATGCAGTCTTATGTTTGCGTACTACATTAAGTAATTAAACTTTTATCATGGATTCAATAAAATCCGTATTTTTGCTTCTTAGCTAATCTACTATATCTGCCTTTCGAGACGCAGTATTTTTCCATACGATGGCTATGATAAGGTTTATCCATTCTAATTACCGATTCAGGTTCTATAAGAGTCAGTATAGAGGACAATTACTTTTCAAACAAATTCGAATCTATATCTTCATGATAATCGTCCGTTTTGATTGAGGTAAACACATTTAAAACACTTTGTAAGAATCCTGGATCCTATGTGCGTAATAATAAGGCGTCTTCCTTTGTCCGAAGGTGCTTTTAAGCGGGTTGAAGTCTCCCATACTTTTAATGTTTAAGTTTTGCCATACTTTGAGTTTCGTCTAACCCTCATTTAACCACGTTTCGTCAATATAATAAATTTTTTCCCAAGACATCTAAAATCACAATTTTTTGAAAATATTCCCTCCGCCATATCACTAGTTCGTCTCTCTGGATTAACAAACTTTTCCGACTTCTCTTTAAATACCGAAAATCCATTTCATGTAATGTTTTTTGTAATACCCGCATGGATATTTTATTTAAAGTATCATCTGTGTCTGCATTCATTTCTCATTGAATAGCCTTTAACCTGGACATTTCGTTTCTAAAATATAATCTATGAACTTTTCTTCAGATTATACTTTTCGTAATATTGTCCAATACAATTTTGGTACGTCCTTTACGAATCTTTCACAGATAACCACCTCCTTTTATCTGATTTATCAACAGATGTACTGCACGTTGGTTTTGATGCGATTTTTCTCGATTTTGCGCTCATGAAATACTTCTGACCACCTCATTTTAATATTTATCTCGACTATTTGGCGGTGAGTTTTAACAAGCTGGCGTATTGCAATAAGAATATCCCTTTCGAAAAAGATAACTCTGTCCGCCTGTCCCTCTCTTGACATTCAGACATACCTCAACGACACTGATAAGCTGCACGCAGTATTAAACAATAAATTTCCCAACAAGCGAGTCTAATTCATCCAGTTTGGATTTATAGCAGATGTAGCCGGCAAAAATAATAATTGAGAAGTAACTTTGTGTGTTAATAAATATATAGTCTACTATCAAGTGTTTACGAACTATAAAATGTCTGCTCTCACAATTGTATTGAATTTGGAATTATTCTATTGAATTTGGATTTATACGCATTAGATGGCCCTGGTTCTAGATTTTCATTAGTTCTTCGTTTCAAGTTTTATGAAGCGCATAAATTCGTCTGGTCAATCATTTGTAGAGTTTCTTCTTCACAAAGAATCTTCAAAAAAATAAGTTGTTTTTCTTTCGTGTTTTCAAAACTAAAAACAGCTTTACGGAGTTTCATGCAAGTCAATCTGTTTACTAAAAATATAATTGGTTTCCTGACTCCATATATGTTTTGTTTTGGTATTCTCTTCAAAATATTAAAATTTTTATAACTTCAAGAACTTTGCTGATTAGTTGATGACAGAAACAGTTTCAGTGAAAAATAGATTTCTCACTTAAATATTACAGGGAATATTTTGGGAAGTGGGAAGTATGTTTCCCACTAATATATCTCATTATAAAACTTCTTTAAACAAACAAAACAAATGATCATGATAAATAACCGTTATATTACCTAATATATACAAAATAAACCTTATTATGCACAAAACTGTACAAAACAGACAGCAAATTGATGAAAAATTTCTGTCACTGTAACTGTTAGAAATTCTAATTCTAATCGCCCATAAAACAAATATTTAACGATGAACACGGTGAGTTCTAAAGCATGTTTTATCAAAAGCTAAAATAACCAACACATGTGTGGAATTTTGAAAAAAACGTTTTTATTCGTATCACTAATCACCAAAATCGCCCATTTCACATTGGATCATGCTTAAAAATTCTATATTTTCTTTATCTTATTTTGCAGTGTAAAGAAGCTACTAATAGTTGAACTTGAACCGAATGTAAAGAGACGCATAATAATATAAAAATGCTGTGTTCATCAATTAATTTACAAGATATAAATGGTTTTTTTTCTATGGATTTGAAAGTTGCAAATTTAATATGTGGAATAACCTCATAGTTATATGCATCCTTGCACTTGGTGCTTTGCGAGTAAAGATTAATTGGATAAACGTGGAAACCTCAGAACGGTAGAATAAATAGAAAAATTATATGGACACTGGAGAAATGCATTTGGAAGCTAAGAAGATGCTAGATATTACATATATTGTGTTAATTTGCCAATAGTGAAGTAAAGTTTTGAGGCATAATAAGCGACATGGATTATAGATTTACTAGTACCTCCTGAGCTCCATCTAATTATTGGTGTTGTAAATACGACTTATAATCATATGTTTAAAATATTTTAAAGTATTTCCTTAAAGTGGGCTACCTTATGTTACGTTCAGCGTAAAATTTTCCGTGGTTCTTCTGGTTTTGATGGAGGTGATTGTAGAAAATTATTAAAAACAGAAAGTACAAGTCTTTTACGTAGACTCTGTGATGATTACAGTATTTTAGAGTGTGTAGATTATGTGAAAGCTTTTGTCGATTTCAATTCTGTTGTTGAAGCTTGTTTTTTCCACAGACTTAAAAAGCAAATATGTTAATTGTATTTCAGATTTTATGAAAAGTTATATCCATCTTTCTATACCTTTCACTCCAAAAGTACACGCGGTTTTTTCCTATATAGTAGATTTTTGTACAAAATATGAAATCGGTTTAGGATATTTTTCAGAACAAGCTTTTAAAGATGTTCACCATAATATTAAGAATACTTTTTGTGAAGCTATTTTCTTGTGGCATTGTAAATTAATTACTATTAAACTGGGAATAAGCCACAATTAAAGATAAAAATACGTTTATTGACGTTTCAATTTCCACTTCGGAAATCGTTCTCAAAATACAAACAGTAAATTAAACAAATTTTGTTTTTTTGTTACATAGTGAAAAATTCTTCTAATAATTTAATTTTATCTGACTCATTTATATTGACAATTCAGACATACATTATGCATTTTAAAGTAGACGACTTTAAATGATATTGCCAATATTGTTGAGTTGCGCTCCTGGGACGACTTTACATATAAGATAGTTCATTCGATTACATGAAATCAACTTTAACTTGAGAATATCGTCAGAAAAAAATCATAGCATGTAATTCGTCTTTAAAAAGACAAACACATGACATGATGATAGTAAAATTCTCCTGTTAGTGATTCCATAGTAAATTATGAGGGAAAAACCAGGAAAAAAACCTCATAATACTATCCCGACATTGTAATTATTTGTTCGTGAATTTAGTTTACCTTCAACAAACATCAAAATTCTGATTTTATATGTTACGTTATTTAAAAAACATAAATGATGTATCCTCTATATGTTACTGACTTACTAATACTGGTATTTTCTTATTAATAACTTCCTGTTTCAATATTGGTAACCAGAATGTAGTAGGAAGTTATTAATAAGAAAATACCAGTATTAGTAAGTCAGTAACATATAGAGGATACATCATTTATGTTTTTTAAATAACGTAACATATAAAATCAGAATTTTGATGTTTGTTGAAGGTAAACTAAATTCACGAACAAATACTTACAATGTCGGGATATATTACTATTTATAACTGGGAATAAGCCACAATTAAAGATAAAAATACGTTTATTGACGTTTCAATTTCCAATTCGGAAATCGTTCTCAAAATACAAACAGTAAATTAAACAAATTTTGTTTTTTGTTACATAGTGAAAAAATTCTTCTAATAATTTAATTTTATCTGACTCATTTATATTGACAATTCAGACATACATTATGCATTTTAAAGTAGACGACTTTAAAATGATATTGTCAATATTGTTGAGTTGCGCTCCTGGGACGACTTTACTTATAAGATAGTTTATTCGATTACATGAACTCATCTTTAACTTGAGAATATCCGTCAGAAAAAAATCATACCATGTAATTCGTCTTTAAAAAGACAAACACATGACATGATGACAGTAAAATTCTCCTGTTAGTGATTCCATAGTAAATTATGAGGGAAAAACCAAGAAAAAAAACCTCATAATACTATCCCGACATTGTAAGTATTTGTTCGTGAATTTAGTTTACCTTCAACAAACATTAAAATTCTGATTTTATATGTTACGTTATTTAAAAAACAGGAATGATGTATCCGCTATATGTTACTGACTTACTAATACTGGTATTTTCTTATTAATAACTTCCTCTTTCAATATTGGTAACCAGATCCTACTACATTCTGCCGAGGAATTTGCGACACAATTTACCTCATTTAGCATAATTAGAGCCGCTTCTTTGATTTTTCTTTTTTTGCCATCCGTTTCTTTTAGGACTATATTTGAATTATTCCATTGAACCCTATGTTCATTATCCCATGCGTGTTTACATATTTGAGATCTATCAAATTCTCTATTTTTAATATAGGATTGATGTTCACTTATTCTAATATTTAATGGCCTTGATGATTCACCTAAATAAAACTGATCGCATTCACAAGGTATTTTATAAATGCAATTCTTTGTCCTTTCTTGTTCATTGTTAGGTTTGGTTTTGGACAAAATAGATCTCAACGTGTTTGTTGTTTTGAATGTTGTTGAAATGTTGAATTTATTTCCTATCCTTTTAAGTTTTTCTGATAATCCTTTTATGTACGGTATTGTTATTTTTATCATATTATTCCTTGTGTATGCTGTAGGATCTCGTTCTAAGTTGTTCTGTTCTATTCGATCGATTGTTGAAAATTCCTTATTTATAAACGATAAAGGATAATCATTTTTTAATAAAACAGATGTTAACAAATGTTTCTCCTCCATTTTGATGTTTGTTGAAGGTAAACTAAATTCACGAACAAATACTTACAATGTCGGGATAGTATTATGAGGTTTTTTTCCTGGTTTTTCCCTCATAATTTACTATGGAATCACTAACAGGGAGAATTTTACTGTCATCATGTCATGTGTTTGTCTTTTTAAAGACGAATTACATGGTATGATTTTTTTCTGACGGATATTCTCAAGTTAAAGTTGATTTCATGTAATCGAATGAACTATCTTATAAGTAAAGTCGTCCCAGGAGCGTAACTCAACAATATTGGCAATATCATTTTAAAGTCGTCTACTTTAAAATGCATAATGTATGTCTGAATTGTCAATATAAATGAGTCAGATAAAATTAAATTATTAGAAGAATTTTTTCACTATGTAACAAAAAACAAATTTGTTTAATTTACTGTTTGTATTTGAGAACGATTTCCGAAGTGGAAATTGAAACGTCAATAAACGTATTTTTATCTTTAATTGTGGCTTATTCCCAGTTATAAATAGTAATTAATTTACAATGCCACAAGAAAATAGCTTCGGAACAATGTCGGGATAGTATTATGAGGTTTTTTTCCTGGTTTTTCTCTCATAATTTACTATGGAATCACTTACAGGAGAATTTTACTGTCATCATGTCATGTGTTTGTCTTTTTAAAGACGAATTACATGCTATGATTTTTTTCTGACGGATATTCTCAAGTTTAAAGTTGATTTCATGTAATCGAATGAACTATCTTATATGTAAAGTCGTCCCAGGAGCGCAACTCAACAATATTGGCAATATCATTTTAAAGTCGTCTACTTTAAAATGCATAATGTATGTCTGAATTGTCAATATAAATGAGTCAGATAAAATTAAATTATTAGAAGAATTTTTCACTATGTAACAAAAAAACAAAATTTGTTTAATTTACTGTTTGTATTTTGAGAACGATTTCCGAAGTGGAAATTGAAACGTCAATAAACGTATTTTATCTTTAATTGTGGATTATTCCCAGTTTAATAGTAATTAATTAAGAATACTTGGAATAACAAATATATTATCAAACCAAACAATCCAAAATATATGGAGCAACTAAAAAATCTGTTTGTGAATACAACTCGCTTCATATTTAAAATGTAGGTTTCATGTGAAAAAATGATTAGAAATACTATCTATTATACATAATGTATAATTATCATCTATATCAGTACATATATTATTTCAAACTATAATATATAATATAATATAAATTAAAACTGTATCTTCAATTTGTAGCAATTTGTAGCAAATATTATAAAAAAATATAAATAAATAAATTATTGTATCTAAATAAACATTCTTGATAGTGAATACATTGATATAAACATAAAAAATACTTTTATGCATATAAGTATTTACACATTATTAAATTGAATTTACAGTCATTAATAAAAATCAGATAAAATTGGCTTTTAACTCGAAAATAAAAAAAAAATGTTTAAAATGCCATATTTTTGGCTCTATAGGTGCTTGAAACTTTTATCTAATTGCAAATTAAAGGTCTTAGAATATAGTTTTATAATCTCCTTAACGCAAAATCCTTTAATGCTGTAGAGATAAAGAAAATATTAAATTTTAAAGAATGATCTAATGTAAAAGGGATGATTTTGATAATTTTAAGAATAAAAACCTTTTTTTCAAAATTTACACATGTGCGATTTAAATTTTAGCATGAAATATCTAGTTTTACTTTAAATAACATATCCCAACTGTACTAATTGGTTATTTTAGCTTTTTAGCTTTAAAACTCACCGTGTGGATATTGATTTTCCCACTGTCTATAAAAGGGTAAAACGGTTTTTTAATATTAAAAGAAAATGTGTTTATAATGAGTGTTTATTAAATGAGAATTGTATATTTTTTATATTTCTCACATATCATGAAATATAAATATTATAAACAGCAGTTTCCACTTTATCTAATACGTATCTAGCTTTTCGTCAGCGTATTTATTGTAAACTGCCTTCCATTCCAGAAAATGTTTGGGATGTTTCTTAACCAGTAGTTCGGAATTTATATCTAAGTAATCAAAATCAGTCGACGTTACTTTTGGCCAACTAACCTTTCCGGAAATTCTGCATCTTTTTGCGGTGGGATTTCTAATAAAAGAATGTACATATTAATTTAACGTTTAGATTTTTATTTATTTTATCAACTAATTTGTAAATTGTATTTTTTAAACTCATTTTTTTAGTACTTCTTTTTTGGAAGATATTTCTGATAACCTTGTTTTGTTTATTGGCCTCTCGTAATATCTTTATGTGTGCGTCAATTAATAATATGGCTAGAAAATGGCCCGACCTGCTTAGTTATACGCAGTAATGACAATCGTCTCATAGACAATTAGTTTTGGGACGGACCAGAACGATGCAGTTAGAGAGGATTTGGAGAATATGGGAATAAGACAAAGAAAATGGTGGCACAGGATCGACGAATGTGGAAGGCACTAGTAAAGTAGAAAAATAATTTATACTGATGCAAAATTAGATGTGCCATCTCCGCGGCGGAGGTCGGCAATCATCATAGCTATTCGGACTTTTGAGACGGCAGCTCTAAAAAGTTCATTTGATGTGCATCCGTACCACTCTCTCAGGTTGCGCATCCATGAAATTTTACGACTTCCTATACTTATCTTTCCTTGGATCTTTCCCTGCATAATCAGTTAGAGCAAGGTGTATTTCTCCCCACGTGTAATATATCCGAGATATTTCAATTTGCTTGTTTTATTTATATTTAAAATTTCCATTTCTTTAGTCATTCTTCTCAGAACCTCTTTCTTTGTGACGTGTGCTGTCCACGATATTTTTAGAATTCTTCTATATACCCCCAGCTTGAATGGTTTCAGTCTTTCCATCGATGTCTCATTCAAGGTCCAAGATTTCATTCCATCAAACAAAGTAGTCACGAAAAAACATAGCACCTCGCAATTTTTAATCCCTTGTTCATAGCACTCTTCTCATTTTGCTGACATTTGCTCTAGCCTTTTCCATTTTGATTTTGATCTCCTGAATGTAATCATTTGTGAAGTTATTCATTGTTTCCAGATATGCATATTTGTCCACTTGTTCGACGTTGGTTAAAGATTCTCGTTATTTATTTGAGTTTTCGATATTCTTATAAATTTCGTCTTCTTAAGGTTCATTATCAGACTGTACTCTTTTCCATATTCCGCTATTCTGGTCACCAGTCTCTAAAGATCTTCAATATTTTCGGCTAAGATCACAGTGTCGTAAGCATTTATTCCAGCTGTTTCACTCTCAAGATCTCAGGATCTCTTCAGAGTAGGCATTAAAAAGAATTGGCGAAAATACGCATCCCTGTTTCACTCCACGTCTAATTTCAATTTCTTCTGACAGCTGTTCATTAACACGTACTTTTGCCCGTTATTTATAGTATATATTTGATATGATCCTGAGGTCGTTGTAGTCAATCTTCTTTGATTTCAGGACATTCATTAATTGTTTATATCTTTGTATTAGTATATTGAGTGAAAAAAGAGCTTCACGCGTTCCTAGGCCTTTGCGAAAACCAAATTGTGTTTCATTAACGTCTATATCCAGTTTGTGATATATTCGGTTATGGATGACTTTTAGTAGTAACTTTAGCACATGAGACATCAAGCTGTTGGTGCGGTAATCGCTGCATTCTCTTGCGTTTTTCTTTTTTGGGGAGAGAAATAAAAATCGATGTTAACCACTCTTTGGGTAATATGCCTGAACTATAAATTTGGTTCAAGAGTGTCACAAAATTAGATACATTGTTTAAATACATCGGAATTAATGTATGATATGCGGACGCACGTATAAAATGAAATAATAGCGATGAGGCAGGATACGAAAGAACAAAGGAAAGAGCAAAATAATCTTAGGAATAAGGTCAACGAACTTAAAGAATATAATAAAAATCAACTACAGAACTATAACAAAATAGCTAAAGCAGATGAACAAGTTAAGGCAGAATTAATAGAAACGCAGAAAACTACATAATTGAGTTGTTAGAAAAATATAAAAGACAGAAACATATTGTTGTTAACGGACTTGAAATATTCTAAAGAAATAAAAAAAGAAAATAACGGAATTCATAGACTGGCACCTGAGAATTGAAACAAAAGTTAACACAATACGGAAACTTGCAAAATATACATGTCTGATAGAATTAGAATATTAAACTATTTAACTGGGAATAAGCCACAATTAAAGGTAAAAATACGTTTATTGACGTTTCAATTTCCACTTCGGAAATCGTTCTCAAAATACAAACAGTAAATTAAACAAATTTTGTTTTTTGTTACATAGTGAAAAATTCTTCTAATAATTTAATTTTATCTGACTCATTTATATTGACAATTCAGACATACATTATGCATTTTAAAGTAGAAGACTTTAAAATGATATTGCCAATATTGTTGAGTTGCGCTCCTGGGACGACTTTACTTATAAGATAGTTCATTCGATTACATGAAATCAACTTTGAACTTGAGAATGTCCGTCAGAAAAAATCATAGCATGTAATTCGTCTTTAAAAAGACAAACACATGACATGATGACAGTAAAATTCTCCTGTTAGTGATACTCCATAGTAAATTATGAGGGAAAACCAGGATAAAAACCTCATAATACTATCCCGACATGGTAATTATTTGGTCGTTACCTTCAATAAACACCAAATTGTGATTTTATATGTTTCGTTATTTAAAAAACATAAATGATGTATCTTCTATATGTTACTGACTTACTAATACTGGTATTTTCTCATTAATAATTTAATTTCATTAAATGTTAGAATAAGTGAACATCAATCTTATATTAAAAATAGAGAGTTTGATAGATCTCAAATATGTAAAACACGCATGGATAATAAACATAGGGTTTAATGGAATAATTCAAATGTAGTCCTAAAAGAAACGGATGGTAAAAAAAGAAAAATCAAAGAAGCGACTCTAATTATGCTAAATGAGACCAATTGTGTCGCAAATTCCTCGGCAGAATATAGTAGGATCTGGTTTTTTTTTTGAACCTATTCTCTATCCTTCCATTGTTGGATATAGGTCTCCCCCAGTTCTCTCCATCTTTCCTATCTTGAGCTGTTCTCTGCCATGTGGGACCTCCTTGTTTCCTGATGTCATCTTTCCACCTCATCTGTGGTCTGCCTCTTGATCTCTTTGCATTGTATGGACGCCACTTTCCGATGGCATTGTTCCATCGTCCATCTTGGAGACGTTCATTGTGTCCAGCCCATTTCCACTTCAGTTTTGCTGCTTGTTCTATCGCGTCTACTGTCTTTGTTCTGGTTCTGATCCACTGGTTACGTTTTCTATCTCTAAGTGATACACCCAACATTTGTCTCTCCATCGCTCTTTGTGCCTTCCTTATCCTATCCAAATTGGCCTGTGTAAATGTCCATGTCTGTGCTCCGTAGGTGAGCACCGGTATGATACAGGAGTTATATACCTTGCTTCGTAAGTATAGAGGGATTGTTTGATTTTTTAGAACGTAAGAAAGTTTGCCGAACGCTGCCCATACCATTCTTACTCGTCTCGATATTTCGGCTGTTTGATTTTCTCTATTAGCTCTGATTGCTTGTCCTAGATAGATATACTCATTTACCTGTTCTATTTTTTCTGTTTTATTTTTATTGCCTCTTGGTCTTCCGTGTTTGTCATTACTTTTGCTTTGTTCAAGTTAATTTTTAGGCCTTTTTGCAGTGATTTTTCATGAAGTTCATTCAGCATTTATTCCAGTTCTTGTCGTTCCGAGGAGATCAGGAGTATGTCATCCGCATATCTAAGGTGATTTAGGTATTTTCCGTTAATACATATTCCTCTGTTTTCCCAATCTGTTGATTTTATTATGTCTTCGAGGGTCAAGGTAAACAGTTTCGGTGAAATTATATCGCCTTGTCGGACTCCTCGTTTAACTTTTATATTATTCGTTATTAATTTGTCGTCCAGAATTACGGTCATGGTTGCGTTCTGGTAAATATCATGTAAATATCTTTTAATATGGGTAACCAGATCCTGGTAAATACATGATATTTACAAGGATCTGGTTACCCATATTAAAAGAGGAAGGTATTAAAAGGAAAATACCAGTATTAGTAGGTCAGTAACATATAGAGGATATATCGTTTATGTTTTTTAAATAACGAAACATATAAAATCAAAATTTGGTGTTTATTGAAGGTAAACTAAATGCACGACCAAATAATTACCATGTCGGGATAGTATTATGAGGTTTTTATCCTGGTTTTCCCTCATAATTTACTATGGAATTACTAACAGGAGAATTTTACTCTCGTCTGTAAATGTCTTGTGTTTGTCTTTTTAAAGACGATTTACATGCTATGATTTTTTCTGACGGATATTCTCAAGTTAAAGTTGATTTCATGTAATCGAATGAACTATCTTATAAGTAAAGTCGTCCCAGGAGTGCAACTCAACATTATTGGCAATATCATCTTAAAGTCGTCTACTTTAAAATACATAATGTATGTCTGAATTGTCAATATATATGAGTCAGATAAAATTAAATTATTAGAAGAATTTTTCACTAAGTAACAAAAAACAACATTTGTTTAATTTATTGTTTGTATTTTAAGAACGATTGCCGAAGTGGAAACTGAAACGTCAATAAACGAATTTTTACCTTTTGTGTCTTATTCCCAGTTAAATAGTAATTAATTTAAAATCCCACAAGAAAATAGCTTCAGAACAATATTAAGAAGTAGAGTATGTTTTTAAAAAGAAAAAAGAAAAGAAAGGAAGAGAGAAAAACAGGAAAACAAGTAGAAACAGAATTCGTTTAGTTAGTAGTTAAAAAAGAGATATATAAGTGAGCAAGGCAGTGAGAACTGGTGATAATGAGTGAAAAGTATAAATAAGAAAAATAATAGAACGGAGGAAAAAGAGAGCTGATAGGGGACCCTGGAACATTAGGGTCCTTTTATGAGGGAGCGTAAAGAGCTAACCGATGATTTAAAGAAATGCATAATAGATGTTATGGCTTTACAAGAAACTAAACAAATGGGAAATGAAATAATGGAAGTTGAGGGCATAGCGCTATTTAGCGTGACAGAACGAATATTTAGACGAAAGAAGAGAAATAAATGAAAAAATAAACAAGAAATCTTCTTCTTCCTCTTTATAAGCAATTCTGCTTGTTCATTGGCGGATTGATACCTCTATGGAAGGTAGTCACTCCATCTTTTGCGCGGTCGTTCGATATTTATTTTGCCGATTGGTGAATTATCTCTTGCTATTTTTAAGACACGGCTCTCTTCCATTCTGCTGGTTATTTTATTATTTTCTTCTATTTTGAGTCCATTCATTTATATACTGTACGTTCCATTTTCTTCTAATGTCTTCACTTCTCTTTCGGTCTCATCGTATTTCCTGTAATTCTTCTCAATACTCTTATCTTTGCCGTTTCCAGTAGCCGTTGCGTTGTGGCTGGTCAGGTCTTGCTTCTGAAGCATATGTCATTATTGGTCTTACACTGGTTTTATTAATTCTTGACTTCATCTTAATGTTAATGTGTCTGCTTCGCCATATAGTATTATTAAGGCAACCTGTCAGTCTATTTACTTTTTGTACTTGATCTCTCACTTATTTTTCCAGGTCTCCATAGCTAGACAATGTAATTCACAGGTATTTTATTTCCATTACTTTAATACTGATGCCATCAATTTAAAGTTAAAGTTTAAATGTTGGACCGAAGATAAACAAAAAAAAAACATTCATGAGTTGGACCGAAGCTTTATTATATCCCATATACAAAAAGGGGGATATATTGGCATCTGAAAATTACACAAGTATTGCTTTGTATTGCAAAAGGTAAAAGAGATGTAGGAAGAAGACGAACCTCCTGGCTACGAAATCTAAGGGAATGGTTTAGTCTGAGCTCTAGCCAACTATTTAGAGCTGCTGTAAGTAAAGTAAGAATTGCCATGTTGATATCCAACCTTCGTTAGAAGATGGAACCTTAAGAAGAAGATTGCTTTGTTAGATATTTATTACAAGGTATGAGCAATTATGGATAACGAAAAAAGTAAATACACAGAAATTAGAAAGATGAGAAAGGAAAATCCTCAGAGCTATATAATGAAGGCAAAAACACGGAGGATGGTTGGGTGTGACAAACAAACGGGAGTGAGAGGAACTTTACAACTGACACAAGCATCAGTCGCTTCATAAAAGCACAGAGAGTGAGATGAATGGGACATGTGATGTGAATTTAAAGGACGAGGATGCCAAATATGATTTTAAAGTGGGACCCAATCACGAAAAGAAGGAAATGACGACTCAGAGAAAGATGATTTGATAGCGAACAGGAAGATCTAAAAAAAAGGAATTTATGATTAGGAAAGAACAGGGATGAATGGCGAAGAACAGTAAGTTAATTTATTAGGCTAGGAGCGTACCCTTCCAAAAACTAAGGGAGCAAAGAAGTGTGGTGATTTCAGACTTATTAGTTTAATGTCGCATATGTTAAAGTTATTCTTGAAAGTTATTCACCAACGCATTTATAAGAAATGTGAACAGGATATCAGTGATGAACAATTTGGCTTCCGAAATGGATTTGGGACATGGGAAGCATTAACCAGTTTTATTATACTGCTGCAAAAATGTCGAGACCAAAAAAAGGATCTCTTTTTATGTTTTATTGACTATCAAAAGGCTTTCGACAAAGTAAAACATGATAAGCTGATGGATTGCCTTCACAAAAAGGGACTAGACGAGAACGATTTTAAAATTATCCAAACGCTGTATTTTAACCAAACTGCAACAGTTAGAACAGAAGCCGGTGACACAGAAATATTCAATATCAAGCGAGGTGTACGACAGGGGTGTGTATTGTCACCACTACTTTTTAATATATATTCGGAAGAAATCTTTGCACGAGCACTAGAGCAATCAAGAGAAGGTGTTAAAATTAACGGCAGAGTTCTAAATAATGTACGATATGCCGACGACACGGTCCTAATTGCAGAGAGCGCACAGGATCTCCAGACACTCTTAGATCGCGTCAGATCGATCGGAGAACAATACGGCCTCAGCATTAACGTCAAGAAAACAAAAACAATGATTGTCTCCAAAACATCCATCCATCCACCAATGGCTTTAAACGTGAATGGTAACATTATCGAAAATGTCGAAAAATTTCGATATCTAGGGTGCTGGATAACGAAAGATATAGATCCAGACATAGAAATAAAATCGCGAATTGAACAAGCAAGAAATGTCTTTTTAAAAATGAAACAAATGTTTACGTCCCAAACACTTAATCTCAAAATCCGATACCGAATGCTGAAATGTTACGTTTACAGCACCTTACTATATGGAATTGAGGCCTGGACCTTCAAAATCAACTCACTCAGGCGTTTGGAAAGTTTTGAAATGTGGTTATTTCGAAGGATGCTGAAAGTCCCCTGGACAGCGCATATGAGCAACGAGCAGGTCCTACACAAGATGGGTACCGACAGAGAACTCTTAAAAATAATGAAAACACGGAAAACCTCATATTTGGGACACATATACAGAAATAAGAAATACCAGCTACTGCAGTTTCTTATAGAGGGGAAGGTAGAAGGAAAACGTGGTCCTGGTAGACGGCAGGCGTCCTGGTTGAAGAACATTCGTGAGTGGACTGGTTTGGATTCTCAATCTTTAATAAGAAAAGCCATGGACAGAAATGATTTTGCTGAGGTTATCGCCAACCTTCATTGAAGACGGCACCCAAAGAAGAAGAAGAAGCGTACTTGGATCAGAAGCTACCCCAATTGATAAATTGGAAGTTGAAAGTTTTGTAATATATAAGTATAATACTGTATTTTAGCCCTAGGTCTTCAAAATCTGTTGAGCTTTGTAAATAAAATAACAGTAAATGTGGCAAAGACTCACGAAGGGTGTAACGCCATTGATGAGTTGGTTGATGAGCCTTTAGTACCCTGATTAACTTCGCTAATTTGTTGTTTATAATAAGTTATTAATTTTAAATTTTATTGAACGAGCTGTAAAGGTTAATACTACTCTAAGATTATTCAAAGTTATAAAAGTATCTCAAATTATCTTAGCAAAATCTCAATTTTTTATTAAAAAATCTAAACGCAAATACGTACAAATATTTTATGAACTGCGTCCAAAGCTCCATCACTCGATTGCTAATCACCCAGTCCTGTTTCGGCATTGTTTGTCGAATAAGTGTGTTATTTTTCCAAAAATAACTAATTTCTTCGAAGTGCCCTACCCCTTTTTGTCCTACAGAAGAATAAAAATTAGCTGTTAAGTTTGTGATCCATATATAACTTTTTAGTAGAGATGTAGATAAGCCAAGTATACAAATAAGTATAAATATCAAAATAAAAAAGTCGTCTTCGAGAGGCTGCGCGAAGTTGTTGAGGATACCTTGTGAGAAAAGTTGATGGTAACAACTGTTTCACTTCTTTCTAATTACTTTTATTATAAACAGTAAACAATATTACAATACTTGGTAAAAAACTGTCTAAAGATGGATTCGATTGACTAAAAACAACAAGAGCCAAAATAAAAAGCACTTACACAGTGGTGTATACAAACTTAAATGTCTGCCCAAAAACTTACATCGGTCAAACTGGTAGAAATTTTAAAAAACCAATAGCAGAACATAAAAAGGCTTTCAATTATAGAAAAACAGATTCTACATACGCACTTCACCTTCTAGATCATACTCATTCTTTTAATGACGAATTTCAAATTCTTCACATTCAAAATAAAGGCGTTAAGCTATCTTTGTTAGAATCTATAGTTTTCAGTGTTCTACTGTTACATATTTTTTTATGTGTAAAATTAAGGCATTTCCGAATTTAGTGAGTTATCGCTAATAGCTAATGTTGGATTTGAGTCTGAAATTACTGCAACATTCGTGCATATTTGAGATGCACCCCATTTTAATGAATTTCCAATGGCAAAGGAATTTGGGATTCTGTACTTTTCAATATGATTTATGTTTGAAATAAAAAATGCAGAACTTGTATTTCAATCCGTTTTGACCTATCTGCATATATTTGTGATAAGTTTGACCCGAGGCTACTTATAGCGGCTTCCCACGGTCGGCGATATTGCGGACGTAAGCGGACCAGCCCACACCACGCACCGTGGGAAAGGTCTCGTCCGTGGTAGCACAGACACGTCCGTTCTGGTGCGTCCTATCCATCTAGAGTCGGTAACATCAAAGGTGCGGTATATGCTCGTGCTCGCGATCCTAGCGCGTCTGTGTTTTAACAGACAACTGCAAGTCAGAAGTTTTTCATTCGCTGACACGAGTAGTTGTCTGTAGTGTTGTCAAAGTTGTTTTGCAGTTTTTTGCTAAAAAATGGAATGGACAAACGAAGTTATTTTTGATTTTTTAAATTTGTATCAAAATGAAACAAATTTATGGAATTCTACGGCACCAGAGCATAAGAAACGGAACCGATATATACGATGTATGGAACCGAATAAAAAATCAATTGAAGAATAGTACTATTTCGATTAAAGAATTAAAAAAGAAGAGAAATAATTTAATGCCGACATACAAAAGGCAAAAAAACAAAAGTTGGAGAATCGATGGGAACTGGAAGTGGGGCTGATGATGTTTACAAGCCTGAGTGGCCTTTTTATGATATAATCAAACAATACTGTCACGGACCTACACAGACTGTCACGGACCGTAGGAAGAGCTCTGTCTGCGGTGCGTTGTCGTCCGTGCTGATCGGCTGTCCGCGATGATCTGTAGAATCGCCGATCGTGGGAAGCCACTATTAGAATAGATTTTATCATGGCTTGGTTTAAGATATTACAATCTAAATACTGAGTATTGACGTTTCAATTTCCACTTCGGAAATCGTTCTCAAAATACAAACAGTAAATTTACTAAATACTGAGGAAATATGGTGGTAGGTTTGTCAATTATAGAATCGAAATATTGTGCATTTGATGGCATTTTATTAAGTTGAACAATATCGGTTTAAAATAAGTTCGTATCAATAAAAGCACCTGCCTAGAGGAGAGGAAGAGGAGAGTCTTTCTTTTTCCAATAATGATTTGTAAAATTTTCAGTTACAAGAAAGTTAATTCTTGCACTCAAATCATTGTTATTAAACATTTATATTTTATTAGACTTTTATTAGCTAAAAACTGTCTTTTTTACTGCTAAAAAGAGCAGTTTTAGTTGGTAAGTATTGTGCCATAGACGCATCCAAGGGCATGATCCCCAAAAGGGGAATTGCGTTCGGATGTATCCGTCCACTCTGAATCCAATTCACGCAAGGCACGATTCACCTGGTACGGTCTTTAAAAGATTTCTACTCTCACATAAATGCTAGAAAATTTAGGATTTCTTAGAAGCGGGAAAACAATTACAAGAATTTATAGGCACAGAAAAAAATAACAGCTTGATAATTACTTGAACAGTGAGAAAAAAAAAGAATGCAAAACAAAATAGAAACAAAATATAAACGTATATAGAAGATGTTGATAGAACTGCTGAATACTTGGGACGTACTTACCTTCAACATGATAAGACATTTTTCCAAGCAATCCGCGGTAAGAAAAATTGTAATAGTAAGTATCTGCATACTCCGAGTGTAACACGGCATATTCTTGTGAAGGAACGTTGAACATAGCAGCGCTAGCAGACTGCAAACAATATAAGATTAGTGTAGGTCATTTTTTATCTGTTAAATTAATTATCTTAGAATAATAATAATATATTTACTACAAAACATATTGTTTAATTCAAATGAAAACAAAAAACCACAAACTCAAAAAGACTACCCGTGGTATATTCGTGTAGTTAGCTACTCAAATATTTACATTTTGTTACTTTAACAAATAAAAAAAATAGAGTCGACATTTATAATAATACTCTAGCTCAGTGATGGAGAAACTTTTTCTTTAGCGTGCCAATATCTATTAAAAAAATATATCTTTGCATTTTTGGTTATGTTCTTTGCTGAAATAACAATATTGATTTTTTTAAAACACTTTTATATATTCAGGGATTCTAAAGTGTTCACTGTTTTCCCTCGCTCAACCGTTTCCATCTTTCTCTGTTGTCACATTCTCCAACGTGACTCTCTAACTCATGGCGTCATCTACTTCGTCTTTCCAGGATGTTTAGGGTCGTCCTCTTTTCCTCCTTTCTATGAAGCTCCATTCGTTTATTCTTTTAATCATGTACATACCATTTTAGTCTTTTTTGTTCTATATATATATATATATATATATATATATATATATATATATATATAGTATGTCTGTTTCTATTGATAGCTCTTCTAATAACATTTACGGATATATTTGTAAAAGAGCCTAAATTTAAGTGTGGTTTGAAGCAATTAACTTACAACTTTAAAAAAGCAAATTTTCCTGCTTTATATCGAGAACTGTATGAAACGGATTGGAATTCTCTGGATACTTCTAATGACGTTAATGAAACTTTAAATAACTTTTATGATAATATTTTTTTCTGTGTTTAATAAGTATATTCCAGTTTATAAAAACTTTAGCCATACATACCCCTCCTGGTTCGATGCTGATATCATTCACAACATCAAATTAAAAGCAAAGTTTAGAAAAAAATTTAAACGATTCAAAAATCATTGTGATTTGCTTGAGTTTCAACGGTTAAGACACCTTGTCAAATCAAAAATCAGTTTGGCATACAATGTATATGTCGAGAATATCCAAATTGCTTTATCCATCAACCCCAAGAAGTTTTGGTCTTATGTAAATTCAAAAAATAATAGTTCAAGAATTCCTGGTGTGATGAAATATAATGACATTACTACCTCCGACCCACAAAATATTGTGATTGTGTTTGCAGAATTTTTCAGGAGTGTTTTTCTGTCATCAGATATTAATTTCAAGGCTAACTCTTCCTGAGTTAACGCAGATTACTTAAATTTTTATCCTATTTTAGAGTCTGAGATAATTTTTGCTAGTAAAAAATTGAAAGACAAAATGACGTGTGGACAATATCCGAGTCTCTGGAAGGAGTCAAAAGTGTGCGAAATATTCAAAACTGGTGAAAAGGGTCAGGTAGAAAACTACAGACCAATTTCCATTATTTGCAATCTATCGAAAGTCTTTGAAATAGTTTTGTATAATCGTATTTATTCACGCACTCGTAATCAGTTGTCTCAATATCAACATGGTTTTGTCTCCAATCGGTCCACTATGACAAACTTATTAATGGTCACACAATATATCTCAGCAGCCCTAGATAATAGAAGTCAAGTTGACGTCATATATACTGACTTTACGAAGACATTCGACAGAATTCACCACGGCGTATTACTTTCTAAATTGTTTCTTCTTGGTCTTTCTGAGGATGCAGTGACTTTTATGAGGTCTTACTTGTCAAATAGAACGCAGTTTGTTGCTTATAATAGTTACAAATCGGAAAAGTACCTAGCTTCTTCAGGGGTTCCACAAGGTTCTAATCTAGGTCCATTATTGGTCTTGTTATTTATTAAGATCTGTGTGAATCAATTTCTGCACCATGTTTATGTTATGCCGATGATTTAAAGATTTATTCATTGATAAGCGACCTTAATAATTGTCATTTTCTGCAGAGTGAACTGAATCGTGTACATGAATGGTGTAATACAAATCATTTGAATCTTAATGACAACAAGTGCAAAGTAGTTAGTTATTCTAGGAAACTGTCTAATATATACCATCCTTATATTATCGATGGCAATGAACTTGAACGTTTGAATAAATTAAAGACCTTGTAGTTACATTTGATTATAAACTCATCTTTGTTAAACATGTTAATTTAAAGGTTAAAGAAGCACTTAAATCTTATGGATTCATAATTAGAAATAGTCGAAATCTCACTAATACTAAAGCAATTAAATTACTTTATTACACTTTTGTACGATGTAAACTGGAATATGCTTTTATCATTTGGTCACCTTTTTATGATGTACACATCCAAATTATAGAGCACGTGCAGCGTAAATTTTTAAAATTTTTGTCTTTCAAAATTAACGGCATATATCCCAGGAGGGGCATCAGCAATAGTGAGTTGTGTAGCGGTTTGGACGTAGTATCATTAGAATCTAGACGAATTAATGCCTCCCTAATATTCCTGTACAAGCTACTACATAATCTCATTGACTGCCCTGATATTCTTCGACAAATAAATTTTAACGTTCCATCTTATCCAGTGAGAAATTCGATTACGTTCAGAAATACACAAGCTAGAACTAATCTTATGTTAAATTCTCCCATATTTCTCACGTGCAACTATTATAATTCCTTAAGTGCTTACTGCGATATATTTCACTGCAGTTTAAAGCAGCTTACTAGGATGGCTGTGATCTACCTAGGTGATTAAGTAGTTTCTTTATGTTAAGGTAAAATACTCGAAAATGTGTTATTTAGTTATTACCTATGAATTATTAATATTTCTGTTAACTTTAGTATTGTATTTTGTCCTATAAATGGATTCTGTTGGACAATAAACGCTATAATAATTATTATTATTATTATTGATGTTCTTTACTTTATTTCGCCATTACTTCTCTATCCATTCTTGTTACTCTGCAGCATCTTCGCAGATATTCCATCTCTGTTGCTACTATTTTACTGCTGTTTTTCTTGTTTATAATACAATTTTTAGTCCCAGATATCATAATACTACGCTTTAATGTTTTATAAATCTGTGTTTTTCATATTTAGGTGTCTATCCCACCATAGTGAGTTAAGTTATCGGATTGCTGCCCTTCTGCCCTTGTTTGTCCTAATCTTTGTGTAATTTCTTCCTCTGTTGTTGCCTTTTTCGTGATTATAAACTCCAAGTATTTGAACTTATCCTTTCCTTTGATTGTTACGTTGTCGACAATCTGTAGATCTTCTATGGCTTTTTTACTTGTAGATAGGTACTCTGTTTTCACGAGGTTAATATTTATGCCAGCATTGGTATATTCTTATTGTATTCATTATGTAACTGAGGTCTTCTTAGTCTTGTGCAATCACTATTTGATGGTCTACAAAGCTTAATGTATTTAGGTATTCGTTTCGTACCGGTACTCCCATGCCTTCGCATTTTCTTTTCCATGTAGTCAAGGCTTTCTCTAAGCATATTTTGAATAGGGTTGGAGATTTGGAGCAGCCCTGCAGAAGCCCTTCTGTTGTGGTGAAGTCTCCCATGATTCATGTTCCCATTTTAATGGACACTTCATTTTCTTTATACATAGCTTTGGTAGCTTCTATGAGTTCCGTCTGTATTTCTAATTTGTACATTGTCTCCCATAGTTCTAACTTTGGCAAAGAGTCATACGCCAAGGTCCAAAAATGCCAAATGTATATCTCTATTGTTTGCTTTTTTCTTTTCCAACAGTTGTTTCAGTGTGTATATGTGGTCTATGCATGATCTTCCTGCCGTGAAGCCTACCTGATCCTGCCCGATTTTGCCTTTTATTGCTTGCTCTATCTTTTCTCGCAGTATTGTCCCATAATAATCTTCCTATTAATGATATTACACTTATTTCTCTGTAGTTTTTGCATGGTTTTCTATCTCCTTTCTTAAATGGTCTCCTTTCTTAGATGTCATATATATGCCTCCGTCCGTTCCATTGAAAGCTTTTCTCCATTTATGGCTTTCTGAAATATCCATTTTATCATCCGGTGTAATTTTTTCTTGAACCATACTTTATAAGCTCAGGTAAGATGCCTCCAGATTTCTGTGCTTTCTTATTTTTGTTTGCTTTTAAAACCGTTCTCATTTCCCTATCTGTTATTTCTATTTCTTGTTGTGGGGATCTGCCTCGTCTAAGTCTGTTTTCTTTTCTAATGAATTATGGTCTTTGTTCTGTTAACAGTTTCTTGTAATAGTCCTTCCATCTTCCATTCTTTCTCCTGTATATTTCCCAATTTAATTTTTTCTTTTGAGTTTTGTTTCAATCCTCCCAGTACTTTACATGACTCCGAAGTTTTTGTACCTCCTATACCTCCATAGTATCTACTTATTGTACTAAGATCTTTAGATTCTTCAGCGTTATTTGTCTTAAGTACTGCAATGAAAGTCAGCCAATCATCCTGCATTTCTCCTGTTTCATAGACCATATTAAGAATGTTAGTAAGCATACAAAGCTCTTACGGAAGTTAGCTGACCAAAAAATGAGATATTTTGGGTCTGTTGTATGTTTTTTCATTTTTATCTTCGGTGTGACACCTACATGTGGATATGAAAGATGGGTCATTATCATTCAATCTTCGCTTGTTCACTACTGGACATATATCTAACTCATAATTTTTCTGTTTCGATATTATGCTTCTTGCAACCAATTCATATGACAATGTTTTAGATCGCCAGTCCAACGTGTTGGTGGACGAAATCTGCTCAGTAGACATCATCTTTTGGTTTCCATTCCAGTGCCCGCTTTGTGCTTCTGTTATCTCTCATTTGAATCATGACCTTTCCAATTTTACTTCAGTGTTGCTATTCTCTTTATATCATAAGCCACTTATGATCTTGTCCCGTAGTGAAACGCCCAACACACCACGCTCCAGCGCTCTTTGAGCCGCATGGATCTGTTTTACTTTTTTCCTGATCCTCCTCCTTCTTAAGTGCCTTCTTGAGGTTGGCGATCAATATCGCAAATTTCTCTCTGTTTAAGGCTTGATGAATTAATTCATTTCCTCTTGTGTGGGTCCAATCTCTAATGTTTCGTAGCCTAGATTTTTTCTTTCGTCCTATGCCTCTTTTACCTTCAATCTTGCCTTCTAATATTACCTGAATCTGCTCAAATTGCTATGGCGCATTATGTGTCCTTAATATGACGTTTTTCTAATTTTGATAGTATTGACCAGATGAAGGCGTGTGTTTATTACTCTCAGTACTTCTTCATTCGTAGTGCTGCTGGTCCAGCTTATCCTTAACATTTGGCGGTACGTCCACATTTCAAATGAATTTAATTTGTTGACTTCATACTGTTTTAATATCCAGGTCCGATAGCCATACAGTAGTAGAGACCACACATAACACTTTAGTGTCCTCAATCTTATTGAGACTGATAGCTTGGGTTTCAGAGCATTTTACGCATATTCATGAAACCAGATCTTGCTATATCAATGCGTCTTCTAATGTCTTTTAAGTGGTCTAGTTGACTATTTAGCTTTCTTTGATAGTATACAAGGCAACTATCGAACACAGTGATTAATTAAGTCTTGCCCAAGTACTTTCGATCAATAGATCATCTTCAGGGGCATCTGAAATAAGCAAAGAAACGTTTTTTTAATAAGAAGGAAAATTAATTCACTTGGATAAAAAACTCCAAGTTTATGGTTGAAAAAAGTTTTTTTGTGATAAACGTTTATAGACTTACTTCGTCAGTTGTGGCCTATCCAACATAAGTAGAATGTCATACATGTAAATTTGGACATAACAATACAATACACAAAGACAAACAAACACTTTAAAATTTTAAAAAGGAGAAACTACATGTTGTATAGAAGCCGGAGACAGAATGGGCTACCGGTCTGGCGGAAATGTTGAGATGACATGTAACAAAATGACAGCTTGTAAAGGGCAGTTATGTGATCTGCACCTTTCAAAATTCTATGAAACTAAGTATTGACCAAAGTTCCAACTGACACCACTTTAGGAAATCAACTGATGAAATATAAAATTAGTCTATTTTAATGTAGATTGAATAATCCAAATCTCACACTCAAACCTGTCTATAATAATTAGGATGTTAGTTTGAGAGCGATTGTGGTTGACATAAAGTTTGAATGTAAGAAAAGACTAAACAATATATTAGACAGTGGATGGTTGACTACAATAAAATGGTCCACCAAGCGCTATCAGTACTGTAAAAAAGGAAAAATCTGAATATGCAGTTAAATTACTAAAAGTTAAAATCAAAATTGAAAGCAAAATATATAAATGGGTTATAATCCAAGTAGTTCAGTTGAATCCACAGTCAATGGAAGAACTTTAAAATTAATATTGAAATGCTCAGTGCATGAAGTCTAAACAGTCGAGCTGGGTCTTCTACGAGGTGAAGCTGTAATAAAGTTTTTAAATATAGGATTAAATTTAGTACAATTTAAATTAATTTGAGTATTAAGACTGTGAGAGTTTTCATTTGTTTCCCTTGTAATCTCCAAATCTTCCAATAAATCCAACTCAAGATAGTTTTTCTTTCTACTAATGTCATGTAAGATAGATGAACCAGAATTGATGTTAAAATTATGGTTGGTGGATACTAAGTGTTGACCAAAACTTGAAGAATTTGGTCTTTTCAAATGTTAAGAGACTCTAGTGGATAACTTTCTGATGGTTTCTGATTGGTTCTGAATTTGGCTGCTTTCAACAGTTACATTCATCGGTTACTTAAATTTCCTCTTTCTGATAATATCAATACAGAACTTAATACTCTTAAGCAGATTGCTTTCAATAATGGCTATGATCCTAACATTATATACAAACTTCTAAATAGAGCTAAACTAAAAATTGCAGAAAAGCTTGCATATTCATCACAGTTTTTTCAACCTAATGCTTCAGACCACATAAGATATTTCTCCTTCACTTATATTAGTAGAATTTCCAATAAAATATCCAAACTTTTTACTTCTACAATTGATAACATCAAAATTTCCTTTAAATCACATAACACTTTAGGTTCCTTCTTAATCAATACCAAAGATAGGATGAATACACTTGATAAAAGTGGTATTTACAAATTAAAATGTGATGATTGTAATGCCTCTTATGTAGGTAGAACCATCAGAAAGTTATCCACTAGAGTCTCTGAACATTTGAACACACCAAATTCTTCAAGTTTTGGTCAACACTTAGTATCCAGCAACCATAATTTTAACATCAATTCTGGTTCATCTATCTTACATGACATTAGTAGAAAGAAAAACTATCTTGAGTTGGATTTATTGGAAGATTTGGAGATTACAAGGGAAACAAATGAAAACTCTCACAGTCTTAATACTCAAATTAATTTAAATTGTACTAAATTTAATCCTATATTTAAAAACTTTATTACAGCTTCACCTCGTAGAAGACCCAGCTCGACTGTTTAGACTTCATGCACTGAGCATTTCAATATTAATTTTAAATTTCTTCCATTGACTGTGGATTCAACTGAACTACTTGGATTACAACCCATTTATATATTTTGCTTTCAATTTTGACTTTAACTTTTAGTAATTTAACTGAATATTCAGATTTTTTCCTTTTTTACAGTACTGATAGCGCTTGGTGGACCATTTTATTGTAGTCAACCATCCACTGTCTAATATATTGTTTAGTCTTTTCTTATATTCATACTTTATGTCAACCTTAATCGCTCTTAAACTAACATCCTAATTATTATAGACAGGTTTGAGTGTGAGATTTGGATTATTCAATCTACATTAAAATATACTAATTTTATATTTCATCAGTTGATTTCCTATAGTGGTGTCAGTTGGAACTTTGGTCAATACTTAGTTTCATAGAATTTTGAAAGGTGCAGATCACATAACTGCCCTTTACAAGCTGTCATTTGTCACATGTCATCTCAACATTTCCGCCAGACCGGTAGCCCATTCTGTCTCCGGCTTCTATATAACATGTAGTTTCTCCTTTTTAAAATTTTAAAGTGTTTGTTTGTCTTTGTGTATTGTATTGTTATGTCCAAATTTACATGTATGACATTCTACTCCTGTTGGATAGGCCACAACTGACGAAGTAAGTCTATAAACGTTTATCACAAAAAAACTTTTTTCAACCATAAACTTGGAGTTTTTTTATCCAAGTGAATTAATTTTCCTTCTTATTAAAAAAACGTTTCTTGGCTTATTTCAGATGCCCTGAAGATGATCTATTGATCGAAAGTACTTGGGCAAGACTTAATTAATCACTGTGTTCGATAGTTGCCTTGTATACTATCAAAGTTTAATTATTCGAACATTCAACCTTATATTGATTTAGCTTTCTGCCCAGGTATATGCGTAAAGCTATGGGAACTCTGAAGAGATACCATTTATTTGTATGTTAGGTGTAACTTGTTCATGGGGTTTTTTGTGGAATACCAGAATTTTGGTTTTGGAAAAGTTAATGTCCAAGCCCAGCCTGTGACTTTCTTCTGATAATATGTTCATTAATATTTTTAGTTGGTGTTCTGTTTCTGCTAATACTACGGTGTCATCGGCATATCTTATATTGTTAATGATGATTACATTGACTCTGGCACCTTCAGGGCGATCTTCAAGAGAAGCTTTAATTATATGTTCGGCATATACATTAAATCGTAGGGGGGATAAATTGCACCCTTGACGCACTCCCCGTTCTATGTTGATGTACTTGGCGTTTCCGTTCTCTGTTCGAACGCATCCTGTGTGGTTCCAGTGTATGTATTATTTATGATATCTATGTCGTGTCCTACTTTTTTTAGCACCTCAATCAATTTTCCGTGTTTGATGCGGTCGTAGGTCCTTTCTATAATCGACAAAGCACACATACAATCGTTCTTGAACCTCAAGATACCTTTCTGCTATCAGTGTCAGTTCCATAATTGCTTCTCTAGTGCCTGGACCCTTTCTAAAACCATATTGAGAACGACTCAGGTATTCTTCATACTTATTGTGAATTTGGTTATGTTATTTGGTTATATAAGTTAATTTCCTGACAGCATTATCACTTAGGTGTTTAAAATGTTCGGCTGTTATTAGGTCTTTGCCGGGTGCCTTGTTGTTCTTTGCTTCTTTTATTGCCTGCAAAACTTCTTCGATAATAATGTTTAATTTTTCATCTGTATCTATTTGTGGGGGCTCTTCTGTTCTCTGATCACCAAACAAATCTTTAAGATATTGCCCCCATATTTCTTTCTGTTTTTCGGATCTAATTCCATTTGGTTTTTCTTGTTTGTTACAATCGATAAGTGTTTGAGTTTTCTAACTGGTAAAAAAAATATAAATAATAAAGCAAAACAGAAAACATCTCCAACTAAAATCCAAGCTAACAAAGTGAAATTTTACAGCAGAGTAAAAGGAACAATAAAATGTATCAAATAGTATAGTTGAAACAAAACAAAACTTACGTTAATACAAGTCGTTACGTCAGAACGCAGTGTGAAATTGGTATATATTTCCCGTATCTCTGTTGCTGCTGTTTTCTTGTTTTCACTCTTTATCCTTAAGTTTTTATTTATAATCATAGAATAAACTAAATCGAAACCGTCGCAAAGTATTTTTATGCGAGGAGCTCCTAAAAATTATAGTTTATAATAATGGATGTTATACTTACTATCGATATTTTGCTTTTAAAGTTGTTCATAGATTAGAACAGAGTCAACTAGTAAAATACCTTGGGTTGCACACTTAGAGTAAGCAATAAGTCTTTTCCTTTGTATTATAAAATCCTTATCTTAACTCGATCGGTTTTTACAATATTTTATTGTCTTTATATTATCATTAGCTGCTTTTAACTCTGCCTGGGGGTTATGAGCGCGATGGCTGGATGTACAGGGTTGATTGGCCAGGTTAGCATCCTACTATTTGTAAAAGAAAACAAGGCTCAAAGAACCGATATAAAGCCTCGGATCCAGACAGAACCTAAGATGACGAACCACGCAAAGAAAAGGAAAATGAGAAGGAAAAATAAGCCCAAAATCAGATTAGCTACATGGAACAACATGGAACTTCTTTTAACAACAAAGACCGAGAGACAATAGAAGAACTGTTAAATAAAAACATAGACATTTGTGCAATCCAAAAAACCAAGAAAAAAGGGAAAGGCCAAAAAGACTATAACCAATATTTGGTTGTCCTGACGGAAAGATACCTGATCGAACTGTTTACAGCAAAGGAAATTAATAATTAACACAATTATGTACCTGAATTAAGACACGAAATAGAAATCAGTTTTCAGAAAGTAGAAATAGCCATAAATTGACACAAAAATAGAAAGTCACCAGGACTAGACAGAATAATCAACGAGGTTCTAAAACACGGAGAAGAAAGTATAAACCTAGAGATGACAAAACTTATATAAAAACTAATATTGCACTGCAAGATACCAGACGCCTGGAGAAACAGCATAATGATACCAATGTTCAAGAAAGGAGATAAAGAAGACCCCAACAATTATAGAGTTATAAATCTACTGAACACCGCACTTAAGCTTACCACAAAAGTCCTAATCAACAAAATCAATAAACTAACAACTTTATCAGATGAACAACAAGGATTCAGATCCGGAAGATCCTAAGTGGACGCCGTATTTGTACTTGGACAAATCACCAAAAAGGCCATCGAGTACAATAAATCAGCATATCTGTATTTTATAGACCTGACAAAAACTTTCGATCGCATCCAAGTCGAAGACGTCTTACACCTACTGTATAAAAGAAACACAGGATAAGATAAATGGAAAACTAACACAGTGTATACAAGTACAAAGTGGATTCAGATAGGGTGACTCGTTAAACCCACTTCCCTTTAATATAATAATGGACGAAATAATACAAGTAGTACGTAAAGGTCAGGGCTACAGAAAAGGGAACAAAGAAATCCAAATATTCTTGACAGAAGACGAGCTCCAAAAATTAACACATATCTTCAACACAACAGCTAAAAAATACAATATGATAATATCAGCAGAACAAACCAAATGTATGACAACATCTAAAACCCACTACGGTGTAAAATCAAAATTGATGGGAAAATAATAAAGCAGGAAGTAAGATTTAGATATCTGGGAATATATATATATATATATATATATATATATATATATATATATATATATACTAGTAACTAGTTACGGAGATGTTGAAGAAGTACGACAACAAAGCTTAAAACAAGTAAAGCGACGGGATCTTTTGATGACACAATCTGGAAGAACAAACACCCAAGACAAGACACAAAAACCTGAATCTACAAAGCAGCAATTAGACCTATTGTCTAATTGCTGCTTTTAAGAAATTGGACAGTATAATTTTATTACCCAGTAGACCGAATGAATTTATTTGTTATTAAATACACACACGTAGTTAATTAGGTTACATTAGATTTGGTCAATTACCAACAATAAAATTTGGACATCAGTCGAAAGTGCTGACGAAAGTGAAACAATTTACACACAACTTAGATACACATGTCATTAGGTCCGCGAATATATTGACCCAATTAAAACTTATATAAAACTAAAATCTCTTGCCTAGAGAAGCATTCAATCAATATTCACTCAACAAACGTGACAGTCTTCAACGCTCAACTGCAACAGTCTCTACTCAAAGTAATCCCGAGTCAACACCCATAGTGTTCGTCTCGTCAATAAACTCTGCTACTATTATTTTGTATTTCCATTACAACTGAACGAACATCTTAACTGAGCCAACGAAGGGGAAGTTGTTCACCTATATTAACATATACGGTGGAGACAAGACCTGACACATCTAAAATGAGACGACTACTAGAAACAAAAGAGATAAAAATACTCCAACGAATATCAGGGAAAATTCTGTTGGATAAAGCAAGAAGCAAAAACATAAGAACATGCAATATAGAAGACATAAGTAGATGGGTGACGAAAACAGGTGTGGAACGAATACACCAGTAGAATTACAGAGGATAGAATAGTACGAATAGCACGAAATAAGTCACCAAATGGATGAAGAAGTATTGGCAGACCAAGAAAAAGATGGTGCGATAATTTAGACAATTTGGAAGGCTAATATTAAAGAAGAAACAGGCTTTAAAGCCTACATACAGAAAGGAAGAAGAAAAAGAAGATTAGCTGCTTTCTCCTAGTCTCAGCTATCGTGTCCATAATATTTGAAGCTATATTGACTAAGATCTGGTCTAGTCTACACGTTGTTTTATTTACACTAATCTCCTTATCCTCCTACAACTATATAATATTATTATATCGACTTCTTCGTCATTGCCTTGACTTTCTAGAAAGACATTAATTTCTTTACTATACTCTTGTTACTTTCTACAGCACCTCGTTTTGTTACACCTTTGTTTAGCTACTGGGCAATTATCTTTTATTACAGCGATTTTTAGCCACCTCCTTAGATTGTTCTACTTTTTATGTGCCATATTAGAATTATCTGACGTTAGCGACCACCATTGCGAAGGTTTTTCAAGAAACCTGTTTTCTTCCTACACCTCTCCAAACTTCTATTTTGCATTTAAAAATCAGTTGTAGTATTTTATATTGATTTCCCTCATAAAGGGGGGAACAGTGGAATACTTGGGGCACATCATGAGAGGTGAAAAGTACGAACTACTAAGGAATATAATGCAAGGTAAAATTAAAGATAGAAGAAGTGTAGGAAAACGTAAAATCTCGTGGCTACGCAATCTCCGTGAATGGTTTGGATACAGTTCAATTGAACTATTCAGGCGCGTAACCAACAAAATTATAATTGCCAGAATGATTTCCATTCTCCGATAGGAGTGGAACTTGAAGAAGAATAATGTTGGGGATAAAATGCAACCTTCTTTGACTCCTCGTTATATGGAGACTTCGTTGGTGTAGTTGTCTCTTGTCAATTTTTATGATTCCAGTTTGATTCCAGTACAGATTATTAATGACACGAATATCTTTGTCATCTCTTAAACGATATCTATACTTTTTAGTATCTGCAATAATTTTATAAATAAATATAATAGATAAAGTCTTAGACACAGTGTCAACAATAATAATGGATGACGGACCAATATTTTGAGAAACTCCTAAAGGAAGATAAACCACAACTTAAAGACAGCAACGAAACACAAAATATAAATATTTTAACTTCGCCCATACGAATAACAACGAAAGAAGTGGAAATTTTAAAAATATAGAAGACATAGTATAATGCTCCGCGCTAGTCTACAATACCGCTTATTGTACCAATTTTTTATACACTTCATAGTTTAGTCGTAACAAAGCTGTGCAAAACCAGGGGTTTGCAACCTACAACATACAGGGTGCAACAAAACCAGAGGTTTGGTACACCCCGTGTATATAGATATATACCAAAAAATAAATGAAATAAGTCCACAATAAAAAAACTGAGAGCACAAACATCTACACAAATATCTATCGCTGAATTAAGTAGGACCCATTTGCTTCTTCGCGATGGGATGACGTGGAAGCTTATGCAGTACACTTTAGAAAAAATTTCAGTAAATATAAATGTAAATAACAAATAAAAATTCGTATTCCATCCAAAGTGGGTACCGATCAGAACGGTCTACAATAGATAAAATTATAGCAGTAGAATCTAAAATACACGAAGCTTTTATACATAAACAAAAATTAATAGCCATTTTCTATGACATTATAAAAGCATTTGACAACACGTGGATATATCACATCTTAAAAACAATGAAAAGTTGGAAAATAGATGGCAAATTCTTAGCCTTCACCAAAAACTTCCTGGAGAAGAAAAGTATAAAAGTTAAAACAAACGGTGTCATGTCAACTAAGAAATCACTGGAAAATGGTACCCCTCAAGGATCTGTATTAAGCCCCCTGCTGTTTTTAATAGCAATCAACAACGTATCTAACCATTTTATGCTTCCAGTAAAAGCAAACCTTTACGCCGATGATTTTGTAATATATATGAGAAGTAAAAACCTAAAATCAGCTGCATCAATATTACAAAATACACTAAATAAATTAGAAGGGTGGTCTTTAGATATAGGCTTGAGATTTTCAACCAAAAAAACTAAAGTAATAATATTTGACAAAAGGAAAACACAACACCACTTAAATTTAAAACTAAACGGAAATACTCTTATAACAATCAACGAAATCAAATTTTTGGGAATGACATTCGACTCTCAACTCAAATGGACATCGCACATAAATGAACTAATTAAATCATGCCAACAGAGAATAAATCTTCTAAAAGTTCTTTCCAATCACAAATGGGGCGCAGACACAACTATTCTTCTACGATTATGTCAAGCTTTAATTAGAAGCAAACTAGATTACGGATGTATATG